>OZ022243.1:6184181-6299181 GCA_963978895.1 Erpobdella octoculata | reverse complement strand
AATCACAAAAAACTTACAATTTCTTCAATTTTCATTTTCTTCGGGGAGAACACACATTTCAGTCTTGCGTCTTATATTATTCCATGAAAAAATTATTTAATTCTATGCAAAAATTAATGCAAGCCTCTGCTTCTAAATAACCTGGCTGGCTTGTTGTCTAAAACAGCGTCTCCATGGGCTCCCAAGTCGAATTGTGGAAAAGGAATTCCAGTCAAAAGTTTCGTTATCAGGCAAATGTAGTCTGCCTCCTATCCCTATGTTTGTTATAGGTTGTCTGAATCTTGCGAAAACATGTAATTGTTTTTGGATTATCTGACAATGAATAACTAGCTTATTTAAAAATTCAAATATGAATTCAGGTACAAATTATTGTTCATAATGCTTAAGTATTAGCAACTGGAAAATTATTGTATAATTTGGCTAGCTTTTGCTTTCAGCTTTATTGTTCAGTGAGGGACTGTTGAAGCAGAAAATGTTGTTTGTTGGGGGAAAATTAACACTATTCGTTGAAACAGCTTACTGAAAATTGTTTTTCTTTGTTTGGCAAGTTTGGCGAAAGCCTTACGCAGATCATCATCAAAGAAGTTCCTCATTTCAAAATCCATAATTGACTTAAAGGAAACACAAACACCGATTTCGCATTAAATTTTTTCACACATGACATAGATTTTTGTGTTTGAGATATAAAGTGGTCAACAGACTCTAATTCTCAGTTATTCACCAAGTGATACTATAAGTCGAATCTTTTTTAGCTATTCCTGTTATCTATAAATTGTTTAGCAAACTTGCTGTTTGATATGCTGCATCACATGCAATTTCAAAAGTAATTTTGAAAGAAAAGAATAGGGCGATGGCTACTCCTTACAAACATACATAGCAGAGAGTGAGCCTATCTGAAAAAACATCAAAGAAAACCATTAATTAATATACGGATAAATACAACAACAAACATACCTTATAAATAAAATTATTTCTCAACTCAAAAACTTTCATTATAAATCATACCATTCTTGATTGACTTAACCTAGCACTAATTCACATTTTGAAATAAATGAAAAAGTGTGAAAACACGTTTTTTCCGCTCAAAAAAGTTTAACAATTCAACAGGTTTTTATTTAATTACATTTTACTTGAAATTATGCTAAAGCGTGGCTCTATGAAATCTGTTTCAATGCTTTTGGATTCTGTTTGTTTTAGTGTAACTGCTGAAGCCACGTGTTTTTCAATTGAATTGTGAAATACTTAAAAGATTTTTGAATACTTTCAACTTTCATTATTTTCCACTCTATATCGCAACCACGCTGATGGAATAATATTAAAAATTTATCAATTAGTCACGTTTTCAAGCTAATCAATATAAAATTGATATTTTATTTAAAATTAAAATTATAGCATAATTTTATTTTAAATCTGCAATGATCAGTTGAACTAAGACATAATATAACTAAATCATTCAATGTTTTTATTTTTTGTGGCTTTTATTATTTATTATACAGGTTTTTTATATAGCGCTTTTTTACAAAATAAAAGTCACAAAAGCGCACTGCACAATTAAGTGGAAGAAAACAAATATGTCTTGAGCCGTTCACAAAAGACACTAAAAGGCATCGTTGGATCCTTCAGAGCGGGGGGAAGGCTATTCCAGGCCACAGGACCAGCCACAGAAAAACCACGCCTGCCAATCGTCACAGTCTCCGTCTGAGGGACAAGTAGATCGCCGGCCGCCGCCGATCGAAGATGAGACCGACCAAAGAGCTGAGAGACCGGAACACATAGCTCCTGAAGATAAACAGGAGCCATTCCATGGAGGCACTTATAAACCATAGAGCATAGTTTAAAACGGATTCTCTCCGGAAAGGAAAGCCAATGAAGCCGCGTCCGCATCAGACCCAAAACGCTGGCCCAGCCAGGCAATCGCAGCACGAGACGAGCAGCAGCCCGAAGAACAGATTGAAGCCTGTTGATCTGGAACAGCGGTAGACCGGCCAGGACCCCGTTGCAATAGTCGACCCGGCTGTGCACCAGTGCTCTTACAAGGGAGTGAGCAGAGTCTGTAGTGAGGCTTCTTCGGATGACACGTAGCTGACGAAGATGGTAGAAACAGGTACGGCTGAGATGGGAAATGTGTGTCTCCATGGACAGATCACGGTCAACCAGCACCCCAAGATCCCGAACAGACGCAGAAGGCCTGACCGAAACCCCAGCAATGTCCACATCCCCCATCAAACAATGCCTCAGCCGTCGAGATGAACCCAGCCATATCAGCTCAGTCTTTGATGGATTGAGTTTCAAGCGATTACTGGCCATCCATGAGCTGATTTTGCCAATACAGGCAGACATTCTTGGCACAAGATCAGAGCATAACAACTGAGGAGAGTCACTGTAAATTTGAAGATCGTCAGCATAAGAGTGAGCCGAAAACCCATGTCTGGCGGCGACACCGATGACATCAGCAGTGTAAAGAAGAAACAGCACCGGACCAAGGACGGACCCCTGCGGGACACCGTAGGGAAGAGAAGCCGACTCAGATGTGACATCGTTGAAGCTGATGCAGTGGGACCGGTCCGTTACTTGCAGTAACACTGTAGCGATAGGGCCAAACATTCATGGCAAAGGCTCGCTAATTCCGAGTCCGTCCCAAGCCTGGATAAAAAAAGGAAATACATTTAAAACGATCAAATTATAATCTGCAACAAAACACATTTATTATTTCTTTCATACATACTACTATTTTAGTGTTGAAACACCGGGTAAAAAGGATTATAAACTATTTAAACAATTTGGAAAAAGAAAAAATCTATAATTTCTGTCAACAAGGCTTATATGTATGAGGAATAAAAGCTTGAAATTTTCATACATTTTTAATCGAGTTCTAATTTGAACAGTTTTAGAAGTAACCGTTTGGTTTTACAAATCCAATGTCAGTGAAGCAGAGGGCAGATATTAGAAAAAAAACACTAATTCACTTGGACCAAATTGTTTAGTTTTACCTAGTTTATTATTTTTAATGAACTTGTTTAAAAGCTTCAACGTTTGATCATTTTTGTTTATAAAATATAACTTTTTTCAATTTTGTACTGTAAATTAAAAATATCAAATAAATATTTGCACTTTCCGTACTAGTGCATTGATTTCTGAGTGTTTCACGGTAAAGTTTTAAGTTTTGTGAAGCTTTTTTGTTTTTATTGTTTTATTAGTTTTACCAAATTTATTATTCTTTACCAAATACGTCTAATTGAATAAAAAAAATTTTAAATTTTGTTACGGGAAAATTTCAAATAAATGTTTGCACTCTTTGCACTATTGCATCGATTTCTGTATGTTTTACTGTAAAATTTAAAACAAACTTAGAAAATAGTCATGTTTTTGAAGTTATTTTTGTTTATTGTTTGTAATAAAAAAATTAATAAGCGAAGTACTAAATTTTCATTGATTTAAATTGTTTGCAAAGGTTTTAACAATTTTTATTCAGTTTGTAGCGTCAAAATTTCAATTGTTAGTTTTAAATGTTTTTGAAAATTAACAATTATTTTAATTTTATAGAAAAACACATTTTAAAAAGTTAAAAATCCAAGATATATTAAATATTTTCAAAGTTTTATAATTTGCTGGTCGGTTAGAAATATTTCAGCTATGATTACATGTTACATATACTTTTTCTCAATTATTTTAGTTGTCATCAATAATGGGCAATCAAGCAAAGAAAGATATTTCACAAAATGTCATTTACACGATGAAAGCAACAAGACGTTAAGTTGTAATTTGTTGCCAATCAGTGAAAAAGAAAAATCGACCAAAGCGGAATGTGCAAATAACTGCGCATCTAATGGCCGTGACCAAGAAATACTTTTCGACAACCAGCTACAATCTTCTTTACAAACTTTCAACTATACTAATCGTGGTGAACGTTCTTTTGTTGGAGAAATTCAGGTTTGTCTAGGATTTAATTATTTCAAAGCAGATGGAACATGTCAGTTGTTTGATCAATTATGTCCATTATCTAATATAACTTTGGTCACTGACAAGGAAACACAAGGAGTGTACTATGCGGTAAACATTTATATTGATTTTTTTACATCACTGAAGCACAATGTTTTTATTAAGTATTCTACTTAATTAATCGTAAAATTTAAAAAAAAACTAATAAACAATAGATAATTTAAAACATTCTAATAGATAAACTGTTATTTATTGAAAAGATTGTCTCTAAAATGAATTCCGCTTGCTACTATAATGGTGAGTTGTTGAAATTGCTTATA
Organism: Erpobdella octoculata; assembly: GCA_963978895.1. Lineage (NCBI taxonomy): Eukaryota > Metazoa > Annelida > Clitellata > Hirudinida > Erpobdellidae > Erpobdella > Erpobdella octoculata. Next base: position 6,294,922 of record OZ022243.1, on the reverse strand, counting down.
TTAACTTTGTCTTTGGTTTTGATTTTTTGCTTACGTTTAGAAAAAAAAATTTGAAAACATTTAACACAGTTTTCTTTATACAATCAATCAAGCTAAAGTTTAAAATGTAGACATTTTTTACAGCCCATCAAATTGAAGCTAGAATCTTATTTTAATTAATTCAACTTTGAACATTCTTCAAGTATTTTATTTAAAAAAAACAAATTATAAAAGATTTTAATTTTTTTAGCGAAAACAATTAATTTAATTTTCAAATATTTTAAATCAAATTTTTTTTAGAAATTGAAGATTGCAGCGACATACCTGGCATTGATTCAGATGATAGTGGAGTATATTGGATGAAAGTGGATAACCAGACATATCCTATTTACTGTCAGATTACATCAAGCAACGACAAATACATGGTTAAAATTGTATTTGGCTTGTAAGAAACATAAGTAAAATAATGAATGTTTTTAACAACCCAGGTAATTCAACGTCGTATTGATGGATCAGTAGATTTCTATAGAGGATGGGTGGATTATGAAAATGGATTTGGAAATATAAAAAGAGAATATTGGCTGGGTTGGCTGTTTTCATTATAAGTTTATGTACTAATATACTTTCTTTCAAGCGTTTTGAATAAGTATAAGACATTTAAAATGTTATTATGTGGACATATGACAACGTAGTTCCATGTTACATACCGTTTTTTTTTTCAAATGTCAACTAAAACATAACGATTCTAAATAATAAATGACGATGCGGAACATAGTTAAAATTTCTGTTCACTTTCAATTTTATCAACCCCAGTTAATAGTTTTAAATAAGCCTTTTTTGTTTTTGTTTTTTTTAATTATAACAGCTAAAATACTTCTAGTGAAATATGTGAAATAATTACAGAAGTAAAAATCAATCAAAAATCATACTTAAAAAATTAATTATTCAATTAAACTTGTCAACAAAATGTTCAATTGCAGGCAATTATTTGTTGTACTGTTTGACCAATAAGAACGCTTACAGTTTAAGAGTTGAATTGGGAGATTTCAATAATAACAGTGCTTATGCTGAGTATCATAACTTTACAGTTGGTTCCCCAGATTCGAAATACGTTTTGAAAGTGTCGAAATATTCTGGAACAGCAGGTTCATATAATAATAACTTTTATTTAATTATTATTTGGTATGGTCAATTTAGTTGTTTGCAGAATTGATGTATGCTCATTCTTTAGCAATAAATACTTTTACATTGTAACATAATAAAAATATTTTAATAACTTAAGAAAACTTTTAAAATTTCATTCAGGTGATTCGTTGATTTCTTTTCACAGCGGAATGAAATTTACAACTTACGACAATGATAATGATGTTTGTTCTGACAACTGTGCAGTTGATCGCATGGGAGCCTGGTGGTATCGTTGTTGTACTAATTCAAATCTGAATGGAGTTTATTCAACCATCTCTTCTGTTGAAAACAGTAAAAATATTTTTTGGATTTCATTTACTTATTATTACCCAATTGAATCATGTAAAATCATGCTTCAAAGAAAATGACTTTTGTTATGAAAACATCAAATAGACGAATTTAGACAATAAACTTGAAAATTGATAAATTACAAAATATTATCAAATTTTTTTGTAGTTATTTTTCAACATTTTATGCACATTTAGTTATTGCACTTCACGAAACATTTAAGATTAGTTGAGTTTTTTTCAAATGACATATTTAGTTTGTTTCTAAAACTAAAATATTAAAAAAATGTAACTTATTTTTTCAATAAAACACAATTATAATAATAAAAATGTAGTTTTGTTTTAATTTTACTTTTTCAATATTTTTTTCAGTAACATCCCATTACTTGTATTTGTCTATTTTATTCAAGTCAAACAACAGCTGCACCAAAAAATAATTTTTTATGGCAGCTAAAATTGAATTTGGAATTAAGCCAAAAAATTAAAAAAAAACATTACAACTCCTACTTACAAAACGAATAACGTGCAATTTCAAAAACTAACAAAATTTACATTCAGATTAAATAAAACAAATGTTCAATCGTTTAACAAAAATTTAGTTTTTAAACCCAGAATAAGGTGGTAATAGTTGGGGTTATTAGTTTTTCAGCAAATGGCTCTTTTTTACAAACCTGAATTTGTATATCTATCTTCGCGGACATAGAAAGCATTTTAAAAAAGCACACAAAACTGAAGTCAGTGATGATACTAATATTCCAACAACTATATAAACAGTTTGTGAGTTTGAATCTTCTAGAACTTTTTCAACTGAAATAAAAATGTAAAATTTTTTTGATTGAACAAACATTGTTAGATGTCAGATACTATTTTGTTTATTCTAATGTATGTAAATAATTAGGTAATACCTAAACACTAGAAGTTTTATCATTTATTTATTTTACATGTAAAACATTTTTTTAAGATTTTTAAAAACACGTTTTTAATTAACTTTCAAATCAAAATTCAATTTTGTATTAATACAATAATTAGATTTGAAACATTTTGAATAAAAAAAAACAAACCATGGCAATCATCGAATAATGTTTTATTTTCATAACCTTCGTTGCATCTGCATTCTGAAACGCTTGTAGCACCAAACGTGTATTTCAAGCACTGATTCGATCCACATAAGCCGTTTTTAACGCTGCAATCTTAAAAAATTTTAAATTAAATTTAATAAAAATGTGTATTTAATTTAAAATTAAAAAACATTTTCATACCTCTTTGATCACAAAACTTACCTTTCCAACCAGGATCACAAGTGTTATTAGCACAAATAGAATTTGCTCCAATCACGTTAGAGCAATGAAACATTTCTTTGCAATATTTGTTAATCTCTTTAACAAAACAAGCTAAATAACAAATAGATTTAAACAATATATAGTTGTTGGTTTTAATGGTTATTATTTTAATTCTATTTAGTTTTCCAATTTTTCATTTAATTGAAACTTTACATTTGCAATGAAACAAACTGTTAAATTTTCTGAAAAGAACAATACGAAACTAATTATGGTAAAAAATAAAAATAAAAATTTAATCACTAATTATTTAGTTATGGGTTTTCACTTGAATAAATGCTGTTTCTATTTCCTCCTCCGCATATTTGAGATTTATTTCCATGGCAAGCTATGTTACAATCACTCTCAGGCGCAGGTCCATATTTTCCATAAGTGTTTGCACAGTAACAATATCCCCCGTACTGGTAAAATAAAAAACAACCAAAGATAATAACAATCAACGTTAAATTACATCCTTATTGAAAAGTATATCGTTTTTGTTGCCGCACTACCTGAGTAGCCATAAATTGAAACTTTTTGTCAGAACATCTTTTTGAGCATTTTTGGATTGTCGAGTCAAACTTGTTGTATTCAAACAGCATATCTTGAGAATTGAAATCTTTAAAACAACCAATGTACAAGGATTGGGAAAAAGTGGCGTCTAAGAAGTATAAATTAAAAATAAATTATTTCTTTAAACAAAAATATAAAAAAGTTCTTCAATTGAAAGTATTTGTTTAGAATATAATTTAAATGCATGTCAACAGTTTGTTTAATTTAGGTTTTTTAAATTTTTATAACTTATATTGTCTCTAGTTTCCGTGTTTTAAAAGCAAATTTCTTTGTTATAAAAATAACTTTGCACCTGCTGCACCTATAGTAAACTATTTTTACTCTTGCTTGCTACTGCGACTTAAAAGTTTTCCTATCTGTAATTTTAATAGATATTATCTCTAGTTTCTGTGCTCTATGCTGATTTTCTTTGTCATAGAAAACCTGCTAGCACCTGTTGTATACTCCTACCTGTAAGAAACTATTGCGACTCAAACTTCTCCAACATTTAAGTTTTTGATTGTTTAATAAAACTCTTTACAACGAGCTGACGATAGTCAAAAAAGTTATGAAAAATGAATTATATTGGAGAATGTGGAATGTTCTTCAAACGTGCAAATTCCATTAAAACGACCTTTAAAAATTTTAGCAATTAAAATTTGTTAGGCTCACAGAAGATATCGGTAATAATATAAGGTTTTTTTTTCATTTTATTTAAAAACTGAATTCCCAGAAACCAGAATAGATTTAAACTTTGGTTTTAACAACAACAAAAAATTTGGAAAGAAAAATCAGGACAGTTCATAGCTTATCAATGAAAAGAGTTCTGAAACTTTTCACAGATGGAAAAAGACTGCTGCTGTCAACTATGTTTCAATAAATTCACAAAAAACTCGCAAATAATTTAAAATAATAACCTAAATAAACAGAATACTCGTTTAATCCACCGCAAATTCCGAGTCCATCTTTACATGTCAAGTTACAATGCGATGAAGTAATTCTTGAGTTGATTATCCGGCTGCTACAATAACATTGTGTTTTGTTCTGTGAAATATTTATAACACAATTCAAACATTAAGTAAAAAAATGTAAAAAATAATAATTTTACTTACTTTAATTGAACTTAAAAAAAAGATTTGTATTTTTACAGTAAGTCAAACATGAGTCTATGGATGAGACGGAATAACGTTTTGATGTTTCAATAGAGAGTGTTTGATAACATCCAATATAGCTATGACCACTTGCTCCTTTATATAAAGAAAAAATATTTGAAAAAAATTAACTGTTTTTCTACAAACTGTAAATTATAATTATCATTATCATTATAGTTACAACTATCACATAATTTTTGAAAAGATCATTTTGGTCATTATTAGTGATGTCTACTATTTATCGTCGTCATCTATAATATTTGGCCTTAATTCAAGCCCCACCTCAAGTTCAATTTTTCGTGGGAAAGAGAAAGTTAGGAAGATGGGACTGCGCAATCGTTGTTTTGCTTGCTAAAAATTGACTTTTGGACTACTTATAACGATTTTGAAAAAAGTCATCCATAAAAATGACATAAGTTTGCAAGACATAAGTGAGTAAAAAAATCCAAAACACTTCGAATTTGTTCGATTGATAAACGGGTGACGTTTTTCAAAAGAGTTAACAAAAACAGGTCACAAAACAACTTTCTTCATAAGCGTTTAAGACCTCTCTGGTGAACTGGCTGCTGCAACGTCATAATGCACCTCGTGTGACCTCAAGTGGGTTTGACAAGGTTTAATGTAGACTGAAATGTCAATGATGTCGATTGGTGACTGTGTAGATAACGTTTTTTGCTACCGACATAATCTTCATCATCATCGTCGTCACAATTATTGTTATTTTCAGTTATTTTTGTCGTTTCATCATAATCATCATCATCATCATCATCATCATCATCATCATCATCATCATCATCATCAACAACAACAACAACATCGCCCATACTATGTTTTTATTATATTATCAAATTACTGGGATATTATGATAGTTAATAAGTAACGTGTCTACTTATATCAGTTATATCACATTCAAACTTCAAGTCACTTGAAATTATTTTACAAAAATTTTTTACAATAAATAACTGTTTTAACTCCATGAAGTTATAACCATGACCTAATTTGTAAAAGTGATAAAAAACAAATGGTTAGTGCATTAAATTATTATAGAAATATAATTTATTAATAAGAAATCAAATACAACTGCAGAATAACCAAATATAAATAAAAATAAAAAATATTACGACTAAGAAACAAATATTTTAATTATCTACCTTGTGAGAAAAAAGCTACAAATAATACAACAAAAACAACATTAATATTCATATTTGATTCTAAACCCAAACAGCACAGCAATGTTATTGTTCTTAATTCAAAACGTCTACACTATCTAATGAGATCTGATATTTCTACAAGAATGGATCACTCAAAAGTTAGCAAAGCAACAAACAGCATAAGCTAACAATACAAAAGCGTTCGAACTTATTTTCTACGTTGCTTATATTTCAACTCCCACCTACAATCTGTCAGGCTGTTTTATAAAAAAAAAGAAAACTACCGATAAAATAATTTCTTTTTGTGGCATGTTAAAACACTGCGACGTTCAATTTAAAAGTAATGAAATAAATATAGAGTACTAGCCTGGCAAACGATGTTGCCCGGGGTTTTTAGAGGTTTTTCTATCGTTTTTCTCTCTTGCTTGCTTTCCCGTTCCCGATTGTTTTCCCGTTCCCGTTTGCTCTCCGGTTCCCGGTCGCTTTCCCGCTCCCGCTTGCTTTCCCGCTCCCGCTTGCTCTCCCGTTCCAGATCAGCGACTAGACTGTTACTGTGATTGCCTGGCTGGGCTAGGGTCCCTTGTCTCACGCGAATGCAGTTTCATTGTTTTTTTTACAGAGAATCTGTTATAAACTGTGCTCTATGGTCTTCAAATGGCTTTGTGACATGGCTCCGATGTACCAGCAACTGTGTGTGACGGTTTCTTTACTCTTATGTTACAAGTGGCAAACTTGGATTTTCGTGGATTTTTGGTTGCTCATCTTATGGCATGGCAAATCTTAACCACGGCTCCAAAAAATTGTGCAATATCTTTCAAGTTTTTCGAGAACAGATTTACACCAAACTTTTTTTGAACCTTTGATCCATCAACTGAGCAGCCCGCTTTCTTGATATTCGTTTTAAAATGTGCATTTAAAGATCAGTTTTACAATAATAATAATAATAATAATAATAATAATAATAATAATAATAATAATAATAATAATAATAATAATAATAATAATAATAATAATAATAATAATAATAATAATAATAATAATAATAATAATAATAATAATAATAATAATAATAATAATAATAATAATAATAATAATAATAATAATAATAATATTAATAATAATAATAATAATAACAATAACAATAACAATAACAATAACAATAACAATAACAATAACAATAATAATATTAATAATAATAATAATAATAATAATAATAATAATAATAATAATAATAATAATAATAATAATAATAATAATAATAATAATAATAATAATAATAATAATAATAATAATAATAATAATAATAATAATAATAATAATAATAATAATTATTATTATTATTATTATTATGATATAAAAAACCACTTAAATAAAATTAACATTGCCAGTTATTTCATCTGCTAAATTCATTTGAACGCAAACAACAAAATACCTTGCAAGGAATTTATTATTAATAACACAATAACAATTGTTATTGTTTTTGAATAAAATTAAATGTTCAAAAGTTCAAGTTTCCGGAGAACCAGGGAATACGTTTCACGATCTGAAAAATTTAAATAAAATAATTAAAAATAAATTCATTGAACAAATATGGTCAAGTTATTTTAAATAAAATAATTAAACTTCATTGAACAAATTTAGTCAAATTATTTTTAATAAATTTTTATTTACTTTAGTCGCATTTGCACCAAGGGCAGTATTTTTCCATTTCCTTGTCGATGCTCTTCTCAGAGTATGGTTTGATGGTTGGTTTATCTGTAAAATTAAAAACATTTAATATCATTATTTGTTTCAAAGATATTTATAATAATATGCATTTAATATTTAATGTGTATTGGCAATAAGCTTAGTACTTGGCTCGCTTAGTAGGTAAGTTTTGATCGGTCTTGGCTGAATGTTTCCAACTTCATGTATTTTTTTAAATTCCAGGTTGAAACACGTTGGCTTTGAAGGTGTAAGCTAGAATAATTTATAAATTACATAATATATTACAATTTTTTTTAAAAGTCTTCAAAAATTGAATTAGTTATATTTTTACCTCATTCAAAATTATGTAAACAGTTTCGTTGTGCTTGTAAATTTGCTCGTTCACTAATTTGCCAATTCTTTCCATGTTTTTCTTAACGTCGAATTCATGACTGCTGAGAAGAGGAATTTCAATGACAGCTGGACCGGTAGATTCTTTTTTCGGTGTTCTGAAATATTTATTATAATAATTTTTAAACGAGTTGTTTATTAATTTACATTACTAAATAATTGTGTAAACATGTCTGCTTTTTCTCCTTTATAATTCTAATGTTATTAAACATTTCTACATATCTATCCTACTCTATTTTTTCTGTATACTTCATTAAACTTTTCAATTTTTTTTCTGTATACTTCTAACTATACTAAACGTGTCTACTAATTTTTTTTTATTAATAATATTGGTATTAAGTGAGTGTTGATATATGTTTAAATCTCTTGTCGAAAGAGTGCAATAAACTTTCTTATCAGTTCTCAAATAAGGTGATGTTGTTCAAACGGCATCTAACAAACTTGTTTCATCGAAAAATGTATTTAAACATAAATTATGAATTTTCCTCACCCAACACAAATTTCAAGAATAAGTTGTCTGGGTTGTTCAACTTTGACGTTCAGTGACAATGTTATAAGATCAGAGTCGTTGGTTGGTATAACAACAGAATGCTTAACTATTGTCTGTAGGAATACAAACAGCATTTTATTTAGTTAAAAATTGAAAAAAAAACATAAAATAAATAAAGAAAGATATGAATTAAATTTAAAAAAATACCTGAATTGAAATAAAGAAAAATAAAAATACCTGAATTAAAATGAGTCCAGATCCGATGGTTTCAATCTTAACAGACTTTCCGAGAGTCGTTATGTTGCTTTGCTGTGGAAGAAAACTATATTTATCTATCTTAAACTTTTTGAGCATAATTTGTCATCTGTTTGTGTGCATGCGTGTTTGCGTAGTTTGGTTTGTTATTGTGTGTAAATGTGCGTTTATTTCTATTTAATTTTTGTACTATAAATTCACAAAAAACTAAAAACTTATAAATCGAAATCTTCTCAACGGGACATAACTACATGAAATACCTCAAACAGCACTGTTCCAACAAACATAGGACTAAGAATCTTGATGGAACGCTTTTCTTTACCAGCCAAAGTAATGTTGACATCAACATTGACATTCTGAAACTGGTTGTACATGCTGATACTTTCGTCAAACCTTCTTAGAGCTCTCAGTCCAATCCACGCGGCCTGTATATTTGTTAAATAGCTACATGTATATCAATTTATTTGCAAAGGTGGTTAATCAGAAAACATTGACTGCGAACACAACTAAGCATATTGGCTACATTTTTGACGTTCCATTTACTTGGTCAATTAGGACAAAGGTTAGGAGTTGAACCAAATCGGTTCTTGAAGCTCTAACTTTAACTACAACAGCCATAAAAATATGTCAGTAATGTTATTATCAATCTGCTAAAAAAGCATAAGATAGAAATGTATTTTTTACAATTTAAGATATAAATGCTACTATACAAAAACCTCTTTGGTTACAAAGCGTCCTCCCTCTTTCATTTGTTTCACCAACCACTGAATAATCGGTTTTGTTGCTTCAAGATTTCCCATGGCCAGATGAGCAAGGATTCCATACGAGTTGGCAGCAATGCAGCGACCAGAGATTTCTTGATTTTTTCCTATTTCATCTGTACAGTTCCAATAACGTTCATCTCCTGCAACACAATTATTTTTATTATTTTTATTTAAATTCATTTAAGACAAATTTAAAACGTTTACAACAAATTTATAAAAAAATTATGTAACCGTTTTCGACTATCAGAAGGCTGCTTCTTCGAAGAACCGAATGAATTTGTTGGCTTTTTCCATGAACGAGGGCATGCAGAGCAATATTGAGAACATACGAGCTGTTGACAGAGGATGGAATGGTCGTTTCAATGTACTTGAGTGATTTCTTTACTGCTTCATCAATTGAGGATTTGATTTCTTTATTCAGCTATTACGGTAATACATTTTAATGTTTATAAGTATGAAGGTTTGATATTTTTGAACTACTAATGTCACTATTTAATCCTACAAAACCCGTTAGAAACGGCAAGTTACGGTACGGTAATACATTTCAATGTTTATATGTAGGACTCGAACCCAGACTGTCATAACCGCAACATCGGCTCGCATCATACAAGCGACCTTACCAGCTGAGCCACCAAACCATCGCTTAAAAACGATGGCTAGTAGTCCCTTTTTGTTGCGTCTGTAATACACAACACTCGACTATATATATATATATATATATATATATATATATATATATATATATATATATATATATATATATATATATATATATATATATATATATATATATATATATATATATATATATATATATATATATATATATATATATATATATATATATATATATATATATATATATATATATAAATGTACGAGGTTTATATTTGTAAATATATTATTAAACAATATGCAAAAGCAGCATACAGGAAAGTTTTCTCTTGCCCTGACGAGGCTTATAACAACTTGAGATGTGGCAATGATTTTCCTTTCTTCACTTTCCTGATTAAAAATGGTTACAACGGGTTAGTTAAACGCATACACACTTTGCCAAGGTTTTTTCCAAAGATGATTAAATACTTACATTTTTAACATCTCTCTCTACATTTTTAACATCTCTCTCTTCGTTGATTGACATTATTCCTTTTTCTTCTTCAAAAGATCCATCTCCTTTCTGTTTAGTCAACAACCATTTAATTCCTTTCTCCATTTTTTCTACGTACAGAGGCAAAGCGTCTCGCATTTCAACAAAAGCATCCAAAACTGATGTGGTCATCCTACAAGTTCAAGTTTTGTTTTGTTTTGGTAAAAAAAATTGTATGAAACAATTTAAACAAATTATACGTGATAATTTACTATTTATCACATTATTTAAATTTTCAAAAAAACCATTTGAACGAATATCTGGTTTTGAATTGAAGCTAAACGTTAGCAGTGAAGCAACGATAAGTATTTTTAAGTCGCTTTAAATTTCGGATCGCATTAATTTATAACCGAGTTCTAAACAAAAGTACCAGATAGAGCCCGTGGAATTTGGATAAAATGTGTACCACCCGCTTTCATCTTGCAGACTGAACAAGTACTGAATATCTGAAGATAAATTTCAACATTATATTTATAAACACATGTGAAGGAAAAAATAAAAACTTTATAAATATAACAACATATTTGTAAGCACAAAAAATATATTTTTTTTGCAAAAATAAGCCAAGTATCCTACTTTCAATCAATGATTCAATACAACTTTCTTTATCAATATCAACCCCAAACATTCCTTTCACTTGTTCACTTGCAGAAACATTTGCTTCCATATTTTTTTCAAAGACCGTGTTGTTAGCGAGTGTTATCAAAGCATAAATCTGGATGATAAGTCTCATTCTTGTTCTTTCGTCAATCAAAGACGGATTTTCTAAATTCTTACAAGCTTCTTCAATCACCGGACCCATGATGTGCCCTGTACAATATTCAATTTCGTAAATATAATCTTTTATAATCATAACTAAAATTATACTCTTTGTAACTATAAATATTTTAATTTATAATTATAGTCTAGCAATCAATATCTATCATTTCTTACCATAAACTTTCAGTTCAGCCATTTCAGAACCTGGAAGTGGCGAAGAAATTTGTTTTGTGACATCAATTTCAACTTGTCTTGGTCCTTCAAAGTTGCTGAGCAAAGAAACATCTGATCTTACTACTTCCAAACCTTCAAACTACAAAATTAAAAACAAAATACATAAAAACATTCATTTTACTGTTTTTGAAGCATTTTTATCCAAATATTTTAATATCATTATATTAATGAAATAAATAAACAAACTTCAATCTTGATGGTACTGTTGAGAGAACGTTTGATATCTCCAGAGATAACCATCACTTCAATAGGTACATGTTCATATAGACCTGGTCGTGCTTTGATGGCAAAATGGGCTATTTTTTCTTCTTTCGGACCAACCTGTAAAATCGTTCACAACATTTTATAATATTTTTGTAAACATAGAATTTTTTTTTAAACACAAATTCAAAATATTGTAAACTACTCACAACAACAGTTTGTTTCCTGAGACTCAATTCCCTATTTTCATTCTTATCGTTAAGACACAAAACTCTGAATTCTTCTCTTTCTTTTATATTTACTTCAACCTTTTAAACATTAAAATTAATCACTAAAATGTTAACAAATAAGAAAGAAATTTATTTGTGAGTATGACATGATTGAAAAGTAAACCACAGACGATGTATTTTTGAAAATAATATTAATAAAACAAATCAAGAGAAAGTAATTTATAATATTAACATTAGCCTCCTTGTCCTGGTTGTTGAAAATTATGACTTCCACAACAAATTCTTCTCCTCTCACAACTGATTGGGTGTGTCTTAACTCGGCCATAATTTTAGAAGATGTGGTAAACTTTGAGAATAATTTCATGAAATTATGTGGTAAACTATGAAAATAAATATTATATGTTAAACTATAAAAACAAATTATGTGGTATTATTAAACTTAGTTAAATTTTGTTAAAGTTTTTGATAATCTTATATTTTTCAACAAATTTATTTTAAATCATTTGAAACAGCTGTTTGTTTTTAAATTGCTTACTGTTTCAAAATTTTAAAAAACGTTGTTTTATTATTTACCTGCAACGGTTCATCCAAGATACCAATTGACTTTCCTGGGCTAATCACAAAAGCAGAAGCCGTGTATAAGACAGATTTCTCTGTAAAGTTCAACTTCATTTTAAGCTCTCCAGTTGGTCTGAAAAAGGAAAAATTGAAAGAAGTGTTAAATCATAGTTCAAAAAACGTTGAACCTGAAAATAGTTGTACCCACATTCCCATGAATATATGTGCTTCTCACTTTCTTAAAAATAAGTACACCCTCATTTTCATGAAAATTTTTACCCGCCAATTTTCATAAAAACATGTACATTTTCATTTTCATTAAAATGCTAATTTGATTTTTTATGAAAACGTTATTATTTATTTTTCAAAGCATTGTAACTCACGAAGCTTTACCAAGTTAAACTAAAACATTAATTATTATTGTAGATAATAAAATAAAATTTATTTTGTTACAACGAGCACATGATTTTATGTACAAATAAATGAAACAGAGAGACACCTACCCGACAGTGTAAGTTGCCCAAAGTTTAGGTTCAAAGACATCAATTCGATCCAATTTTGAGAGGAAGGAACTATTTACTAGGTCAAATGGTCTCACAACATCGTCTGTAACAGAACAGCAAATTTTGAAATATGTAATAAATAAATCGTAAAATGCTATCAACATAATGTGTAAGAAAAAAATTGTCGAAAAAATTAAGTTGCTTATAAACAAATATTAGTTTACTGAGTATTCCGTTGGTGAAAACGAGTCCATCAGATTCCTGGTGAAATAATACAAGAAAATTTTGAAATTTTGAAAAACATCAAATATGGAACGTCAACAATTTATAAAAATAAAAAATTAAACAAATTGAATTTACATTGAAAGTTCCAGCAGATGCCGAAGAAATAGAAGGAATTGTTGAGCAGTTATTGCACATGGTTTCCATCATGTATTCAATGTCATTGGATTTCAATTGTAACATGTGTCTGCGCATTCTTTCACGAGACTAGTATTAAATTAATAAATAAATACATTATTTGAAATCACCGCCACATATTTTATGTAATTATCAGAAAATAACAATTAAATTCTAAAAAAATTATTATGTTCAACTCACAATTTCTTTGCACATTTTTTGTCCTTCAACATCAAAAATGAGAGGATAAGCGGTAACGTAAATTCGAACAATTGAGAAAGGATCAGTTTTTCCGGTCACTTCGACAACTGTTCCTGGTTCAACAATTTCTGGAATTGTGGTTATCGTTATCTGTAAATAAAAATTGTCCTATTTTTAATTAAATGAAATTTATGCTACCCACCTAGTTGTACTATAAATAAGACTGCTATGGGGCAATTCTTGGAATATCGAACGTGATGACATGGTGATGACGTATTGTTATATACTGTTTAATTATGCTGCATAGTTTTATTTTATGGTTAAACAACATGGTTATATGGTTACTGGCAAAAATATGATTATATGGTGTAGTTACTGGCAAAAAATATGAGAATATAGTGTGGTTATTGGTTATACAGATGAAAAATGTCTGAAAAACAAAGATATATGGTGTGGTTATTGGAAACATAAATGGTTAAATGATGTGGTTATTTGCTAAAAAAAATGATTGAAAGGTGTGGTTACTGGTTATACAGATCTATACAAGTTGTAAGAGAATCAACTGTGTTTATTTTTAACGTAGTTTTTTAGTTAAAAGCACAACCGAATTTAGAAATCTGGAAAACTAACATTACTCTCCAACATTTGATCAACGATAAACAAAAGACTGTCGGCAACAATTTCTTGGTTAGGAGTGAGAGCCCATACGATGATACGAGGAGTTGAAAGAAGATGGCTGATGTTGTGAGGAATGAAAAGAGAAAGTTCGTGTGTTGTTGCTGGTTGTGGTGGAAGTATGTTACCGCTGAGAACAAGAACTGATTCGCTGATAACCTGGTATAAATTTGAATTTTAAATTTTAGTAAAAGTACTAAGTTATGTTTTATTAATTAAATGTGAAACAAATTAAATACTTATTTATTTAATTAGTGTAAACTGCATGTTTTGCTGAATTGCTAAAATAAATATTTACTTCGTAAATGATATGATTGGTCGGGAAATTCGTTTGTATTTTAACTTTGAGATTTTCACCAACCTGCAGAAAGGAAACATAAAATTAAAAATAAATTGATTCAATCATATTTATAAATTATTATTATTACTATATATATATATATATATATATATATATATATATATATATATATATATATATATATATATATATATATATATATATATATATATATATATATATATATATATATATATATATATATATATATATATACTATCAACCATATTTATATAAATCATTATCAGTATTTCTTATCTTACTATTATTACTATCAACCATATTTTCAAATCAATATAAAACATATCAAATTAAACATACTTTCACTCTTGGTTTTTTTTGATTAAGTAACACTTGAATTGCATTATTTTTGCCTTCTTTTGTTTCAAACGGAAGAATATTTCTTAGTTCTGCTTTTATTATTTTTTTCGTTATTTCGTCTTCATAAGTAGCCTAAAAATTAAAACCAATGATATTTAGATGAATAAATTTAGAAAACTATAGATAAGTATATATATTGTTTATTTAAATGTAAATAAAAGTTTGTTTATCAAATGTAACTTCAACTTGGTGGCCTGTACAAATTCTTAATATGGATTATAGAATCAACCTCAAGATCAAGTTTAACGTCTGTTAAAGGTGTCACGAATGAGAACTGAGCGACACTGTTCAATGTGACAGGAACTTTAATCTTTTCAATTGATGGAGTAGCTGATTTTGATGAGAAATGCAACACATCGATGTTGATTTCCTTAAGTTCTCTTTTAAGCTCGTCGACCGCTCTTAGAGAAATCTGTGAAATCGGTTGAAAGCTGCGGTTTAGTTTAAAATTCTTGCTAAAGAACTTTTGAAAAATATATTTTTCTAATTGAACTTTCAGTCAAACAATAAAACTATTTAAATAGTTGCTTACATAGCCAGTGAACAACATTCCAGGTTTGAAAGCTCTTGGAGTAAATTCGTGGAAGAGAAGAAAGTATGATTGGTCGATAAATGTGATGCACTCTTTCTTTTCAACATAAACCAACATGGCGGGTTCTGAAGATTTCGAATTGTCCACGTGACCAGGTCCTGGAAGTTCTTCGACGATTATGGAAATTTCAACTGTTTCGTTAAGCAGAGATTTCAAACCAAGTGCTTTTTTAAGATCGGCAATTTTCACTGTAACTGGAGAGTAACCACGGATCATCTGCAATGCAGTTGTATATATATATAGTCATATCAGAAACGATCAAATCGAAAACAAATTTTTGAATAAAAACTTTACTAAAATTAAATTAGAGTCTAATTTTGTTGAATTAAAATTTTATACTTTAACAGGAGGGAGAGAAATATTTTTTGATGTGCTAATGTGGGTGATGGTTGGAATGATTTGTCCGTTTAATGGGAGACCTTCATGACGACTGGAAATCAACAAACGTATTGAATTAATTGTTTTATTATATATAAAATTTACGTCTTATTTAGTTTATAATTCAGTTTTATTCAAAATATTAAACGTACGCAGCAACAACGTAAATAATAAGATCGGGACTCCTATCTTCATCTGCTTTAATAATTGCATGGTAACTTGGAACTCCCAAGAATACTTCATGTGGTTCGTCTCCTGTATTTAATATAACATTAACAATATTATTTTTTGGATTTTATTTTATAATTAATTTATTCGATAGAAATATTATTTAATTTATGGATATTAAATGTGTAATAAAATCAAACTTTGTTCTTCAATTTCGATGGTTTCGTTCAAAATTTGCTCCTGAATATAAATAGTTTTTTTTTTAATTTTTATCAACAAAAATAAACAAATTTAAATAATTAAATTTTTTACATGAATTTGAACTGAAACAATCCACAATTCCTTCTTGGCCATCAACGGAACCAGAAAGTCACGACGTATAACACCTGTGTGTGAGTGATGATGACGATGATGACGATGATGATGATGATGATGATGATGATGATGATGATGATGATGATGATGATGATGATGATGATGATGATGATGATGATGATGATGATGATGATGACGATGATGATGACGATGATGACGACGAAGACGATGACGATGACGATGATTATGATGATAAATATGAAGAGGATGAAGGGAAAGGTTGTCTGTACATTATTTATTCATGCGTAATTTTTATTTGAGCAATTAGCGTCAAACTGAAGTTTCAACTCTAAATAAAGATTTATTGAAAAAAAGTTAAATAAATTATTCCAACCAGAAAGTGATGTTTCATTAATCCATCTCACAATTGAATGGTTTTGGGAGTCCTAAACAAATATATTTTGTATAATTTTAATTTTTTTGAATTTATTATTATTATTATTATTATTATTATTATTATTATTATTATTATTATTATTATTATTATTATTATTATTATTATTATTATTATTATTATTATTATTATTATTATTATTATTATTATTATTATTATTATTATTATTTTTTTTTTTTTTAAAGTCAAGAAAACAAGCGTTTATTTTTATAATCAAATGGTTAACTTAACATTTAAAAAATTAATTTAATTTATATAATATTATGTACTTACATAGATGTATTAATTTATGTACTAACATAGATGGTAACATTCATTGGACCGGTGTATGCTTTCAAATCAGGACGAAGAGTTAAACATTTGATCCAAACTGGTAAACAAAAGATTTATAAACATGTATATGAATTATGATATAAATCATTATAAACACCGCAATTACTGACATTACAACAATCACTATCATCATCATTCATATATTTATCATATTCATAACTACTCCAGCTATGGTTAGCATCATCATCATCATTATCATCATTATCATCATCATAGTCGTCATCATCATCATTATGATAACTACTCCTGCTATCACTAACATTATCATCATCCTAAGTATTCATGTAATCATCATAATCATAACTAACTCATATCTCCAGGCTGGTAAGCTTTCTTGTGCGTGTTTATTGAAACAATCAAATTTTCTCTCCTCAACGGAAGTTCAACGCGGTGAGAAAATTCAACGCAGGATTTTGATTCAATTTTTACTGAAATGTTTCTTCTTGGGGGGATGTTCTCAACCGAAGGAACCTTTAAAAAGAAAAATTCTTTTAATTTTTTTAATTCATCGTCATTATTTCAATTATTATTATTACCATCATTATCATCATCATAATTATCATAATTATTATCACTTGCTTGTATTATACCAAAATGAAGTTTAATTGTATGTTAGTTCAAAAACAACTCACCCAGACATTCAAAACGTTTGAAAAATCTGAAACGAAATGAATTTTAAAAAATTAAAGTTTCATAGTTTTGTTGTTTTTCTAATTAACTCAAAACTGAATATTCAATAAAGCAAAAAAAAATCAAACAAGAATTAGAAATTAATTTACTTATAACAAAATAAAAATAATGTTTTCCGTACTTTTTGGGGTTTCTTCCAAGTTGATCCTCCACACTTCATAGTAATGAACAATCTCATCCAGAGAAATTTCCAAGTTCAGTTTACATTCTTCCAAGCTTTTGTCTTTTCTAAACAAATTGAAAAGTTCCAGGTGCACGGAATATTCGGTTTCAGGAATTACGACTTTGCTTGTCACAATGACGTAAGATCTGCAGAGATGGAAATTTCCTTTTTTTATAAAATTTATAAATACAAAGTTATTATCTATTTTAAATCGTATTTAATATTTGTTTTAAAATGAAGAAAATAGTTATTAGAAATGTGCTTTATAAAATATTATGATATAGTTGATTATACACATTTTAACATTTTATTTTTATATACATTTACTAGAAATAGTCAGTCAAAAATGACGGTTTTTTGTTTTCATCGGTCAGGACATTTAATAAAAACGTTTTTTTTTCTACCACTATTATAAGAAGTTCAATGAAGTCAGGATCTCAATCACTATAAATAATTAAATGTGGTTGCTCTACCTGCTCAGCAATATAAAAAAAGTTCAATGCTTTGGATCGAACCTGGTTCAAGCAAATTGAAATCACTGAATTTCATGCTGTGCATTCGTAAGACAGTTTCATTATCTTGCGATGCTTTCTTTAAAACAATAACTCCAGCAAACTGTTTAACGGAATCGGATAATCTCTTGCATATTAATAAGCTCAGGTAAAAACGTTTTGGATCTTTAGGACTGACCATGGACGTCTGTATAATAGCTATTATACAGACGTCCATGGACTGACACTGTACGATTGCGTAATAACTGTTATTATACGCCTGTTCGCACCCGTTTTAGCAACTGCCGACTGCTGACCGCCGCGGCCGCCGCGTTATGTGAAATTGCTAGCATACACACATACATACAAACATCGGAAATCATGTATGTTGATAATTACGTAGCGAGATGTGATCTCCTTTTTATGCAAATAACAGTCTCATTAATTCAGGTTCTATGTCTTATCGTATCGTTTCTCTCTCAGCCTCCTGCCTCTCGCATTAATGAATAGAAACTGAAACTAACATGTTTGTTGAAGTACCAGCACTGATACATTCTCCAGTGTAGAATACGGCGCTGAAGAGGAACGCGGCTGCTATCAATCGATTCCAAATCATCTGAAACAGAAATTTATTAAAATTAATAAACTTCATTCTTTGTTGAACTCGTCTTCTTTCTTCAACCATGAAAACATGCAATTCTTGAGACAACTTTGCTTACCATGAAGCAACAGTTGAACTTTAGAAGCAAGATCAAAGTTGAACTGCGACTGCTTTTTGAGCCACAAAAGGCCACTTTTATAGAAAAATTTTAGCTAGAAAACATTGATTTTTTATCCTAGCTCACTGTAGTTAGCAATTAAAAATTGCATCACCTCGGTAAGGGTGGGGGTTATTTATTCAATTTTATTTATATTTTTTAATTATTTTATTTTTCAACAAATTAAAAAAGCCTATTGATCGATGAATGCAATCAAGCCGGTTTTAATTACTAAAGTTCAAACGGTGCTCTGCCTGGTTATTTTTATGTCGTTATCCATCTATCCATCCATCCATCCATCCATCCGTCCGTCCGTCCGTCCGTCCGTCCGTCCGTCCATCCATCCATCCAGCCATCCATCCATCCATCCATCCATCCATCCATCCATCCATCCATCCATCCATCCATCCATCCATCCATCCATCCATCCATCCATCCATCCATCCATCCATCCATCCATCCATCCATCCATCCATCCATCCATCCATCCATCCATCCATCCATCCATCCATCCATCCATCCATCCATCCATCCATCCATCCATCCATCCATCCATCCATCCATCCATCCATCCATCCATCCATCCATCCATCCATCCATCCATCCATCCATCCATCCATCCATCCATCCATCCATCCATCCATCCATCCATCCATCCATCCATCCATCCATCCATCCATCCATCCATCCATCCATCCATCCATCCATCCATCCATCCATCCATCCATCCATCCATCCATCCATCCATCCGTCCATCCGTCCATCCGTCCATCCGTCCATCCGTCCATCCGTCCATCCGTCCATCCGTCCATCCGTCCATCCGTCCATCCGTCTGTCCGTCCGTCCGTCCGTCCGTCCGTCCATCCGTCCATCCGTCCATCCATTCGTCCATCTGTCCGTCCATCCGTCCGTCCGTCCGTCGTCCGTCCATCCATCCGTCCATCATCCATCCGTCCGTCCGTCCGTCCGTCCGTCCACCCGTCCTTCCGTCCGTCCATCCGTCCGTCCATCCGTCCATCGTCCATCCGTCCATCCGTCCATCCGTCCATCCATCCATCCATCCATCGTGCGTATGTGTGCTTCCGTCCGTCCATCCGTCCGTCCATCCGTCCGTCCGTCCGTCCATCCGTCCGTCCGTCCGTAAGTCCGTCCATCCGTCCGTCCGTCCGTCCATCCATCCGTCCGTCTATCCGTCCATCCATCCGTCCGTCCATCCGTCCGTCTATCCGTCCATCCATCCGTCTGTCCATCCGTCCGTCCGTCCGTCCGTCCATCCATCCATCCATCCATCCATCCGTCCATCCGTCCATCCGTCCATCCCTCCATCCGTCCATCAGTCCATCCATCCATCCATCCATCGTGCGTGTGTGTGCTTCCGTCCGTCCATCCGTCCGTCCATCCGTCCGTCCATCCGTCCGTCCATCCGTCCGTCCGTCTATCCGTCCATCCATCCGTCCATCCGTCCGTCCATCCATCCGTCCGTCCATCCGTCCATCCGTCCATCCGTCCGTCCATCCATCCATCCATCCATCCATCCGTCCATCCGTCCATCCGTCCATCCGTCCATCGTCCAACCGTCCATCCGTCCATCCGTCCGTCCGTCCGTCCATCCGTCCGTCCATCCATCCATCCATCCATCCATCCATCCATCCATCCATCCATCCATCCATCCATCCGTCCGTCCGTCCGTCCGTCCGTCCGTCCTTCCATCCATCCATCCATCCCTCCCTCCATTCATCCATCCCTGCATCCAAGGTCAAACGAATGTAAGAATGTTATCATTCGAACCCACCGGAAAAATACTACGTGGTCATTTTGGTGAATTATTCTAAATAAATTTGTATTATGACAAATAAAAAAAATCATATAAATGCGGCCATTATAGTTAGCAGTTTAACGCCTAAGATGGGAGGGTTTAATTATTTTAATTAAACCCTCCAAACTTAGGCAAAGATGTGAGGGTTTAATTATTTTAATTAAACACCCTGTTGGGAGGTTTCGATTACTTTTTATTTTTATTTTTATTTTTATTTTTATTTTTATTTTTATTTTTATTATTCAACAAATTAAAAAAGCGATTGGTCAATAAAAATAATTTTATTGATTTGCACTGTTCTACTCGTTACTTTTATATAATTATTATTTTTGCTTTGCCACAAAATCAATCAAAAATGTATTTAATGACTTATTCATGAAAATTTATTTTTAAATAAATGAGAAACCAAAGAATATTTTTTTTATTAATACAACTTAAATATTAATATGTGAATAAAATAAATCAGATTAGAGAATCTGCAAGTTTTTTTTTTATTAATGAAGATGAATTTTATCCAAAATTAGTGTCTTACATAATATCTAATGTGTACATTTAAAGTGTTTAAATATAAATTAACTAAATTATTGTTTAATTTAACTGTATTTAATCAATTAATTCATCTAATCATCGAATTATTCTTATATCAATCCATCCATCCATCCGTCCGTCCATCCATCTGGTCGTCCGTCCGTCCATCCATCCATCCGGTCGTCCGTCCGTCCATCCACTCATCCACCCATTAGTGGAGCGTGGGACTTGAATTTCTGTTGTACATGGTCTAACTTCCACTTGCTGCCTAGTGGCCCATGTTATCAGAACAACACCCCTAGCTTTGTATGAGGATATCTATAAATATTCTTATTGATTGATTAGTTCATTTATGATGAACGACGTCTAAATCATGAAGGACTTGATTACATTTTATATTCATGATTTTGTTGCTTTTATTTGACATTTAAATTCTGCTGGTATACGGGTTAAGGACCCAGCACTGCATCCACGGCATGTGGTTGTTGGAACTTTTTAAAAACTTACAATTAATACATTACTTTAGTAAGTATCTTAATAAAAAAAATTGTTCACAACCATTTCGTGCGTTCCAAACACTACTTTCGATTGGAACCGGTCCTCTTGTCACTAGTGATGTGCCAAATTAAACTTGAAGGTCCTAAGATCTGAAACACTGCCTCAGGACATTAACCAGAGTTCTCTCAACACATTCTTCAAGATCTTTTTGAAAAGCTACCTGCGACACAAGACTTTGAAAGGCTTCATGCCAATACCATTATAGGAAATAACGTTATCTTGTTGATTTGTAATAATCTTCTGATTAATTATGTACACTATGTACAGGGCTAGTGATTTGCGGGTAAATTTATTTCTTATTGTAGCTATTTTGTGTGATTTTATTTAGGTTTTTTATTCAAATATTCATTAAATAAAAAATCCACTTGTTTGTTATATTTCATGAGTAGGCGCGGCCCCCCATTGGAGATCGGAAATGGTGGTGATGCATCCCCCACGATCCAAAGTGTTAAAGTTTATCTTTAATGATAATTGAAGTTAATTAATAATTATAAGAAAGGAGTTAGGGGACAGACGCGGTCCCACCATTGGAGGTACTGGGGATGCATCCCCACACCAACCAAAATTTACAATTTTTTTCTTAAATGAAAAATAAGGTGTAATTAAAGGTTAAATAACCCGCCGCAAAGGAACTTTTATGTAGTGTTTCTGTCATCACGTCTAAAAAATTTCAACATGCATATTACAACATAAACCACTAAAACCTATGTTTTAATGAGTGATAATCGAAATTAGTCTTAGTCTCGTTTTAAGCGAATGCAACTCCATTGGCTTTCGCTAAACGTTTTAGAAACAAATTTATTAAGAAGACGTGTGTTCCATTTTTAAAAAAAAACTAGAGCTGCAAATTAATTACAATTTTTTTGTTAAATTGCCGCATTAAAAAATTACCGCGTTAATGAAAATTACGCCGTTTATTATTTTAACGACTAATCTAAATTTGCAACAGAGTGAGCTTTGAACTGCGCGACAATGCTCTATTATAGCATGTATAATAGAATTATAATTCAAAGTTTATGACGTTTATGATATTGGTGCCAAACATTTATAGCGCCATATAGTTAGAAAACTGTTTATTGTTTTATTTTTTTAGAAATAGTTTTGTATTTATCGTTAATTCAATGAATTCAGAAAAACCAGAAAAATCGAAGTTTATCATTGCATGCTGTATGTATGTATGTATGTATGTATGTATGTATGTATGTATGTATGTATGTATGTATGTATGTATGTATGTATGTGTGTGTCTATGTATGTATGTATGTATGTATGTATGTATGTATGTATGTATGTATGTATGGATGTATGTATGTATGTATGTATGTATGTATGTATGTATGTATGTATGTATGTATGTATGTATGTATGTATGTATGTATGTATGTATGTATGTATGTATGTATGTATGTATGTATGTATGTATGTATGTATGTATGTATGTATGTATGTATGTATGTATGTATGTATGTATGTATGTATGTATGTATGTATGTATGTATGTATGTATGTATGTATGTATGTATGTATGTATGTATGTATGTATGTATGTAAATATGTTTGTATGTATGTATGTATGTATGTATGTATGTATGTAAGTTTCCAAACTCACTATAATAGATTTTTAGACCTAGTTTTTTTAGTGCACTTGTTTGTTTTTTTGGCAAGGCATCATCACGCACAAAATTGCACAACTTCAATTTTTTTAATAGTTTGTTACCATCAATTTCGTTTTTAAATAAACTGTTTAGCATACTACAACATATACGACTAAAATCGTTGGTTTGATAAGTAATACTACAAAATAGGCTCAGTCTCATCTTTAGCAAATGGCAACTCCATCGTCTTTAGCCCAGCGTTTTACAAAACAAAAGTTTGAAATTTTTTATTGGAATATGTTGATGTTTAAAACTGCAGGCAGTGTTTTTATTAAAAGAAATTACAATAAATGAAAGTTTTATTTTTTTACTGCGCCAAAATTTCAAACGTAAATAAATTAAAACTTTTAAAAGTGAATTTAAGATAAACTTCAAGAACGTTATGAAGGCAGAATAATCAAGTGGAATTATTTCAACAAGAAACGTAATGAAACTAATCATTTTAGGTTATTATAAAAACAAAAAAAAATATTTTCTACGATGTGTTTATGTGATGTGTGTCTTCTGCATAATTTATTATGAAGCGTCGTCAAAGCCAATATGCCCTGACAATAAAATATCTTGAATTATTTATATAATTTATTTCAACCGATTCAAAGTTGATACGTCGCGGCCCAAGAAGACTGCCAGCGGCACAGTGTGTGTGTGGTTTGTTTAACGTCTGTATATGTTAATAAGACAATTTAGACGGTATGTATGTTTGAGTGTTTGGTGACGTGTTTGTGTTGGCTTTGAGGCAGGGAGGCCACCGAAAGCACAAGGCTTTCGTGGGCACATGGCTCGACTAAATCCAGCCCGCCAACTAATAAGTGCAATAAGTTGGACAAGGACCGGAAAGTCGACTACCCATGCAGCTAGCAATTCAACCAGCCTCGGATGATCCTCATAGGCTATGGTATCGCTCCGCCGCTTTCCCTCCTCTAGCCTGCGGCACACCGCTGCTTGCAGAAGAAAAACATTTGCCGCCGTCGAGCAAAAGGTGTCTCGTATGATGCAAGCTGAATTGGTTTTATAAATTATATATTTCATAGTTTATTATGAGGCGTCGGCAAAACCAATATGCCTCAACAATAAAATATTTTGACTTTCTAAATAATGTATTTCAATTGATTCAAAGTTAAGATGTATCAGCTTTATGTTTTCATAGAATCCATAATATTTTGGATTAAAATTATGAATGCTGTTCTACATTGTTACTTGTTATTTTCTTTTAATTATGAAGAAAACTAATATTTCAATGTGGCTCATAAGTACAATAAATAATTTCAAATAGGGTTATTTCAAAAATATTGCAAGTGACTGTTTTTAATTATCAATGGAATCATTAATTTTTGTTAAAATTTTTTAGAAGCCTGTCCTCAGTTCAAAAAGTTTTAGTAATTCAATAATTATAAAATAATAAATCTGCCAGAATCGAAAAGTTCATCGACTGTTACAATAAAACTTTATCAAAAACTTTTAGACTTTTGGAAATAAAAATGAACAATTCTTTAGAAATTGAAAGCTAGAATGTTTATGATTAATTGTTTTTGTGAATTTGTTTGTTTGGACAAGTAATATTTACCAACAGAAATTATTTTAACTATAACCCTGACAAACGGCAGACACTTCATTTAAGCTTTTCCAGTGGAGAAAGTGGCAAAACTTTTCTGGCAAGTTATATATCTAATTGCACAAAAACCATAAGCACAACGTTTTTATGCAAAGGATAACGTCTGTCTGTGAAACAGTCCAAATCAATCATCGTTTTTTAAATTTTTTACATTTTCATGTTGGCCTGCAATTATCTGTAGATATCTGAGCATTGAGTAGTATTTCTCTACAACTTCTCCTTGTTTTAACTGGCCTCAATTTCAACCCATCTCATATAGGGCAATTTTAAGACCTTAATAGGTAAATGCTTTTAGGAGTTCACTAAAACCATTTAGCAGACGACTCAAATGGGTTCAAATTTTGTGAATAGTTATCAAGATGAGGTCTTTCTCTAAAAACAGTTGAGTGAAGCCACTTTGCATCGACACCGCTATTAGGATAATATTTCACAAAGTTGCTAACTGTGTTTTGGCATGAAAAAATGATGTAGGCTCTGACACACAATATAATACTCTACTTTACCATTCTAGGTTGTATTTTCAGCTTCCAATGTGAGTAGTGGCGGATCTAAAAAAGAGATGAGGAGATGCATCTCCCCCACCAAATTATCAACAAAATATTTTCGGGATGAAATTCCCGGTTTTTGGAAAACGACCATTATTGAAAGTAAATCTTTTGGAAAAGTATCTATGTCTACCCCCATCCGGTCATCAGCTTTTTCGAAGAAGAGAGTGTGAAAATCTTCTAGAAATATTTGAAAAAACTCCCAACTACTTTCCAGTCAGCAGCTTTCTTGGGAATAAAATGTGATGTTTTCGAATTTTTCTTGAAAATAACGTCTTTGCATCCTGTAATGTATCATTCAATCCACCAGAAATTCCTAGGGTCGTTCCAGGTTATGTAGCTCAATTGTCAACAAGCCATTGCTACAGCTCCTATCGCTTGTGAGTAATCGTCTAAACTTCGCTAACATTAGCTGTAGATTTGTAATTCGTCAATGAACATTAGCGTTTAAACATGGCAGGGGTGGATATAAAATTCTGAGAACGGGGGAGCCATGCATTTGCACAAAAGAAGTATGCGTTGTAAATCTTCATTTTACCAACATTATTTTCTTAGGGGTAGCTAGAGGCAGGAGAAAACTCGTATCCTCCGGCCGCCATTTGGAAAAAGCACTAAAAGCCTTTTGGAAGCGTTGTCCAAATTTTGAGAAATAGTAACCTCCAAGTTATCAGCTATTGTTGAAGACAACAGTTTCGTAAAATTCTTGGACTCTCCCCGTTTTCAGCTATTTTTAGAGGAAAAAACTACAGATGGGAATTTCTAGGGGCGCATTTGTTAGACTTTGTCCCCGAGGGCCGAATACTCTAGCACAAGAAATATGAACAACTAGTTGGGAACATCTTTAATTACTCTGTTGAATTTTGTTTTTCTGGAGAATGCGACCTTCCCTATTATACAATTTTATACGGCAACAGGAAAGATGCATAACTCTATATCAGGATATCCACGTGCTGTGTATATAAATAATTTCAACCAGAGCTATTAAGATTGACATAAAAGTTTAACGAACATTATCTTTGTTATATCTATTCGCATATAGATAATACTATGGCTATCTCTTTGAAGTTCTTTTTTATAAAGTTATTGGGCCTAAATAAAGTGGTGCATTTTTTTTAAATGCAACGAGACTAAAATTAGAAATCTTTAGTAGTAACCACATTATTTCAGAAATCATCACTTTTGATTGATCAACATACAGTTCATTGGCTGATTCACAGACCAACACACTGAATTGACTATAATTTGGGTAAACTTTGTACCCTCTCTGCTCAGCCAGTATACTAAAATAGATCAGCTGCAAGTTTGTTGAGTCGATCGACCTTAGAAACACCTTTTCTCACTCACATCATCAACTTGATATTAAGTAGTTGAAATCTGAATTTTTTATACCAATGAGATGCTAAAAAATGTATAACACAGAAAATAAAATTGCTTTTAATCGCCAGCATAAAAATGGTTGATATATTTAAAACATGACAGGACATCACAGAACATCAAAAAAAAATAAATTGTGCTTATGAGAAATGTTCTCAATAAATTTTTATCAACTACATAACCAAATGTAACTCCTGCTTCTCATCTATACTGGCTTCAACACAAAACTAAAGAGGTTGAAAACAATCACAAACATGAGACAGCCAATATACATTTCTGTTAATTAATTATATTATATTAATAATAAAAAATAGTTGAGGTCGTTGAGTAAAACGTAGCCATCACGAGTAACGATATCCAACAAGAGCAATGGAAAGTGCAGCAGCCATTACTGCACCTGCCATGTACCAGCCCCAAGATTTTGATATCTAGAAGAAAAAAAAGACAAATAGTAATGAAAAAATTTAATATAAAGTATAGCAGCAAGGATAAATCATTAAATATGGCAGAGTTAGCCACATTTAAACTCAATTATAAATAACATAATTACAGAAAGAAACCCTGCTAACTGCGAGCCAGTCTCAAGCCTGGAGAAAGGAGGAGGGAAAAGTTAATAGAATCAAATTTTGATCCACGACAGGAAGTACATAGGTGCTTCCTACATACAACCATTTCAGTTTTAAAACACCTGGTGTAAAAGACTATAAACTAAAAAAAAAATTAAAGAAAGATAAGCACAGCACCATTGCACCTGGTAATTGCCTATAATATTCAATTTTCATGCAGAAAGGTGCAAAGTTGCTTCTTCAAATTCAACACGAAAAATAATTTCGTACTAAAATAAAATAAAAACCTTTTTTTTCGTGGGTGAGCTACTCGGGTGAGTTCCAAGCATCTTGCGGTAGAGCTCTCTTGCCGATTCGTTTTCTTTATGCATTTTCTTCTCAAGACGTGCGATTTTCATTTGTATCTGCTGTAAATATATAAATCTCGCATTAATAACAACTTTGATGACATTTAAAAAATTAATGCTCAGTTACATAAAAATAGAACTTATAAAGCAAGAGAAAGTTTCAAAACATAATAACTTGAGCTAACAAAAACTAACTTTTGAACCAGGCTGAAGTTTAAGAGCCTGTTTCATGTAAGAAAGTGCAGAATCTGTTTCTCCCATACTGTCGAGACACTGAAGATTGACAAGTGTTATACAACGACCAGTTAGTCATAATGTAACAATTAATATTAACAATACCTTACATTACAACAATTAACATTAACAATGCCTTACATTATAACAATACCTTACATTACAACAATAAATGTTAAAAATACCTTCATTATAACAATTAACATTAACAATACCTTAAATTTTAACAATAAACATAAGCAATTTTTTTAATTATAATAGTAAACATTAGAATTATCTTACACTATATTATCCAACATTAGCAATAACTTAAATTATTAAAACATAATTATCTTTTCTATTCACTGCTGATAGTAATTCATAGATATCTAACATCAGCATATAAATTAAATAATCACAACACAACCTCATTGAACATCAACTAATAAACATACACTCATACTATCATCATTATGTGTAATACCAACCTCTGCTTTCCTGAAGAGAGCCTTTACATTATCCGGCTGAACTTTAAGAACCTCGTCACACGAGAGACTTGCTATTTGCCAGGCCGAAATCTGAATATTGATCAACGTTCGTTGTTGATTTAAAAACCGGTATTTACAAAAAATTAAAAAAACACGTACCAAACAAATGCATTTTAATTTTTCATAACATTGAACTTTCAACTCTAAGAAATAATAATAATAATAATAATAGCAATAATAATAACAAGAACCTTCATTTGAGCAGCTGCCAGATTATTGTAACATTTCATTCTCAGATCAAGTAAACTTTGCAAGTCTCCATCCCCATCCTGACCAGCCCCATCAGCACCCGTATCTTGGAGAATTTCAAGTGCTTTCGCGTACTGGTCGATAGCTTTTGTGAAGTGCTCCATTTCATAGGATTTGTTACCTTTCTCTCTCTTCATATTTCTGTGCATTTAAGGGAATCAGAAAAATAATTGAAACATTAAAAGGAATTTACTTTCCAATCTGAATATAAATAAGTGAGATTTAAATGATTTTCCTGATCTTGACCAAATAAAAAAATATAGTCATGCATTTTAAACGAGAAAACATTATATATTCAAATAAAGAGCAAACGAATATAAATGATCATTATTGTTCTTCATTATAAACTCCGTTTCACACGTATAAAATCTGACCAATAAGCATTCAAAATAAATTTCTAACGCCTCTTGAAGTCTTTCAGAAATTGAAAGCGCACTGTAAGGCAATCGATCTTGTATGTGGTTCAACTCAATCTGGTATGTGATTTTTGAATTTGGTGGAATGTCTGGTTCTCTAAAATAGTACATGTGAATTAAGTAAACAAGACACCCCTTTACAAAATAAAAATAATTATATATATATAAATATTTATATTATGTATTTGGTCGGTGGTACGGATGCTAGAATAAGGACCACTTGCATACTCATATACCCAAAAAAGCTTCGCATCTGAATAAAACTGTGCTCAGGAATCTCAGATATTAATATGAAAAGTTTTAACTTAGCATGGGGAAGCAACATTTTAAAAATAAATGATTTTAAATCCTTTGTTATAAAAAGCAAAACTAAAAAGTACTTTGTACTACCAGTGCCAAATTTTCAAATTTCACAAAGAATACACAATAATTAAAATAAAAATCATCAAGAATGTAGAAATCTTAAATACGAACCTCCCTTTTTGTCCATATGCAAACCTCGGTCCAGCAACCAGTTCGCATATTTCACCCTCGTACATCAACGGAATGCAAAGATCAAAAGCTTAAAAAAACCATTAAAATAAATGTCTTATCATCATAAAATCGAATAGCAATCACATTTTAATACAGCTAACAATTTTACTAAAACAAAACTCTAAAATAATTTCAATGAAATGTTTAAAAATAGATTTCAAAAATGAAACTGACCAGTAAGAAACTCCTCTTCTCCGAGAGTAAAAATGAGATTTTCATGGTCATCGATCGTTCGACCATCCTCCAAACGACCTTTACAATTTATTTCTACAAGCTGACCTCTGACCGGTCTCCTACCTTTTTCGTTGCCCTTCTTTATAACCTGATTTGCATATCAGCATAATTAATTTACACGTCTGCATCACCTATTATACGCAGATACATGTGCACGTTTCTATTTATGTTGTAAATAATAATAACAACAAAAACTTGCTTTTTAAATAGAAATCAACTAATTTTTATTTTTCATGAAGTCAGTAAAATCCTACCCGTTTCATTAACTCATTATGACCCAAAATATACATCCACGGGTCTGCATCACCGACAACTTCAGCTTCAACCGGTTGATCTTGCAAATCAGCATTTTTATCATCACTCACAGATGGGCAATTAATATGATGATCTGGTTCTTCGGGTTCTTTTAAGTCGTCTGGAACTACAACAACCTTCAACTTAGTTTTTGAACATGAAATTGTATAAAAGAATGATGAAATAGGTTGAGGTCATCAGCCAACTTCTTTACTATATCACTATATCAGATGCCTCAAAAGTCTACTACCTTATAATTCTCATTGGCATAGATATTAGAATTAGACTATCAACATACATAATTTCCGATGTCTGTCTGTATGTTAGCAATTTCGCATAATGCGGCAGTCAGCAGTTGATAAAATTAGTTAGAGTAGACTTGTAATAAAAGTTATTACACAATTGTACAGTCCTAAAGATCCAAAACGTTTGACCTAGGCTTATTAACTTATTATTATGAAAGAAGTTATCGAATTACATCAAAAATTATGCTGGATTTATTGTTCAAAAGAAAACATCCCAATATATCGAAGCTGTCTTTCGAAGGCATGGCATGGAATGTTGTGATTTCAATTAGCTGGAACCAGGTTCGATCCAAAGCATTGAACATTTCTTTATATTGCTGATTAGATATAGCATTCACATCAGGGGGTTCGCGTGAACCCCCCAGGAAAGCACTACTGGGCGTATCCAACAGGTTATTTAGTTGGATTGGAGCAAGCTATTTGTGGTGACCTTGAGCACCTCAACATATTTTTTTTTTAAATGCAAGTACCATGTGTTTCAAACTACAAAAGATAGTTTAAAGTGTAAAATACTAACGAAGCTTATTTTCATTTGATTGCTGATCTTGCTGTGACTCGTTTTTAAAATCCTCTACTTCTACTGTATCTATAATTTCACCGTCCTCTTCCAGAGCGCTAAAAGATGAACCATCATTGTTAATACAATTATAATTATCGTCTTCTTGAATATTTTCGCTTTTCGGATCCAACTCGATCAGGGAATCTTTCTCATTATTATGGAC
The DNA here is from genome assembly GCA_963978895.1 of Erpobdella octoculata. Classification (NCBI taxonomy): domain Eukaryota; kingdom Metazoa; phylum Annelida; class Clitellata; order Hirudinida; family Erpobdellidae; genus Erpobdella; species Erpobdella octoculata. Next base: position 6,263,209 of record OZ022243.1, on the reverse strand, counting down.
ATTATGATTAACGACGTCCGATTCTAATACTTCAAAACTATCAGTGATAATTGCTGTTTCGGCCATCCTTATATCACAGAGTTCGAGCCTTTCTTGTTTCCAACAACGCAGAATAAATATTAAAGTTCTTCTCGCTACGTACTACATAATAGTCCAGGAGAATTAAAAAAAAGCTGGCATAATTGGAAGCAAAGCAGTTAGATATTTTGTTTTGTAGGTATATGTGTTAGCAACAATTAGTTAAAAATCCACCCTTCCAACTCATCGTATAAAAAAATTACAGACGATTTTCAAAATCGGCCTTAAAATCGGTAAAATAATTTAATATGTCAGCTCTTTTAATCAAATTAGATGAAAATAACTAAAGTTTAAGCTGAATGCTTTATTGTTACTTATTGCATGATATACAAACATTAAAAATTATCAATAAAAAAATAAATAAATACAAATAAACTGATTTATGGAGCCGTTTTTCCTTAAAATATACAATATATCAACTCTTAAAATCCATTTAAATAAAAATAACTCAATCTATAGATGAAAACTACCTAATGCAAAATATACATAAGTTAAAATTTGTCTCGCAACATTATATACGAATACAAATAAACTACTTTATTGTGCCGTTTTTGACTAAATGTGCAAAATAAATTAAGATTATTATGAAAATTGCTTGTTACATACTATTTAATATACACATATTAAAAAGCCTACATATAAATCCATAAATAATTTCCAATTTCAACATACAATAAAAAAAACAAACAGAAAAACAACAAAAACACTTAAAAATAACAATTTCTTTATTTCCCGCCCTCTGTCCTTTGTAGAGATTCCTCAGATCATCAATATCAGAAGTAGTCAAAAACTCCATTTTCAATATTGATTCTAAAAGCAAAGCAAACAAAGCTGACTCTACTAAAAAGTAACCGCGTAGTGCTCTAGCCATTGCCTTCCCTGTCATCATGTGAGTTATGGTTATGGGTCCATAACAGCACTGCAGCGCTTCTGTCAAACCTGAGCCAGCCATGACATGACCAATGCTGCCCAAATAATTCATCAAGACATGAAACCCACCTAGACGACATACTATGTTCAGTTTGGATGAATGCACAATATCAACAGCCTTTAACCACAGCGGCTGGTCGAAAGTCACACAAGCCATTGGAATGTTGAGCTTTTGAGCCTGGCGTTCTAATGAAAGTTAAAGTGGATAAAATACAAGACATGTCATTAGAGTTCAAATCAATAATTGGAAGCATCCTTATGTCTGATGATGATCTGAAATCTCCGTCAGGTTTACAAGCATGTTCCATAAAGCCGGACCAATTTGGCCTTTGCTGATCTTCATCTAAGCACAAGATACCAATTTTCCAGGCAAGTTCAAAGTTTAAAGAAGGAGGCAACACAGAAGGAAAATTTAAGTGAGAGATGGGCTTGAAAGACATCAATGATAATGATGACTTGTCGGGGAATGTGTATCCCAATATAGGAATACCTCGGTTTTTCACAACACAACTGGATTTTAGGCGTGACAATCGAGGTACAGCTGATTCAGCAAAGTGTCCTGACCCTAATCGATTACACGGAATAGACATTGATATGATGCCCATACCGTGAAAGATACCACTATCTAAAGTGATAACATTGTGGTCAACATTATCACCAGACCATTGCATAAAACATTGAGGAAAAGACTGAGGAGTATCAGGGAAGTCATGCTGAACCACTGATTGTTTAAAAAGTTTAACTTCATCATATGAAATTGAAAATCCCAACCGTGACAGCAAATCAAGCAGCCATCTAGATCCAAAGGCGTGATCTAAACTAACTCCAACGCCAAACAAAATTGGAGCAATAAGAGATCTTTGTCTTGCCCCCTGCACAATCAAATGACATATGGAAACTTGTTTTATTTCATTACAAACAATATTTTCTATTAAGATTTTCAACAAACTAGGAATCCACCTTTTGGCATTTTCAATATTTGAGAAATCATCAGTTCCTGGATATGTTTCATTATTTGAGGACATTTCTCTTATTTGAGCTCTTATCAATTTTGCTGCTGCCACTATGATACGTTCACTCTCATCTTCTATGCTACTCTTTTTTTCAGCATACCATTGGTTAGTTATAATGTGAGATGCCATGTTACGGAAGCAAATAACATTTTTCCGGCCACATACTTCGGCAAAAAATATGTGCTCAGCGTAGCGTTCTTCCAGCTTTCGTTTTATATGTTTTAATGAATACACTTCACCATCTTCCGATCATTCTTGCATTTTAATTTGTAATTCAGCTATTGTATAAATTCCTTGATCTTCTTCTAACCAGTCACACAGTTTTTCAAAAGTAATTAACATGTCGTTATCTGGATGTCGACCTAGATGGTTTCGGCCAGCGGTATTATCTCCGACATGTGATGATCTACATTTTAAGAACAGTGAAAGACACACTCTGTGGTAACGAGCTTCTTCAGCTGGTAAGTCATTGCATGAATTTAACCTACCAAGAACTTCTACACTCCACGCATCATTTCTTTTGTGGCAAGTTTCAATTATAGTTTCTCTGAATTTCAATGTCATCACAGTACTTGATTCTCCTTTTAAATGTTTTTTACTTTCTCCAAAATCTATTTTTCCACACAAAAAACAATGTTGCTTCCAATTGAAAGTGTTGACAGACGATCGTAATAATTTACACTTAAAATTCTCTTGATCAACACCAACACCTTCTGCATGCTGCTCATTCTTTCGTTGCAATTGATCGAAACTTCTTTTGTTAGTGTAGTCTCTCCGGCAATGATCACGACCATTAGCTACATTTGGTTTATTTAACAGATACTCTGTTAACTGCTCATCACCACGTAAAACGCTGAATTGACATAACGTTTCAATACCTCCTACACCTAGTGTAACCATCTTGACTGTATCAGAGACGTTGTCGGAACGGAATTCAGTTCGACAAATTAAACATACCATTTCATTTAGTTCACCCATTTCGAAAAAGAACAATAAAAACTCCAAAAAATAGATGTTTTACCAAAATACTAACTTAGAAATTCAATGTTTTACGACAATTTACGAAAATACTAACTTATCGCTCACTACGGTAAATCTCTTTCAAAAAAGCCTCAAAAAACCAATTTCCTATTTGACGATTTCAACCGATTTTTGCAGGAAGAATCATAAACGTATTACAAACAAAATATCCAAAAATCAGCTTGCTGCAAATTTTGTCTAGGTACATCAAGGAAAATTTTTAATTCTCCTGGACTATAACGTGTGATACTACCAAAAACAAAACAATCTAGAACGTCCTCATTCTGTAGATAACGAAAAGTGAAAAATAAGTTTAATTATGTTCCTGAAAAATTATACATATTTAAAAATTACATTTTATAAACAATGACAAACAATAAAAACTAAAATTTATTTTTTTTGGAAGTTCTTTGTTGGTCTTCTGCATTGTTAAGATAACACTGATTTCCCAGTTTTTTTTTCTTGAGAAGAAACAGGTGGCTCTAATAGTTTTAATGATAAATGTGAATATGAAAAAAAAATTGTCCATCACCCACAGATTTTAGAAAATGATAAAAATCATTTGCTGTGTTTTTGGTTTTGAGTTTGGTCCTTATGTCTTTGGTTAGCAGCCGCCAAATGGCGGATATGTATGCTACTCCAATAAATTCCTTAATTTAAATGTTCTTTTTAATAAAATAGTTTATATTTTTTTAAATAATTATTAACTTTTAGAAATTTAAGTGTTTTCTCCTCTGATTGCACCAGGGCCGTAACCAGGAATTTGGAAATGGGGGGCCTATAAACTTTTTGGGGGGGCACTGTATAAATTTTCTGTTCAAAGAAGTTGCACATTCCAGTGATTTGACCCTCAAAATGTGCTTCACGCAAAAAAGAGATTTAGCAATTAAAATTTGAATCTTATTCTACCATAATTAATTGAATTTGAAAGCATTCTGAATCAACATGAAAACTTCCTGAAACATGTAATTGAAACGATAACACAACATTTAAAAACAATTATAATTTATACGGAAAAACTTTATAAAAACACATCAAATGGGTAATAATGTCAGAGAACAATACGACGCGATTTCTGGGCAAACTTTTTTATGAAAGTGTTCAGATCTACTTTTAGCGTAAAACCCTTCTCAAAAGCTAGTAGTACCAGTTAAAATTTACGCTCAAGGCCCATTGATTAACGATAAGGCCGCAGAATCCGTGCTAGAGTGGGGAAACTGCTCTCGCACGTAGCAGTCGACACACCGATGGCACACAGCTGATAGACATTTGGAAATGCGTCACGGTACTGCAGCATTGCATATTTTGCATCTTCCAACGACGAATTTAGCTGGAATTTGTTACGACACAGTCGCATTGCAATAGGCAATTTGCCAGCGAAGGCATCTTGGTCGAGACAAAGGAGCTGGCTGAGTGGTTCCAAGCACTTCTCAACAAGAAAGTTCTGAGACCTCAAGGCAAGAAGGCTCTCTTTAGCTGTGGAGATCAGTTTCATAGTAAAAGTCTCTTGCCAAGAGACCAGGCCCGTAGCTAGCGGGGGGGGGGCTGGGGGGGCTGTAGCCCCCCTACTAAAAATATAAGCCCCCCACTAAATTTTTGGCAGGTTTTTTCACCTTATTTACACTTAAGCCACCCAAGTGATGATGAAATTAAGATCCGTAATTTAAATTTAAATATAAATGTATTAAATAAAATTAAATAAATATAGGTAAATTTAAATATAAAATTAATAATAATAATTTGCATGCTTGTAGAATGAACCATTGCTACAACCCATACCAAAAAGAGCAAAAGTATAGAGTAGCACGTTACGTGATTCTGTATTTGTGTCTACTCTTGGACAGAGTGATGAGCAATAGTGTTCACCAGAGTGGAATCAGCTTTGTGCTGTTTATTTTAGCATGTTTGGCGGTATATTAAGAGAGTTGATGGAGAGCTTTGTTGATAGTTATTTAAGTTATTCTAAAGGTTTGATTTGTGCAGTGTCTGCCCTTTTACCAACATCAGACAAGTTTTTAGATGTCAACGACCTTAAACCGTTGACGCAACTGCTTAAACAAGACAGGCATGACGATGTTGAAAAATATATTGCAGACGAGGCTCTCATTACAAGTAGGTTTCTAAAAAACAAATTTCAACTAGGCTACAATCTCCAGGAAATGATGGATTTTATGCTGGACTATAAAGATGCATTTCCTACTCTAAATTGGCACTATTCAGCTGCAATGACTCTCGGCATCTCGATTGCCACTTGTGAAAATTCATTTTATTGTCTAACACGAGTACTACAACCACAGAGAAGATCAATGTCCCATGAGAGAAAAAGCAAACTTGTACTTCTGGCATTTGAAAAATCGCTCTGTAAAGCAATTGATATGGATACCTATCAAATACCAAGAATGCAATAAAATAAAATCGGATTCAAATAATTTTCTTGACAATGATCAAACCATATTATAATGAAATGGACTTTTTAGTTTAGTTTCTCATTTCAAGCTACTACACATCCATTTATGTTTTACACAGGAAAATTGTCATGAGTTTTATAATCAGTGTTTGGACGTAGTCTTACAATATTATAATAACTTTAATCTTACAGTTTTAGAACAGAGAAAGAAGCTGATTCAGCTTAGCTGACAAACTTTGGCTTTTAATTTTTAAATGACTCTCAATAATTCAAACTATTTTCATAATTTAGTATTTTTTAGTGCTAGTCTGACACTGCAATACTATTAACCCCAATATTCTGAACTGATTAATTCAAAGAAACAATTTAAAGCTTACTGTCAAACTACACAATCTTTTCAACAATATAAGTTTAATGATAGACTTGATATATAATCTAATCTTCTATTTAGATTGTTTAGAAACTGATGACAAGTTTTATGGGTAACACATGAATGGATGTTTAGTAAGTATTAGTAACTTAAAATGAGAAAGTAAACTAAATAGTACATTTTATTATAATGTGGGTTGATCTTTGTCAAAACAAATATTTAAATCTAATTTTATTTTATTGATTTCTTGGCATTTGATACAGATGTACAAGTTTTTATCAAAAATAAAATAAGTAAGTTATTGTATTGTGGACTATAACGGTTGTCTTAATCAATAATTAAACTTGGACAATTTGATTCAGTGCTGTCATCCCAGTGGTGTGCCATGCACGCATCAAAAATCAAGATTGTGGATAACAACAAGCATACTGTTATTTGACAAAATTGTTATTACGAGCAACATATTGCAACTCTTAGAAAATCTAAAATTAAATAATAGGGTATCCAAAATTGGATGCCATTTTTTGTCAAATGCTTTGGCGAATCTCCTTATCGCGAGGGGCTTCGCACCTGCGGCGCTCGCGGTTAGGCTTCTTCGGTGCCTTCGTTCGTCAGTAGCCCCCCTACTAATTTTCATAGCCCCCCCACTCACTAAATCCTGCCTACGGGCCTGCAAGAGACACATTGCACGAGCGACCTGGCAACAAAGCATTGACCGGTGACAGCAAGCTCAGTGTTTTGGCAATGGCATTTAAAGAAAAAAAACAAATTCCGACTTTGAAACTTTGTTGAGCAGCCCCGCCGCTTCAACCAACACAGCCGGAGCTTTTTCTAAGTTGGCAGCAATTTTAAGGGTCTGCAAAATTTCCTCTCTGTTGTTGTTGACAACCATTGCAGATTGATAAGGGCCAGTCCATCTTTGGCGGAAAACACATACAATTGCTCACATAAGCTGAAAAAGTTTTTCACCTTTATCTCTGATTCCATAGCGTGCACAACCGCAAGATGGATTTGGTGATTATAACAATGCACGTACGGAATTTGGCGGCCCAGAGTGACTTGCAATATTTTTTGGACACCTCCTTTTCCGCCGCTCATTAAACTGGTTCCGTCATAACATTGACTCAAAATTCGAGCGGGGTCCAGCTGCTGAGCCCGAAGCTCTGTCAGGCTTTTAGCATCTAACTCACTAACCTTGATCACTGAGATCATGTGCTCTACTGCCTTTCCACCACGCACATAGCGAATGACAATCGACATATCCTCGACATTGCACTGATCTCGAGTTTCGTAGCACTTGATTGAACACCAGTTAATGTCAGAATCTCTGCCTTTTTTGACAATAAAAACTTCTACTACCTGTGCCATCAATTCGATTACCTCCTTTTGGATAAGAGGCAACATGTACTTAGCATTTTAAGGCATATTTTGTGAAATCCTACACAATTTATCATCTTTCGCCCCAGCAAATTCAAACAACTTATTAAATAAGACACTTATATTTGCTTTGTTGAACTGGATTGTAATACAAAAAACTGGGGGGGGGGCTGATTGAGCTGGGGGCCCGACCCAAACTGGGAGGGCCTGAACAAAACTGGGGGGCCTGGGCCCTCCCGGCCCCATAGCTGGTTACGGCCCTGGATTGCACCATGGGACTACTGTTCTAATTTTTGTCTTTGTAACAAAGTCTTTGTTTGTGACTGAATGATTGTTTTTTTGCATAGTTTTGCTATACGTTTTTTAATTGTTGTTAGTTTGAGGGGTTATTCAATTTTTTGTGTGGAATTTTCTTTTCTGATTGATTTAATTGTTGGTTGGTTGGTTTTCTAATCAAAACTTTGTTGTGTTTTTATTTGATTTAATATTTGATTTTTTAGTATTTCTTCATCCTACTCTACTGATTATTATTACCATTGATGTGTTTTCATAGTGTGTTATCATTTTAGGGGTTGAAAAAAGGAAGTTTTATAGTTGTTAGCAAGGACGGAAATGGGCGCCCGCAGGGGGGGGGGGGCAAAAGGGAAGCGCTTGCCCTCTTGGATATGTTCGTTAAAAAATTTTTTAGACAAAAATGGACCAAAGTTTTATAATTATTTGTATCAGCAGGGGAGAGGGCAAGTGGGCGCTTGAACCTGGTTTTGTTTTTTTTAAATTTGTTTTTAATCAAAACAAGTAAATTAAAAACGAATTTTTAAAACCCAATGCTTTTATATGTAATTAAAACACAAATTTTGCAATCAATTTTTTCTTATATTACTCTTTTATTTTATATTAAAGTCGAAATATCTTAATTATATCGAAATATCGAAATTAATTAAAATTAACTAGATTAATTGACTTATTGTAAAACTAATAATTGAATATTGCATTGTCTTCTATTTTGAGCATGTATGCAAAATTTGAAAAAAAATCTATCATCAGGAAGTGACTCAAAAATTGATTGCAAGATTTGAAACAGACAAAGAAACAAACAGACAGACAGAGAAACAAACAGACAGACAGAGAGACAAACAGAGACGACGAGTTAATAAAAGCATTGGTAAAAAGACAAAAATTTTATAATTACTCATATATAAATGATCGCCCACAGGGGGCAAGGAAGCACTTGCCTCCCCTGGATTGATTAATTAAAAAAAATTTAGACAAAAATATGAAAAAATGTATAATTAAAACATTTATAATTAATTGTAACAACTTTGACTCCTTCCATTGACATATCGATATTATCATCATCATTATCTTTGGGGTGGCATCCCTGATGCCCTACTTTTGCTTGATTTCACATCTCATTTTTATACAATTTTTCTAATGTTTTCTGCAAAGCCTTTATGGTACCAAATTTTTATCTAACATTGACAGTTTGGCTATGTCGGAGATATGAACCTCTCCAACTAAAGCCTTTTTGTAATTTTCAGCGTGTTTCTAAAACATTTTCAAATTTGTGTTAGAATGTAAAATAAAATAAAGTTAACTGAAATTTGTACTTTATATACCCAATTAAAAAAAATTCAAAAATTTTCTTTGGGCTGAATTGAGCCCAAGAGCCCACACAACTTTAGGAAAAAACGAGAAAGAGAATTTGAGAAAAGATCCAAAGAAAGAAAAACAAGAAGCTTGCCCCCTCCTGTAAAAATTTCTGCGGGCGCCCATGATGACGGATTTAGGCATGGCTACATAAGCTGTAACCTATGGGTGCCACAAGGCCAGGAGCGCCAAAAAAAAAAGAAAAAAAATTAAGGAAGCAAAGAAAAAGAATGGTTATTTTCTACCCTAAAGAGAGTCAAGAATTATCTTTGGTCAACAATGGGTCAAGAAAGACTCAGTGCTCTTGCAGTTTTTACAATAGAAGGTGAAATATTCAAGAACTTAGACTTAGACTATGATGACATTACTGATGATTTTGCTTCTACCAAAGCAAGGAAGAAGAACTTATTAATAATGAATGTTGCAGTTTTTATACAACTTCATATAGACCTTAAATTCTGAAATTCTGAAATCAAACATGTTTAGTCAATAATAATTATGTTAGTAATTGCTTTACCACATATGGACATATCAATAATGAAAAATTATTGAAATCTTGAACAGAACTTAAGTATTTAATTACATAGCATAATTATATTCATACGGTATCTATAATTGGTCGAATACATTTTTGTATCAACTTTGGTCCCCTACTCAGTACCGCGATGCATGAACCGGGATCCCGGAAAACAATCAGTCATTAGGGGTCCGAAGGAGGACGCTGGGGGCGCTGGGGGCGCTGGAGGAGCCATCGAAACTTTAGCCTATGGTCTCCAAATTCCTAAATTCGCCTCTGGTTGTTAGTCTGTTAATCTGCTGAATCACGCTACATTAAAAATTGTCAAACTGAATTGAATTAAATAGAAAAGAATTGAATTGTTAGTTTTTGGGTCATTGGTACTGCTGTCTTATAGAGCTCATTTTGAAATCCGTTTCATATAATAATTGTTTCTTTAAAAATCTATGCTCTTGTAATATGTTTGTTTTATCAAAAGCACATGCGGAATTACTAGGATCACGTCTTCAATGTTGGAATCTACCAGCAGCCGAAACGAAGATATCTATTTATTTATCGCAACCGGGAGAAAAATCTGACTAATTTTTTCAGTTCTTCAAATGAATTGGTTTATATAGAAGTGTCTTTTTAATTTTTAAAGTGGGCTAACCTCCAAACTTTCTCAGCTACTATCTTTATCTTTTGCACTCTCACCAGTTCTCTTCTGTTTTGAGCTCATACGTACTATTATATTGCGTTGTCATGATGGCACTCATGGCTAAAATATCATTTTTGCAATATGCGTGTTTTTCCCGGTTCATATCTGCAATGCTCCTCCTTAAGTACGTCACTGATACTATTATAAATATGTTAAATATAGTTTATCATTCTAGTCTTCACCTATACCAACTATTGAACAAGATTATTTTTCAATATATAGACAAATATAGAAAAATAGTAGCTATACCTATAACTAAATAAATGAGGTTGGATATTTTTAGGGCAGATACTTTCCAGGGTAAATATTTTTTAGGGCAGATATTTCTCAGGCAGATACTTCTCAGAGCAGTTATTTTTTAGAGCAGTTATTTTTCAGAGCAGATATTTTTCAGAGCCTAAAGGTTAATTCGGCGTTGGGTTTGTGTCGTTAAACCACTACAAAATTAAAAATAAATTTAAAAGCACTATCTGACGTGGCACACATGTACCTATCGATCAATTCGGGCACAAAATGTCACCAGCCACTTTTAAAGATTTAATTTGTTTATTCAATACCATATCTTTTGACCTCACCGGAGTGATATTTTGCTTTTACGACATTTTGTCTTAGAACTTGATTATTTGCTGTGCGCTACAAATGCTTCCCCTGGGTACAAAGTACAAATATAAACAAAAACGACGAAAACCAGGTGTCAGTAATTTATTTAATGCATGCTATAAATTTAAATAGTGACAGAAAAACAATTTTGAACAAATAAATTATTTAATACAATTTTTTCAAACGATTTCGGTCCAAGGATTGTGTAAATTTTGAAAAACTATTGAATTATGGATACTTCAGTTTGTTTATTCACTAAGCTTTAATCGAAGCGATCCGAGTCTGAGTCATCATCGCAGCTGCCATAAACGCTACTGGCTAATGATTCAACTTCATCAAGATGTATTTCATCGTTCGGATATATGTTGCAATGTTCACAATAACTTTTATTAGAATAACCAAAAGAAGTTCTTCCTTCTCCGTGAATGGGAACATTATAATCCATTTTAGCGCCGTATTTATCTAAATCAATATCATCTGTGCAAAAAACTTCCACCAAACTTCCTTTAGACTTCATCGAGCAAAGAACTTCGTAATTTTCACCATTATCTTTCAAAAATGGGTTGTCACTTAAATCTAGTTTTACCAAATTGCTTCTGCAAAAAATGTCGCCTTTTGAATTATTGGTGGTCAAAACCAGAGTAACTCTGTGGTGCTTAGCAGATAAGCAGTAGAAATCTGCAAAATACAATCTGCTTGAATCGGTGATCATAAACTCTATTGGCACTTTTGCGCGTATCGTACCAAACACAGAGAATGGAAGAGGTGCAGCATTCATCTCGTTATTGTAATCAACGCTAGCCAGAAAACACAGTCCTTTCAAATTGTTATTCATTGGATTTTTTGCATGTCCACTCGTTTGTCTAGTGCTAGTTTGCATGATGTTATTGTTTTGTTGTATTTTTTCAAAGTATTCGGGAGTATGGTTTCTATACAACCAGAAACATTGAGTCATGTTGTTACCTTTGACGTATTTTTCAGCTTTTTCTTTCAATTTTTGGATATCTTTCACTGTGTAACCTGCAATAACATATTTTGGTACTGTACACAAAAATACATCTTTGGTAGAACCGGACATATATGGGCCGGACATATTTGTCTTTTGGTTAGTCATTCTATGTTGTTTCTTATAAGTAAAATATAGGCACGCCCAAATTTGTTTTGGATAGGGGAAAGGTGTTTCTAAAAAAATTTATGCTATAATAAACATACATAATTTCCGATGTATGTATGTATGTATGTATGTATGTATGTATGTATGTATGTATGTATGTATGTATGTGTGTATGTATGTATGTATGTATGTATGTATGTATGTATGTATGTATGTATGTATGTATGTATGTATGTATGTATGTATGTATGTATGTATGTATGTATGTATGTATGTATGTATGTATGTATGTATGTATGTATGTATGTATGTATGTATGTATGTATGTATGTATGTATGTATGTAAAAACGTTTAGGTAAAAACGTTTAGGTAAAAACGTTTATGGTCTTTGAGACTGAAAAATTACAATTGCGGAAAACATTTATTACACGCTTGTATGCACCCATTTCATCAAAGGCTGACTCCTGACCCGCGCGTTATGCGAAATTGCTAACATACAAACCTGTGATGACAAACTTCTAAAAAAAATGTTTTTTATTTGTACATGATAAACCCCAAATATTTTCCGTGCAAGCCCTACTACCACAACATTTATTATCACACATTTTTTAAATCGATCTTCCAGAGTATTTAAAACACTGAAACCAATTTCGTATAATATTTAAAATATTTTCATGTCGACTAATCTGTGCCTCTGCGAGCCAGTCTCAGGCCTAGATAATCGTAGAAGAAAAGAAAAAAAATCAAACAAGATTTGCAACAAAGTTCTTTGGTATTTCTCACATACTACTATTATAGTTTTAAAACATTTGGTGTAAAAGAATATAAACTGATATAAAAATATTATATTTTCATGTAATAGAAAAATTAGAATAGTTTTGCGGAAGGAGGAATTTTAAACTCTATAAGCTCCTATGGGTGCGCCACTGGAATTAGAACAATGCATACATAAAACTCCGCTTAATGTTACTTGCGTGTAAAATTGTACGTTTACTTTAATGATTTCGCTTTTCCCTTTTAATGAAAAAATCTGCAAGCTAGAAATTTACAAAACAAAAAACCGCTTTGGAAAAAGAACAAAGGATGCCAATTTGTTTATTTGATTTAGGTTTTTTCGTTTTTTGTGTTTTTTATTATCTACAAGAAGATGAAATGTTAAAACAAAACTCACTGTTCAAGGACGCCATCTTGTTTTCTCCCACTTTTTTCGAGACTTAACAAAATCGCTGTTTAAAAGTTAACAAAATATATTTGATAGTTTACTAGTTCACAATAAACGACACCTTTTGTACGAGCCGTAACGTTTTTGAAGAGTCCGAGTCTCTAGCTCAGCACTTTTATATATCTTTTGAAAAACAAGAGCTCTTGCGCTTAAAAATATAAGCTGGTTATTTATTTATGGTGCATTCTCGATGCATAAGCTCGATGCTTATAATTAATCTTCAGCTATTAACACGCGCATAGAGGGCGGAAGGCGTACGCATTCAACAATTTAGTTTTGTGATTCAAATGTTAAAACCTTCCCGCGTTTTTACAAACTCTTACTCATGTTTGACATCTAACGTATTTCCCAGATGTGCATGGAGAAGTTTCATAAAAGATGTGGTTTATCTAATCAAGAAATAAAACCAGGTAAACATTTTTCTTAATAGAATGTTGATTATACGATTTGAAATTTTTGTTTATTACATCTCCAAATGGTACTTGCGTTTCGATATTGTATTATATGTTTTTTATATAGTGTTTACCTGTCGATAGCGATACTAGTGAGTGACAAGCTGAAACCCTTACACATTTAAAAGTTTTATTATAGCTACTTATTGTAGTGTCTGTTAAGATAAAGTTTCTGTTCTTATGATAACATAACACTCTCCACAACACGTCTGGGCGCCTGTTAGTTATATTTGAAGAAATACGGTAACTCATTGAAATGATTGCCATTATTTTAAGTGGCAGCATTTTTATTAAACTCAGGTCAATAGCATTCAGTTTATTTTTTACATTTTTATTGATTTGATGAAACAAATAAAAAAAAACTGTCGCGGCCTGACATTTCATATTTTAAAATGGTAGAATTAAATAAACCACCGCCGACCAGAGGTAGACATGGGTCCATTTTTGGCGACCCAACCCACCAATATCTCAACCCACCCCAATCTAACACACCTGAAAGGTTAAATATTCTAACCCACCCCACCCCACAGTTAATTTTTTTGTTAATTGACAATTTTAAACAACTTTTTTAATTCAACCCACACATGTGGTAAAAAATTTGACCCAACCCAATCCAGCTCATGCAAAGGCGCCCGCAGAAAATTTTCCATGTAGCAAGCTTTTTTTCTTTTTTCTTTGCCTCTTCTCTCAAATTCTCTCTACAGTTTTTTCCCAAAGTTGTATAGGCTCTTGGGCTCAATTGAGTCCCAAGAAAAGTTTGGAAATTTCTTGTTTAAAATTGGGTATATAGAATTATAGAGTACAATTTTTTTAACTTTATTTTATTTTAAAGCCTAACAAAATATCAAAAATGTTTTAAAAACACACTGAAAATTACAAATATGCTTTAGTTGGACATGTTCATATCTCCGACACAGCCAAACTGTCATTGTTAGATAGAAATTTTTTTACCATTAAGGCTTTGCATGAAAATGAAAGGGGAAATCAAGCAAAAATTGAGCATTGGGGATGCATCCCCAAAGATAATGATGATGATATTGATATGACAATGGAAGAAGCCACAGTTGTTGCAATTAACTATAAATGTTTTAATTATACATTTTCAAACATTAACATTAAATGTTTTAAACCATTAATATTTTGAGTTGGCAATGTACAAGTTTTTTTTGATAGAAGGTGTTGTTAATCGAAACACACAACATTACATTTATTTGTAACTTATAAGTTTTCTAAACTGTTCAGACTTGACTTATCATAACGCCTGTTATTCAAATAAGTTACTTTTTGTACTGTAGTTATTTTTAGTCAGCCGAAAAGAACGGAAAAACCCAGCTCAAAGTTCAAGCTGCGGCTTCCTTATAACCTCGATTTATGCATTCATGGGTAAAAGACGTCATAGCTTTAAAATATCTGAGATCATCGTCATTGACTCGACACCTCGTATCAAATAGGAGACTCAGGATAAACTGTAGCCAGGTTATGTAATTTAAGTACTACACATACATATGTTGAGTATAAGACAGCCATCTACAAAACCATTATGTTTGAATCTCAAAAATAATTATTTATACAAAGTAAATTTTAAATACTAATTCAACTAGTTGTGACAATCTTAAAAAATCTATCAAACTGTCTTTATTTTGTTTTTCAATTTTGAACAAAAATTCATATAACTCAATTTGATTGAGCTGGTTCAATATAAATAACTAACTTATTGAAATGGTTGCCATTTTTTGCATTGCTGTTATCAAAGTCAGTTTAATATCAATCAGGTTAGTATTTTAACATTGAAATTGATTGTTAAACTTTTAAAACATTGTCAAAATGTGAGAAAAACTGTTGTGGTCCAAAAAAAAATAATGCCAAAAAACAGAATTTGATGGATGGCAAGAGTGGCATGACGATAGGTTGGAGCGACAATGTTCAGTATTGTAGTACAGATGATGGCATCTCATCTGGCGTTGGTGATTTCTCAGGTCTCAGCATATGAGATTAATGTATAGCATATTAAACTAAAATATAGGTATGTAATGGTTCTAGAGTTAAGTACAATTTTTGTTTTGTTTTTAAACAATAATGTTCAATATGGCTATTGAAATGTCTTATATCATTAAAAGTTTTGAGTTGCTAATTTACAAGTTTTCTTTGATGAAGGTGTTGTTAATCGGAAACACTACATTACATTTATTGGTTATTCATAAGTTTTGTAAACTGTTGACACTTGAATAATCATAACGCCCGTTAATCAAATAAATTATTTTTTGTACTGTAATTATTTTTATTCCGCCGAAAAGAACGGGAAACCCCAACTTAAAGTACAAGCTGCAGCTCCCTTATAACCTCGCATTATGAATTTATGGGTACAAAACGTCATAGCTTAAAAAAAGCTAAGATCATCATCATTGACTCGGCTCCTTGTGTTAAATGAGAAACTCAGGAGTTCTGTAGCCAGGTTAAATTTTATTTCATGGACAAGTTGTGCACAAATCGATCACGTCCTCGATCACCAAACTTGTTTAGTATTACTGAATTATTTGATAGTTTAGTAGTACACAAACGTTTGATAGTTTAGTAGTACCCAAAAATATTTGATCGTTTAGTAAAACATAAGTTATTAATTATTTAGTAATACACAAGTCTTTAATACTTTAGCAATCTATATATATATATATATATATATATATATATATATATATACACAAATACAACCTTGAGAGTCAAGGGGAATCAAATATAGAGAAAAAAATTTGAAATCCGTCACAAATGAACGGAGCGGAACGAGTGAGTGAGCGGGAACTATATACATATATATATACGCATACATATACATACATAAATGAGCGAAAACGGGAACGAGAAGCCAACTGAGAGCGAAAGATAGAGCGGGAAAGGGAAAGCGACCGAGAACGGAAAAGCAACCGGGAGCGGGAAAGCGGAGAAGGAAACGGGAGCTAGAGAGACAAACATTAGAAAAACCACTAAAAACCCCGGGCAACGCCGGGTGCCCCGCTAGTTTACAATAAATGATACTTTTTAAATAACCGTAACTACTATTGAAAATTGGAAATTGAGATTATCGAGGTCAACACATTATTATATTCTAAATCTAAAACAAACTCTAGCACAATGCGCTTAAAACGAAGAGTCATTAAATATTTTCTTTATGTCAACCATCGAACTTTCACGGCTAATAACTTTTGATTTGAATCTGTTAACCGTGAAGTGGCTTAACAAATCGTGTTCAACGTCTCAAAATCTATCATCTTGAGTTTTTTCAGAGCTGCACATGATAATCGGGGATATAAAGCGTGGCAAACAAACTCCGCTGGTCTATTATAAAACATATTATCAACTAGGTTATGATTTTTTCATTGGTGTTAAACGTCTAACCACATAATTGATACAATTATAAATGATTTATCTAGACTTCTAGACAACTGAGATACGTATGTATATGGAATTTCATGGTTTATGTCTGCAAGTGAACACATACAACATGCCGTGTAATCTGCACTCAGGCACATGCACTCCTAAATGCACACACATACACATACATGCATAAATGCACTGCCCATATATATTAACCTTCTCTCTCAAATAAGCTTGATACTTGTTGTAAGTGGGATTTTTTTTAAAATTTGATATGAACATTTATTGAACTCCCAACAATTCAACTCAAGCTCCAAAAACCACAATTTGACTCCTTTATTGAAACATTCACACACACCGTTCATCTCCTTCAATCCATCCACTCTCTTTTCTAATCTATCCAGCTATCAACAGGTAAACTTCCACACTCATACTTGCATTGATAAAGAGGTAAGGACCTATCAATGGCTGCCTTAGCAACTACCCATTGTCGCTTTTGAGCGAGACAAGTCTTGCTCAAAGGCTAAATGTGACAAAAAATAACCAATAGCGAAAGATGTATGCCACACATTATTGAATAAATATTTTAGAGGTAAAAAACCACGTTGATAGAAGGCTTGTTTGTGTGTGTGTGCATGTAGATTTGATGCTTAATGACGTGCTTTATGATATTTAACCTCCTTAACCCACCACACATCCGGGAATTTCTGAATGATTGAGTGAGTAAAGAGTAAGGCTGAGAGATATTATAAGTAGATATTTGACGTTAGAAGCAATTTTCTGAACTCAGCACCTTTAGCGTGTGAAGCGAGAGTCATAACCACAACGCGCAAACACCACAGCAGATTAGGCCTTCCATATGAAATGTTGAATCAGAGTTTATTATTAATTATTTGATTTCAAAAACGACTTTCTCATGCTTTGTCAACCAGCATGAGCATAACTGGAAATAATTTTTAAAAAAGAATACGGTTTTGCTGAGTTTTGAACTTTTGGCGTGTTTGATTAATTCGATTGCAGACTAACAGACGAGTGAGCAATAAAATTGTTTTCAGTTTTCCTTTTATTTAGTGAATAAATATAAAAAAATTTAAAATGAAAACTAAAAAATCTTTCCAAGGAAGATTCAAAAATCAAGACTAATTTTAAAAATTAAAATTGACTAAATTTTAGCTTGATATTGAAGTAATGTATGTACTAACTATTAACTCATTAAAAGTTCCTTTCACTTTTTACGCCCACTCACTCGTCAAAATGTCTTTTCATAAAGGCTAACTCGTTGAAAAGGTAAGTTTGATCTGGATGTATTGACGTCATTTTAGTTTCTTTTAAGCTCTAAATTGCTAAATGATTTTTTTAAAGTTTTATATCTGGAAGTTTTTAATTTTAAGATGGTGGGGGGTACTTGTGTCGCATTACCTGTCCTGGGATTCGTCCCAGTCTGATGAGTTTTGTTACGTAAGAAATTATATTGTCTTGGACATACATATTTTGGTTGATCTAATTTAATTTTTACATTTTTGAAGTTTCATTAGATTGTGAAATAAATAAATTTTAAACGAAACTTTTTTTTCAAACGCTTTTCTGAATTCACAATTTTTGAAACAACGTTCAAAAAAAATTATGCATTAATACGAGAATGATCTTCGAGAGTCTAAACATTTGAAAAACTCAGTCTAGATGTAATATTTGGTATTTAATATAAATGAATAAAATGTGAAGTTACAATGTTGAAAAATATAATCCAAAAAACTGAATTTTTTCTTCTTATATTTCTTACAGTTTCTATTCGTGATATTTTTTTTGGATTTTACATTTTTTAATTTTAGTTGGGTTTTACATTTTCTAATTTATTTTGAATAATTGTTTTTTAAAAAGTCTTACAATGCAAAAAATTGATTATATATTTATTTTCATTTTATCAATTTAATTTAACTGAATTCATAATTTGTTATTATCACCTCCGACCTTGAAACCCTGTCTATGTACTTGGTGTTTAAGAAAGATGACTGACGTCGTTGAGTCGTTCTTCGTTCTTAGTCTAGTAACTTTGGAACATTTGCAGCCAACCCACCTGACCCAACCCAGACCGACCAACACACTCTCCTAAGAAAAGAACCCTACCTTACCTGTTTCAATTGAGGTATAAACAATAAATTGTTATAACGACTCGGATTATTTATTCCATGTTTTTAGCTATATCTAATAGAATACAGTCAAAACCATAGACTTATATACTATACGGATATCTAGACATGCAATGCATGCAAATTGCGCGATGCAAGTTAAGATGGACTTTTCACTAGGGCCAAGACTGGGTATAAAAAATATATCCTGATTCACTTGACCAATCTATTTTTTTGTTATTAAAATATTTGTGGAACAAATTTTTAAGTAATTTTAAAGTAAAACAAAACTTTATAAAGATTGCTGTGCTCGTGGTATAAACCTAAAACGCCGTTGATCACGTGATACTAGGGCCATAAAATTTCGCTTCGATTCGTCCTCGCTTCTTACTATAGGCACATACGAGGCATTGCGTGTCTAGGTATATATAGTATAAGTCTATGATCAAAAGCAATTTAACATATTTTCAACCCGATCCGTTATGGGTTTTAATATTCTGGACACAGCATGTCGACTACTCAGTCACTGACATGTTTATAAGAGATCATTTTCTTAATGTGCATCATACAGCAGTCAATTTTACATATATGCACGCCTACTATTGGTTGGCGGAAAACAAAGTCAAACGAATTTTGAGGTTTGAAGAGAAAATAAAAAAATTGGGTGCTCACCATTAGTTTTTCAATTAAATATGTGTACAGAGCAGCTTATTGGTCTTGGTACACATTAGATTAATTTTGTAGGTTCTGGTACTGAGAAATTATGCAAACTACTTGCGATATAAACTTGTGAATCAATTTCCAATCCATAATCAATTACATTTATTTTATAAAATACAAAAGGTTTTATTATCATCACCAAGTGCAATTCTATCAAGTTATATAAAAAATTTAATGCAATTTACAAATTAACTAAAAATTTAATGAAAGTCAATGATGATTAAAATCACGCTAAATATTCTTAGTCACAACGTTCAAATGAAGTTTGTGGTTCATATTTATAACATCATGTTTTGTACAAGTCTTCCCAAGACTATGCAAACTACTTGCGATATAAACTTGTGAATCAATTTCCAATCCATAATCAATTACATTTATTTTATAAGATACAAAAGGTTTTATTATCATCACCAAGTGCATTTCTATCAAGTTATATAAAAAATTTAATGCAATTTACAAATTAACTAAAAATTTAATTAAAGTCAATGATGATTAAAATCACGCTAAATATTCTTAGTCACAACGTTTAAATGAAGTTTTTGATTCATATTTATAACATCATGTTTTGTACAAGTCTTCCCAAATAATCGACTTCATCAAGTGTTTCGTCGTTTGAATAAATGTTACAATATTGACAGATATTTCTATTAGAATAACCGAAAGAACTTCTCCCTTCACCGTAGATGGGAACATCATCATCTTTTTCTGCTCCAGAATTATTCAAATCAATATCATCGGTGAAGAAAACTTCTACCAAGCTTCCTTTAGACTTCTTTGAGCAGAGAACTTCAAAACTTGCGCTGTTCTGCTTCAAAAAAGGGTTGTCACGTATATCCATTTCTACCAAATGTTCCATACAGAAATTGTCACCTTCTGAACTTTTGGTGGTCAAAACCAGAGTAACTCTGTGGTGTTTTTTAGATAAACAAAAAAAATCTGCAAAGTACAGCCTACTTGAATCAGTAATCATGAACTCTATTGGCACTTTTGCACGCACTTTTCCATACACAGAGAATGGAAGAGGAGCAGCATTCAAATTGCTGTAATCAACGCTAGCCAGAAAACACAGCCCTTTTAAATTATGGTTTATTGGATTTCTTGCATGTCCACTGATTGTTTTAATTCTAGTTTGCATGATGTTCTGGTTTTGCTCTACCCTGTCAAAGTATTCCTTAGTATGATTTCTATACAACCAGAGACATTTCGTCATGCCATGACCTTCGACGTAGCTTTCAGCCATATCTTTCAGCGTTTGAATATTTTCTAATGTGTAATCTGCAATAACATAATTTTTATTTTACATAGAAAATAAATCTGTGAGCAGTACCGTATTTTTACGTATATAACACGCACTCTGACGTGTCTTCTGGAAATGTCATAAAAATTATATTGCTCTATTAATCAGGAAATGCAAATACGTAAAATGTATTTTTAATAATATATAGAATAAATTTTTAATAATATATAGAATAAATTTTTAATAATATATAGAATAAATTTTTAATAATATATAGAATAAATTTTTAATAATATATAGAATAAATTTTTAATAATATATAGAATAAATTTTTAATAATATATAGAATAAATTTTACCAATCAAATTATATTGATTTTTCAACCCCTTTCCAGGCTTTCATAGACGCGAGTTATATCCGAAAAAATACGGTTGGTACATGCACGACTTTCAGTCATTTTTTGTTAGAAGAGAAAAAATATAATGTTTATAAAATTGAATCTGTTTAAAATGTTTCTACTAAAATAAACTTTTGTAAATTACGCATTAATTACAAGAAGATGGAAAGTTATAAAAAAACTCACAATTGAAAGACATCTTTTTCTGTTTTCTTTTGGCGCCCTAAAGCAATTAATTTAGAAGATTTAAAAGTTAAAATATTTGATAAAAAAAAGTCGTGTACAATGAGCAATATCTACTGAAAACCCCGAATTTTTCTTTGAAGCTCCGAGTTTAAAACTGTAAAGCTGAACGCGCTTATATTTGAAAACAAGAGTTCTTGCGCTTGAAAAAGGCGGGTTTTTAGCTTTTAATATGTAAACAATGGTAGGTGATGTTAATACATGCTTACTCTTTAGAAATTTTGGCGCATTATTTTTTTCACGAATCACCACAAAAACGGCGCTGTTACTTTATCTCTATTATTGGACGATGGTGAGTTTCTAAGAAATGAATTGTTTATTTAGTAAACATTTTTCGGTTGTTAAACTTTTTTATTGAAATTAAATACAGTAAAATTAATATTGCGGGTTTTACTTATTTCTACAATAACATCAATTTCACAACGTAACAAAAGGAATTTTTTTAAATTTTAACTTTATTTCTTCGTTCAGAACTTTACATAAAAAAAACCAGCAACGAATTCCCGCGGTTTTACGCCCACTCACTTGTTAAAATATTCTAATAATGTGGCTGATTCATTGAAACTGTTTAAGAGGTAGATTAAAATATATAAAAAAAAACTAAGTTTGGTCTGGATTGACGTCATTTTAGCGTTTCATAAGAAGTAATTATTTTGAATTCACAAACAAATGTTTTTTTATTTTAAGTTCAATATCAGATTATTGGGTTTGCTGTTGCTATTGTAAGCAAAAAATAAGTTTCTTTTTTGATGTTCTCTTCAGTAAAATGTACGAATTTTAAAAAGCTAGAAAAATATAACGTTTAGAAATTATTTGTCAGAAATTCATTATATTGATGTACATTTTCAGTGTTTTTGGAAATAATGTTAATGTAACGCAGACAAAAATAAGATGTGAGAATAGCTGTGACTCTTCCTCATTCCGTGGGGAACTTTGCAATTTTTTATTTGAACAGCTTTGTAATATTAATAAATTTTCATTAAACAATAAAAACAAATAAAACTAAAAACAAGGTATTAGATATAAAATTAGAAAAAATGAATAGTTATAGTAACAAATCAATAAAAATTGAGATATAATTAAAATTGTAAATTGGGACTTGCAAGAATGCATCTTTTAAAAAGATACGCAAGGACACAAACAGTACGGAAACAAATCGTACAAAGAAACGAATAGTGAGAGGACGAATAATACGATAGAAATAATATAATTTTTTTTATAACTTCATGGACGTGGCCACGAGAATTTTTAGTTTGCATGCATCCTTTACTTTTATGCCATGTTATGATCGTGTGAATAATTTTTCACGCCAGTATTTCAACTGAAGATATTTTCGTAGTTAGCGTAAGAAATGTAAAGTACTCGATTATTGTAAAAAGTGGGCTATAATTTTACACAGGTTTAGAAGAAAAAAAAATGTTTATTATAAATATATTTTAATATTAGGTTTGATTTTAATGCGATTTTAGAAGAGCATTAACACTACTGTTGCAATTGATATTTATTTACCAACATAGTATTATTGCATCTTTTATTTATTTTAAACTGTTTATTATATAATTACATTTTCGTACCGTAATTAATTCAACCGCTTCTTGAACGAAATGATTATTTAGTATATACAACCCTAATCTCAAACAATAATGTACAAAAAACAAAGTTTTCTAAAAACACACTATTATATTTTTTAAATTATGTCAATCGTTTTCTAAATGCAATAATATTTTTACCATTGTTCATGATAATACTTTAGTCAACAATTTATAAAGTTTTTTTCATAGTCATAATTACTTAAAAGTTTATTTAAATACATTACAAAACAAATATTGAAATTATTTGAAATAATGATTAAATTGCTTCGAAAACAATGGAATATTGTTTTAGCGGGAAGCTAAAGTTTAGACTGAAAGTTTCAAAGATCTAAATTGTCTAAAGGTTGGTAAAAAATCAATTTCAAAATTTGACCACAGACAGACGTAGTAGTCAAGTTTAATTAAAGTGTGTAAAAACAAGCTGAATTTACACGTAGAAATCAAGTTTTTCGTGTGCGCTGCAGTGCATTTATCCTAACAATTAAAAAGTGCCAAAACATAAGTTTTGTACAATAAAATGACAAATGATTAAGTTTGTAAGTTTTAAATCAATGTTATAGATTCTAGTTTCTTGTGATGAGCATCTTGGCGTTTTTCATAGATTCATGGTAACTTCTACAAGATACCCAGTTAACTCCATCTGTACCTCCGGTATTTCCATTACTATAATAACAACCGCTGAGATCACAGGCAAGGCAGGCTTTAAACCACCAGGCTCCATGGTATGTGATCGCGCAATTATAAGTTGAGACGTCGTTATCAGAATCTTTTGTCGTAAATTGCATTCCGTTGTGATAACTGAGAGAATCTCTTAAACAAATACAAACGCATATAATGAACTGTTCAATACTGTACATTATGTATGTCATTAACTTTACTTTGCTTACTGTAAGCCAGCCTCATGCTTCGATAAAAAATAAACCCAATCGAATTTTGATTAACGACAGTAAATACTTAGGTTTTTCCTACTTACTGTTTTTTTAGTTATTAGACAGAATGTGTAGAAGACTATACACTTAATGTCATCTATTAAGGTATGTCATGCTTTAGATAAATAAAAAAGGCTTAAAGTGTGTGACACTTTGTAACAAGGAGAGGTGAGAAAAGGTAAAATCTTGTGTAACGTGGTTCATTTTGAAAATGTTGTTTTTTCTCTTTTAGTTTAATTATTCTATGACTACGTAAATTAGCTTTCTTAGAATAAAAGCGTGCAATGAACTAAAAAGTGCCTACAGATTAAGAACAGCCCAGTTTCAACAAATATTTAAAACTAGTTGTAATCCGTCAAAAACTAACGACTAATTGACAGTGGATTCATTTTAACAATAAAAATTACCAAAAACTAAGTTTTTTTATAGTAAAACAATAAATGATTGATATTAAGTTTGCAGGTTTTTTTAAATCAATGTTATAGATATTTACATTCCACACAGAGAGAATTTCTTTTACCCGCTAAGTTTTACGATAACATGAGTTACTAGGCAGTAGGCAGCGAGTGTGAGTCAAACCATAGTGCTTTCACACTCAAGCTTAACACTATACCAACTTAGTTAACTTAGCACCAAGAGCCGTAAGACAGAACTTCTTTCCCAAAGGAGTTACGCGATGTGAGACTCCTCACGGGATTAGAACCCGGACTTCAAGCGGAAACTAGAGCTAGGCCCGATTAATCGGCGCACGCATAATCGGGCCGATTATTGCCGACAAGGCAAAAAATAATCGGTGCCGAATAAACTTATTAATTATTTTCTTACTTTTAGAATATTCAACCAAAACAATCTAAAAGTTCGACAATAAAATACACGTTTTACATTTTTTTTCAACATCAAACTTCCGGAAGTCAAAATGGCTAACAATTGTTGGGTCTAATTATGAAGCGATGAACAACACGTGGCTTCTGTTGACGCTCAATTGCTCACTGGCTAAAGTTATCAAACTCAGTCCTTGTTATTAATAATTTTTATATATAAATGACTTGAAATAAAGAAACAAAATTTTATGGTTTTTTTTGGAAATAATTATTATTCCATGGTTGTGTGATCGTTGGTATTGTATTATGGCTGTATGTTTCGGAACAAACATTTTCACTAAAGAAATAGTAATTATAGAATAATCGGTGCCATAATCGGTATCGGCAATTTTAATAAGCGCTATATCGGTATCGGCATAATCGGCAAAAAAATATATCGGAGCAGCTCTAGCGAAACGTTCAAAGGTTATTAAAAATAAAAGATTTAGTAAATACTGCCATTGATTTAATTCAAAAATTAATCGATGACTCTGATAAAGATGTAGAAAAACTCTTTTAAATACAGTTTATACTTATGCAAGGTAAAAAGTATGGTCATTATTATTCTCCAGAAGCTATGGTGACAACTTATTATATAAAAATGTTTTAGAGATATCAACAGATTAACACAAACAGTGTTGAATGTGATGCTTTTGTTAGATCTGTACCTATGTAACACAAGTAACACTATTAGTTGTTTGATTTATTCATTATCCTCAGAGAATTGGTAAAAAAAGTTAGCTAAGATTATTTTATTCAAACCCATAGAGCCATATTAACAATATCAAGTGAATATGCTTCTAAATATATACGATTTTTAATCAGACATTGCATTTAAACCTTTCTCACAGTTTAAATCACCTGAAACGTTTCAAAGACAACTGGAAAAACATTATATATGATAAAAGTGAATTGGTACTGCCACGGATGAGTTAGTTGACAAGGTTAGTTTAATTGACTAAAATTAAGTTAATTTTAATTAAGTAAAATTATCTCCAAAAGTATAGAAAATTACAATAACTGATGTGTAATTGTTTTTAATAGATATTTTTTCTAAAGATGTGTTGTAGTATTATGATTTAAAGACAAATTTAAATATATCTTTACAAAACCTGCAGTTCCAGAAAATCCAGAAACAGTTAAAGTATATTTTGAACTAGGTGGTCCAACAACAAAAGTAAGGTATTTAGCATATGCATTAAATTCCTCCGTATGGAAGCATTTCAACTCTCAATTTGTAACTTTTCTGATTGGTTAAAAGGTACAACATATAATTGCCTGCGTTTAATAAATGTTTTTATGGTTATGGTTGTCAACTTGTATAAAAACTTTCTTCACTAGAACTGATGACGAGAACCGAAATGCCAACCCAACCATGGCAGCATACAGCAGCAGATCTACTAGGACCAATGCCAAGTGTTGAATATATATTTGCTATTGTTGATTACTACAGTCGATAGTTTGACATTGCAATTTTGACGAGAATAATTTCAGCAGATGTAATCAAAGTCTGTGACAAGATTTTTGAAGAGGAACCACAGAACGAGACAGAAGATGATTGTCAGCCAAGACTGACAATAGAACAACCAGATCTGTCTACAACGCGGAAGCCGATTACTACGAGATCTGGTCGAATGACTTGTACTCCTGCAAAATTCAATGACTTTGTGTTGAATTGAAAATTTTGAAGTCGCA
Source organism: Erpobdella octoculata (assembly GCA_963978895.1). Taxonomy (NCBI): domain Eukaryota; kingdom Metazoa; phylum Annelida; class Clitellata; order Hirudinida; family Erpobdellidae; genus Erpobdella; species Erpobdella octoculata. The sequence goes on along the minus strand of OZ022243.1, from coordinate 6,236,596 downwards.
AGGCGGGGAGAATAAACTCTGTTTGATACGATTTATTTGATTTATTTTTTGATTTATTTGATGTGCTGAAAGTTTTGCTATTTACACAGTTTTGAATGCTGATTGATGTATAGTTGACAAACAATTTGAGAAAAGAGGGATTGTAGTGTCCATGGCACTATGTTGTCTATGTATTCTCTATAGTGTGACACCATCTCGAGTATGTTGTTCCGATTGTTATTGTTGTTTTCCGAGTGATGTTAATAAACGTGGTCTTTGATTTAATTCAATAGCATCAGCACAATTTAAATAAAAGTTTACAGTAAAAGAAATAATTATAAATATAACAATTTTAATACTAATATAACATTAGTTGTGATCATTATTGCAATCTTTATAACAATTTGTTAAGTGCTAAGTATAATTTGGATAAGCCTTGTTAAGCTCTTGACCTATGATATTGCTGTATGCGTAATTGTGGTGTTCCTTGAAAAAGCACATTATTTGTTGTTAAATTGTTGAGCATTTGGTGTCTATGAAATTTTTTAAATGATAATTATTACAGCAACCAAATTGTCAGGTGCCGTAACACAGTGATGTAAGTAGTTATAATACGTTGGGGCTTCAAATCTCACTCGCTTTGAGGCGTAATTCCGATGAGCAAGTCATTCATTCACACCGCTCAGGCCATATCAGTCTTTCATTTTTCATTGATCAATAAATAAGCACCAGTTTCGTGACTAGGGGTAATAGGGTTTGGCACATCTTGATTTCGGAGACGCGGGCAGGTGGCAGGTAACTAGTGTTGCTGTGGTATATATCTATATAAAATGACACACTAATGTCCATTCTAATTCTAATTAAAATATTAAAATAATATACTAACGGAGTTACTCGGCGTTGCCCTGAGTTTTTAGAGGTGTTCTTATCGTTTTTCTTTCTCACTCGCGTTTCCTTCCCCGCTTTTTCTCTCGTTCCGCTCGCTTTCCTGTTTCCGGTCGCTTTTCCGTTCCCGTTCCCACTTGCTTTCCTGTTCCCCGCTTGCTATTTCGTTCCAGTTTTCGCTCGCAATTATTTTCATTTTTTTAAAACTTTTTTTAACTTATAAAACGTAAAATGTATTTGTTAGAAGTAGTTCGAAACTTTTTAACGTAACTTTTCAACCCATAAAACGTAAAATAGATTTGCTAAAAGCTGCTTGAAACTTTCAAACGTTGTTACATAAACCTTATTTGAATTTTATTATGCAATAAACTTTGATGTTCGAACATAAGGAGTTTGGCCTGGAAAAATGTTTGGTCATAAAAAATTTAAAAAAAAACTAAAAAATTAAAAAATATCTAATGAACTTCTACTTTTTGAGATATACCTCCATGCCAAATTTTTTTTTTAAAGTGGTTCAGCGGTTTGGATTTCCATAAAAGACAAACAGACAAGCAAACAAACAGTCATTTATATATCTAGATATGTGCAATGTGGGCGTTCAAACTGCTAAAAATATTTACACAAAAATTAGTTTGGAAGTAGTAGTCATTAATAAGTCAATGCCAACAGTTTGACAATTTCAAGTTGTGAGAAATCTATAAAAAATCTATTAGCTTCGCTTTTAATCGATTTTTCGACCACTCCCATTAATCATTTAGTTTCACATTTTTCATCTTGGTTTGAAGACAATACAAAAATCCAGAGTTGGCATTTGGGTGGGGAGTGGCAAGGATTTTCCAAAAATCCTGCAGGCGATTTTTCTTTTACTTCCTATTGATTTTTTAAATTTAAATTTTAAACATAAAATGTTTTTTGTAAACATGACAAAATGTTAATAAAAATATTTGAAGGGGGCAGGGGTTTCGAATTTTTTCAATTTTTTTTGGAAAAATAGAAATGAAGGAAGTTTTTTTGAATAAAACGAAAACAAGAATTCCGGAGCGTAATTTGAGGAGAGAACAGAAAGTGCTCCTATTTTTAAAACCTTATAAATACGGAGGAAGTTCTACATAAAAATGAAAAAAAAAACATTTTTTTTTAATAAATTATTATAAATAGAGGTTTGGAAAACAATTGAGAGGCTGGAGTAGCTGTAGGTTTCCCATAGGATTCTCTAAAACAATTTTTAGAAAAATTAATACTATAGGAAACAAATGGAGGTGGGAAACCGTTGGTTTCCCAAGGGGTTTGACAAGTTGTAAAAAACTCGTCAAAATAAGCAATGCAATTTCACGTGAACAATAAAATTTGATCGACAAACAACATTAATCATTTTTGACGCCTGTCACATTCATATGGTTTGATTTCGCTTCTACATTTTCAAAATTGTGTGAAGCTTTTTAATATTAAAAATGTTTTTATTAAAATACTAAATTTGTTTTTATAAACTTTACTTATCAGAAAACAAGTAATATAAATTTTTAAATAAAATGTTTGGATTAAAATTTGTTATTTTCAACTCGTACTGATTTAATCTTTTTCTTATTTTTATTCTAAATTAACCTTAAAAATGTTAACAGTTTAAAATGATTTAAACCCATAACTAATAAATAGGCTAAAGTATATGCAAGGCCTGATTACTATAAAATTCGGCCTGAAGCCGAAACGCAAACAACTGGGTCTATTTGGAAACGCCATGTATAACAACTCCGCCCACGTTATGTAATACGTTACTCTACATTATCAAGTCTGGTAGACGACGCATTTGGCATCACGTCAACAAAGAGTCCAGCGACCACGTCAACGAAGAGTCCAGCGACAACGTCAACGAGGAGTCCAATCACACCGTTGACGAAAAGTCCGGCAACCGTGTCAACAGGAAATCTAGCGACCAGTTTGCCGATGAGTTCTCCATCCAGTGCAACAACCGTACCAGGAGAAATTTTACCAACAGATCTGACAAGATCAGCAACGCAAGCGAATACTTCGGTTGAAACCGGACCACGACGTTCGGAGCGCCTGCAATGGAAAAATTTAAGATTTTGACAATGTATTTGTTTTGTTAGGAGGCACTTATACATTTAGTTTTTGCTTCTGTAGAGACAAAAGCTTGTGGAAAAATGTTGTGACAAGACACTTCAGGTGTACTCATGTGCGCCTATCGAGGAGCTACAGAGTTGCTAGAACATTTTGTTGGCGTTTACCGAGTTGCAAGCTGTATTTCTATTAATATTGTGCTTTCCAAATGAAATATCGGAAAGACACAACAAAATCTTTTTTTAAATTTTTTTTGAAATCTAAATACGGAATAATGTATTCTTATTGGATATAAAACTGCATGCAAAAAATAAATTTTTACAACCATTATTCCCAGGCTGAAGTCACCCATCCAAGTACTAACCGAGCTCGAAGTTGCTTAACTTCGGTGATCGGATGAGAAGCAGCGTTTTTAGGATATGCGATAAAACAAACAACAGAGCAATGGCTGCCTCTTGTGTCTCTGTGAGGCCTTGAAGTCGAAGGATTAACGCCACGTTAAACATTGTAAAAAAATAACAATGCACAAAACATAAGTTTTATATAGTAAAACAATAAATGATTAATATTGTTTGTGGCCTAGAAGTCTGCTGACTCAGGCCACACTAAAGATTGTCAAACTGAATGAATGAATTAATAGAAGAGTCCAGTTTCAACAAAAAGGTTAAACTAGTTGTAGCCCGTCAAAAACGACCGACTTATTGACAAATCATCTATTCTAACATAACAATGCACAAAACACAAGTTTTATATAGTAAAACAATAAATGACTGCTATTAAGTTTGTAGGTTTTTCAAATCAATGTTATAGAAATTAATTTCTTGTGATGAGCATCTTGGCGGTTTTCATAGATTCGTGTTGATTCCTACAAGAGTACCAGTCCACGCCATCTGCACTTCCGACATGTGCGTCGTTATAATAAAAACCGTTGAGATGACCGGAATGACAAGCTGTAAACCACCAAGCTCCGTGGTATTCTATTGCACAATTTGTAGATTTCATGTCGTTATCAGAATCTTTTGTTGTAAATTTTATTCCGGTTAGACCGCTAAAAGAATCTCCTAAAAAATATACCAAAATATAATGGACTGTTCATTAAGGATGTCACGCTTCAACCGCTTTAGAGAGATATGTCTAAAAAAGTGTGAAATGTTATAACAGGAAAAACAAGGTGAAATTATTATATCACACTCAACAAAATATTTTTTTTATGAATTTGAATCAGATATCGTGCTGTAAGATTGTTTCCTAAAATAAAAACATTCGATGAACATAAAAATCAATTTACCAATTTGGAAAAGATATTATTTTTTTTGCTGTTTTTGTTATCATTAAAGTCTAACAAATTTTAAAAACTAATGCATCCCATGTTTTTGCAAAACGTGAAAGAAAAAATAAATGGTTTATTTGAAATTAAGAACAAGAACACCTTACCTGGTGTATCTCATTACACCTGTGAATGCTATTCATGCGCGTTCGCACTTCAGGTCTACACTGTCGGGTATATGTGTCCAAAACACAAAGACAACGGGCCTTAGTTGTGCTTGCCCCCATAGCGTGGAGCTCCCTCCTTGTCGATCACGTGCTACTAAACCGATAAATTAGCGCTCGCCGGAAAATTGGGATAGAAAAAATATTTATTGGATTTACTAATTATTATGATTATCCACGGCATTATTTTGGTAATATGTAAACGACTATCAATGAAGAAATGTCTGTGCTTCTGTATTGTTATTGATGAGAACAAATGTTTAAAAACTTGTATCGAAGTTATATTGTTGTCTTAAACTCGCTACAATGTTTATTGAAAATAATTTCTAAAGTGGAAAAAATTCTGTGAATAAATGTAATATAATAATACAAAAAAGGAAACTTTTTTTCAAAAAACACGCATTTATTTATGTGTTGAAATTGCACTAAAAAGTATGAAATAAGTTTTTTCTTTGCTGCGTTATGTTATCAAAAATCTTTATGACTAAAATTAAAAGCGTGGAACACTCATCATAATCCATTTTCATTTCCATCACAATCCATGGGTTATGATAAGCACCCCACGCTTTTAATTTTAGTCATAGATTTTTGATAACATATTGCAACAAAGAAAATAATTTATTTTATGCTTTTTATTGCACTTTCAACACATAAATAAAAACACGTTTTTTTTAATTCTTATTTTGTATTACTATTTTTATCTTTTTTAATCGTACGGCATGTTGTTCAGACGATTATCTTTGTTTTTTGTTTTTTTTACTAATCTAGCTTGCTTAGACACGTCATCTTCCATAGCACGTTTCACCTTACATTTTTTTTTATATTTTTCCAATCGTCTTTTCCGTTGAGCAGCAGTTTCCGTCGTCGTTGTCTGTGTTTCAGAAATGTTTTGTGTTTTAAGGATGTCAATGTTGGCCTCAAGAGTATGGATATTAAAGAGGTTTTTGTTATCATTGTTGGGTTGCAAAATTACGTACAAAAAACATCTTTGCTCAACTCTGGTTGTGTACTAAACTTTTTGTTGAGTGCGTCTAATCGTGTACAACACTTCCAATAACCGCACAAGTTGGTGGTCAAAATATTAAAATAAAATGTCAATTGTAGTTTCGAATATTCAAAAAAACTTTTTGCATTGGGTATAATGTAGGTTGACTTAGCCCACTTCACTTGTGGCGAGTATATGTGCATTTATATGTTTGCGTGCCACGTCGGCAATGATAAACAGATTGCCCGCTATGTAGACGTAAATCCACAGCCTGCATATTGACGCTCTGGCGTATTTTGGTTAATTATAGTTTAACAAAGTACTTTTATGACATGGAAGTATTACAATATTGCATTGTTAGCGGAAATACATGTGTTTGAAAATTTTCAAGCCCATTGAATTTGCAGAAATGGTCGAAAAACTGATTACAAAACAGAAATCCATGATGCAGACATACAAACAGTCTGAGGTAAATAAAAGCGTTTGTAATAATTAGATTATTCAGCGTCTTTTAAAATAAACTCAGCGGCGCTAATCTTTTACATTCCCCACAAGGAGAATTTATTTTACCCGCTAAATTTTACGATAACATGAGTTACTAGGCAGCGAGTGTGAGTCGAACCATAATGCTTTCACACTCTTCCAACTCAGTTAACTTAGCACCAAGAGCCGTAAGACAGAACTCCTTCCCCAAGGGAGTTGAGCGATTTGAGATTCCTCATGGGATTCGAACCCGGACTTCCAGCGTGAAGGTTCAAAGGTTATTGAAAATAAAAGATGTAGTAGTCTTTATCTAAATACTGCCATTGATTTAATTCAAAAAAATTATTGATGACTCTGATAAAGATAGTGAAAACTCTTTTAAAAACAGTTTATACTTATGCAAAGTAAAAATCATGGTCATTATTATTTTCCAGAACCTATGGTGACAACTTATTATCTAAAAATGTTTTAGAGTTATCAACAGTGTTGATTGTGATGCTTTTGTCAGAGCTGTATGGAACACAAATAACACTACTAGATGTTTGATTTATTCATTATTTTCAGAGAATTGGTAATAAAGTTAGCTAAAAATATTTTATTCAAACTACATGACAGCATTTAAGACATTCCTCATTGTGTAAATCATTTGAAACCTTTCAAAGACAATTAGAAAAACAATTATAGGTGATAAAAGTAAAATAAGACTTCTTCATTTTAATTTTTGCGGCAATAACCAGTATTAAAAGCATTTATTTGTTAATCACTTATAGTTAAGTAAAATTTGTTTCAAAAGCATAAAAATTACAATAATTGATGTGTGATTATTTTTAATAGTTACTTTTTTTAACATTGTGTTGTAGTATTATGATTTTAAGTCAAATTTAAATAAATGTTTACAAAACCTGCCGTTCCAGAAAATCCAGAAGCAGTTAAAGTATATTTTGTACTAGGTGATCCAACAATAAAAGTAAGATATTCAGCATACGCATTACTTCCACCATATGGAAGCATTTCAACTCTTAATTTGTAACTTCTCTGATTGGTTAAACGGTACAAATAATAGTTGCCTGCGTTAAAAAATGTTATAAGCTTGTCATTATATATTATTATTGTTATATTCAAAATATATTAAATTATTCAAAAGCAGACTGTTTCATTAAAAATTGTGAATGTTGTTTTAAAATCATGTCTATAAATTTATCTCTTGAATTTGTGATAACTTTTGTTTTATTTCAATAAAAGTTTAAATTAAAAGTAATAATTATAATAATACTAATATAGTACAACACTAGTTGTAATCATTATTGCAACGTTTATAACAATTTATTAAGTACGAAGTATAATTGCGATATGCCCTGTAATGCTTTTGACCTATGATATTGCTGTAGGCTATGTTGTGATTTATTGAAAAAATACTCATTATTTTTTATTAAATTGTTGAGCCTTTGAAGGTTTAGTACCTAAAATATTTCAGCAACCAAATTGTATTACCTTATGAAATTGTATTACCTTACAAAACTTCAGCAACCAAATTGTGAGGTGCCGTAACACCGTGGTGAAAGTAGCTATGCTATTGTCATGGGTTCAAATCTCAGTCGCGGCGAGGAAAGAATTAACTCACACTGCTCAAGCCAACTCAGCTTTTCATTCTTCACAGGTCAATAAATGATTACCTGTTTCGCGACTGGTGGTAATAGGGTTTGGCACATCTCAATTTTTGAGACACGTGTGTTTGTGCATAAGCATAGTTTTGACTGGGGGCTCCAAAGATTCTCAAAAAAAATTGTAATCAATTTTTTCACCACTTTTCATTTGAGGGGAAAATAGGGGGTGTTCCCAAAATTTTTTAGGAAAGAAAATATGGAGAATTTTTGGTATGAAAAAATACACTATTTTAGGGGCACCAATTTAAGTAACATTAGTATTCTTTACGAATTTGAAAAAAATATTGAAAAATATAAATTTTAAAAAAGGATATAAAATGGAAAAACAGTGGAGGGGCAGAAGGGCCCAAAGCTGTAAAAAAATTTTTTAGTAAAAATAATTAGAAAGGAAGTTTTGGGAAACAAATTGAGGGTGCTGAGGTAGCCGTTGATTTCTCCTGGAATTTAAAAAAAATAGATACGGATGGTGTTAGTGACCGCACTTCAAGGTTACTGGCTCAAACTCGACATGGAAAACCACAGATTGTTAGGACGTTCACTAAAAAGGTAATAACAAATATCTGATGTATTAATAAAAAAGATATTGATATAATCTTTGATTATTTGATAATAATCATCCACTGTCTGAAACAGTCTACAGTCTACACGATACGAAGTTACAATAGTAGCAGTTCTCTTTGCGGTTTATCTCTCTTAATAATAGCCTCAAACCAGACAAGCGCTACCTGCTCTTTAACACGTCTGACCTAGACGTCTAGACGGTATGCACTCATCACGCCAGGCAAAACACGCTCACCAGACAAAACACTCATATAAACATACATTATGCACTAAAGGGCAATGGTCAAACACTGACAGGCGGGCAAACTGCTGGTCCCCCAATGGATTTTCCTCCTCCGCACTTAAGAGCGTTGCTGTGGCTTAGTTTAATTAAATGCACGCAGCGGTCTTGATGGTTACGCTACAAAAGTTTAAGAAAGGTTTATTGCTCATTAAATATGGAACAATGTGCCGATTTAAAAAAAATTAAAACTTTCTCAATACGGACCATGTTGTATCCAAATAGGTTTAAAACATTCGGATATCATTGACTTATAACAATCGAACAGTCACATTTGTATTTATATAGATATTTAAAACAAGTATAGGAAAAAACGAGTTTTTCAACACAAACTTTGATTCTCAAAACACTCGATTTAGAAATACAAAAAATGTTCAAATTAAGTTTTTTTTAATGAATCATATATAGTCATCCAATATAAAGCTATGCTGAAAGTTTCAGTTTCCTAGCTAGTCAAAAAGCTGGCCAATTTTACTGGCAAGATTTGTGTACAGAGAAAACCACACACACGCACACACAAACAAAAAATGTTTGTAAAAAATAAAGAAAAAAATAAACAAGAATCTGGGCAAAGCTAAGTAATCCAGCAGCTGTACTTAAAATTTTAAAAACTTAGCGGGAAACATTCACGCTTTTGTTTAGCAGTTGGTTACCCTGTATTGCACGGATTTCCTTTTATCCTGCTGCTTTATTAAATGTTTTTATTTAACTTCACTCTTCTCTCTGTTTGTTGGTTTGTTTGTCTGTGGTGATCAAATCTTAGAGAGCGTAGAAAAAAAGAGGAAATAGAGGATTTTATTCATTTATCACTTAAACCACTAAAATCACACCAATTAAACCATATATAAAAACAATGAATTTTTCAAAGTGAATAATAATTTATAAAAACAAATTTAAAATAATCTGCTGGAAAAGCTTTTTAACGTAAATTTGTTTAAATTTGTTTATTTTTTATAAATAAAGGATAAAATAATGTTGTAAACAAACATAAATGATAAATAAACATAGCAAGTTTTATAAAACAATGTTTTAATAGTGTAATAAGTAATTCGATAGCTAAGGACTAAAGTGATGACGATAATGGCCGTCAGATCGCGATTTTGCGATTCTGACTGACAAAATAGTGGGTTTGGGGCACTTTATAGCCATGGAAATTTACAGTAATATAGATTAATAACGCTTTAAAACGTGGAAACAAAAACTAAAATTGTGGGACCCCAAATTAAATATTTATAATAAAAAATGAAATGTGGACCACACTTCCAGACGCAATATCTAGGTGAATAGGCGTGGCCAAGTGTATTCATTGGTGTAATTGAATGCCCGCATTTTTTACGAGTCTCCTGATGTAACCAAAAGCTATATAGACGCCTGAATTAACGAGATATAAACGGCTCAAATCAAAAGCATTTGTTTAAAAAAATTATTTTTCTCTAACTTGTTTATTTTTTGTATACTTTGTTTTATTTTTTGCTTTCTCATACTAAAATTTTCACTATTTTTTTTTAAATTTTCTGAAAACCTAATTTATTATAATAACAAAACATTTTCTTGTTATTTTTTTTCAACCAACAAAATCTCAATAGAATTAATTGAGGCACTAATATTTGTATATAAACAAACAAATTTGTATACTAAATTTTTATTTTATTTACACCAATTGTCACAACAAAACAACCAGCATATTTACACTAACATTATCACAGGTTATTGTTTAGTTGCTAAGCAACCAGAAGTAAAAAAAAAAGTATTGTATATGAGCTTGGAAGAGAAAAAGCACCTCTTGTATAACAGGACACTATTAGAAAAAAAGAAAATGATGAGGAATTATTGGAATAATGTTTGAAAAGTGTGAAAGAACTCTTTTAAATTGTGATGACACATGCCAAATAAAACAAAGAAGACACACACTTAAAGTAAAAGTTTATTCAGTCTTATCGTAAGCATCTTCAGTATATTTATTAAAATGCCTTCAGTTTCAGTGCCAAAGAAATTATCAGATTTTGAATTTGATCTCTATAAAAATTTAAAATAAATCCACAAAAACACACTTTTTCAAAATGGATAAAGTGTTTCAAATGCACCTACCCGGCGTTGTCCTGCGTTTTTGGAGATTTTTTCTTTCTCTCTCTCTCTCCCTTTCTTCCCCTCCTTCTCTCATTCCCACTCTTTTTCTCTTTCCCTCCCTTTCTCCCTCTCTCTTTTTCTTTCGCTTTTACTTTTTTCTAGTCGTAACCCAAGACTTGACCTTAGCCCTAGCTCTAAGGATAACCTATCTCCTGCGATTGGAGTTGTAATTTTTAACCCCTCGGAAGACAATCTCTTAACAAATTTTTTTAGATCACTATAGCGGTAGGGATGTGATAAGCACACAAACACACTCGCATTTCCTTTTATATATTTATAGATAAAACACACATTTTCAAAATTAAGACTATTAATCATAAAAAAAAGTTTACATGACGGAATAAAATATGATTGACAAACAAAAAAATCATTAATCTTGTTGACGCCTGTCTCGTTTATTTGATTTTACTTTTTCAATAATTCTTGAAATTTTGACATATTATAAATTATCTTAAAAAAACTTTTCAGCAAGCCAGAAATATTAGTTTCAACTTGTATTGATTTAACCTAATTGTTTAGCTTTAATTTTCAATTAAACTTAAAATTTTAAACAGTTTTGAACGATTTAAACCCATAAATAATAAATAGTGCCGAAACGCAAAAAAAAGTATTTTTAATGCTCGGACTGTCAGTTAGAAAAATGACAATAAATAAATAAATTGAACTAAAATATTTTTACTTAGAAATGTACTGTTATTTTTAATAACTCTTAAATAGTTTGACGAAAATTAAATGTGCCGGACGTTTATTTTATACGAACTCTGTCAATTATAGAAACGAATAAAATGAACGTCCCATATTTTTATTTTTTGTCAAACTAAAAGATATAGTCAAATAACCCAAAGCAATTATTATTTTAGTGCATTTTACATTTATTTTAATTGATTTTTTTACATTTTCATAGATCAAACAGCTCCTATATACACCTCGAGAGCCACGGGCGTTGTATTTTATATGCTTTTATTAACTTTCACTTGTCCGGATGTCCATGGATGTCCGCGGCCGTTTTGAAGTTCGGGAGATCATTATAAAATTCAACTTATTCAAAAAGTGTATAGTTTGATTGAAAAAACTCATTTAAGAAATAAAAATTATTCAAAAACAAATTAAAAAACGTATGATAATGACGAATACAATTTCAGTGTCATAAGAACTACAATTTTTTTTACTATTCATCAAAGTAATATTTGTACTATAGGATGTTGCTATAAAATTTGCTAGGTATCTTAAAAACATGTGCTAATTTTTTAAGTTAACTTTCACTTGTTTACTACAAAATTAACATAACACAAAACCAATGTACAAACATTACTGTGCACCCCGACCGAAACAAAAATTTTAAAATTTAAAATTAATTTAATTTTTACAGTCAAGTTTTATATTATAATCGACAGCTGATTTGCAAGCAAAATTTTAACTCAACATGAAAACGGGAAGTACATAACAAAACATAACTTCTAGAATAACAGCTAACGGGTTCTAAGGATATTAAGTAAAAGTGTATGAACTAATAAAAATTATAAAAATGTTTCTATATAAAATGTTTTAAAAACTTACAAATAATAGTTAAGTGTAAGTAATACAAATGTATTGAACCAAACTTTCCGATTGAAAAAAAAAGCGTTAAGCGTTAAATATATATATATATATATATATATATATATATATATATATATATATATATATATATATATATATATATATATATATATATATATATATATATATATATATATATAACGCTTAACGCTTTTATTTTTCAATCGGAAAGTTTGGTTCAATACATTTGTATTACTTACACTTAAATATTATTTTTAATTTTATATATATATATATATATATATATATATATATATATATATATATATATATATATATATATATATATATTATATATCTATATATATAAAAGAACATGTCCTGACTGACTGACTGACTGACAGATGACTGACTGATAATCAACGCCGAGCTCAAACGCCTCATCCTAGGAACGTGAAATTTGGAACTTATATTACTTTTATAGCGTAAACATCCGCTAAGAAAGGATTTTCGAAAATTTTGCTCCTGAGGGGAAAAAACTGGAAAACAAACTTTTTTCTAAAACAATGTATATCTCGAAAACCAAAAATGAAGAGATTTTGAAATTTGGTATATAGATTCTTTTTTAAAAATAAAAAGATACGTGTTTCACCATTTTTTGAAAATTCGGTTTCCCGGATCTCAAATGTGGGTTGGAAAATTGGGTTATTTGGTTTTTAAAGTAGCTGCTACTCAAAAACTGTAAATGCTACAGGAGTGAAAATTAGTATTTAGTTTCTACTCCAAAAATAATGAAATACGTGTTTTAGCATTTTTTGAAAATTTGGTTTCCAGGACTTCAAATGTGGGGTGGAAAATAGGGTTATTTGTTTTTTAAAGTAACTGCTACTCAAAAACTGTAAATACCACAGATGTAAAAATTAGTATTTAGTTTCTATTCTAAAAATAAAGATATACGTGTTTTACCAATTTTTAAAATTTGGTTTTCAGGACCTCAAATGTGGGGTGGAAAATAAGGTTATCTGGTTTTTAATTTAACTGCTACTCGAAAACAGTAGATGCTACAGGAGTAAAAATTAGTATTTGGTTTCTACTCCAGAAATAATGATATACGTGTTTTACCATTTTTTGAAAATTTGGTTTCCAGTTCCAGGACCTCAAATGTGAGGTGGAAAAAAGGTTATTTGATTTTAAAATAACTGCTACTCAAAAACTGTAAGTGCTACAGATGTGAAAAATAGTATTTTGAGGTTTTGTGCCGGTTAAAAGTAAATGAGTTCAGTTTATCACCGGACGGACGGGCCAAGCCGTTATTTTAGGGTCTTCATACGGCCCTGCCCAAACCTTAAATCAAGGTTGGACGGGCCGAGATTTTTAACCAAGTATATAGACATTTTAGTGATTTTAGGGTGTTCAGGCTAAACGTGAAGTCAAGGTGGGACGGGCCGAAGTTTTTCATCAAGTATATAGAACTTCTAGGCCTGTAAAAACGGGCCGGGCCCATATTAGACGGGCCGTGCCGGGCCAGGAATTTCGGTTTTTGAAACGGGTTGGGCCAAGTTGTCGACGGACCGAGCCGAGACCTAAAAAATTGATCCGTGCAGTACTCTACTATGTATGCATGGTTCAAATTCTCAAATTTCATGCGAGCGAATCCGCTACGGGCACTGCTAGTATATATATACTAGCTGACCAAGCAAACGTTGTTTTGTCTTATAAATAATTTTAGTTTTTTTATTAAAAGTTTAATGTACAAATTCAGTCAATTTAAAAAAAAAACAATGTTTTTGTCAAACCATCTTTAGCCAACACAAACAAACTAGATGGTTTGCCCTCGCAAGAACATGCCACGTTTAGGTAATTGTTCGTGAGAAAAAAATAATGGCGTACCCAAATCTAAGCCACAAACAAACATTGTTTTGCCTTGCGACTTATTAATTATTGCGAATGACAATCTAATTTTAAATTGAATTCACTTTTGTAGAAATATTTGGATCCGTGGCAGCAAAACACTTTCGCCTCGGAACTTGCCATTCAAAATGCTGGCTTCGACAATGTTTTTCATCAGTTTTTTAATTACTTATCGAGTGCCATTGCACAGCCGCGGTGGGTTCAAATTCCAATGTAGAATAACCGGAGATCTAACTTAAAGTTGTAGATGATGCGGTGACATGCCTGGCAAATCCAATGAGTTCAAAAACTCGGTTGGATAACTTACGGCTTCGCTGGCATCGCAAACTGTATCTATCAATTTGTATGACACAAATTCGTCTGGCAACAACTGCTGTATCTTAAAATTTAAATCATTGAAATCCACATTTTTTGCTGCAAAATGACTCTTTCTGCCAGCCACTCATGATTCAGCACTGTGGCCATAAATGATTGCTTTTTTATGTTGCACGTTGCTTAAGTGCTGAATGAGCTGTTCTGCTTCCATCCAATAAAGTTACTGCAATGCCAAACGATGCAACGACCAAAGCTATGCCATTATTTGATCGTATTTTGGCAAGAATTAGAGAAATGAAAAACGTTTTCCCAGTTCCACCTGGTGTATCCCAAAAAAAGATTCCACCTTGTCCTTCCAAAACTGCCAGTATAATGCGGTCGTAAATCATTCTTTGTTTATCAGTCATTAGTGGAACATAGCGAGTAACAATCGCTGCCATTTCTACAGTATTGAAAGGAATTTGCCATGTTTTTGATCTCAAAATGCAAAAAATAAACATTTTCAATCTCAGACAGTTAAAGATACTTTTTTTATAAGAAACAGTATAAATATAGATCATTTATATATATATATATATATATATATATATATATATATATATATATATATATATATATATATATATATATATATATATATATATATATATATATATATATATATATATATATATATATATATATATATATATATATATATATATATATATATATATATATATATATATATATATATATATGACTGTCTATCTGTTGCATTTTCCTATAAAAAAGACATATTTGCATCTTTTAGTTTTTCCAAAATATCTTTTTTAAATAATTTAAAAATATATTTTAAATAGCCGTGGACCTATCCTCAGATCTACCAAATGTACACAAACATATTTTTAAAAATCGGTTCAGCCGTTTCGGAGGAGTTCAAACGGAAAACATGGTTTAACAAACTATATTACTTGCGTATACCGACCTATCCTCAGATCTACCAAATGTACACGGAAAACTTGGTTTAACAAACTATATTACTTGCGTATACCGAAATATTATTTTTAAGTTTTTAATACATTTGTATAAGAGCGTTGTTTTTCAAACAACATTTTTATAATTTGTATTATTTGGTGTTAAAATTTTTTTTTAGGTTTTTAAAATCTAAAAACGATTAATTGTATTTTTATTGGATATACACCTGCATGCAGAAAAAAACTTTTTACAACCATTATTCCCAGGCGACGATTACCCATCCAAGTACTAACCGGGCTCGACGTTGCTTAACTTCTGTGATCGGACGAGAACCGGTGTTTTCAACATATTCGATAAAACAAACAACAGAGCAAGTTATTATAAGCGTTGTAAATTGGAACCCTTATTTCCAAAAGTAGTCGATTACCGAAAATGAAAAAATAGTTGTAAGTATCATTAAGGCCATTTCAGAAATAAATCTATTGCTACAGCCTCAATAGCAATCCATTTTAATTTGATCCTATTTATGACATTTTTTTAAGCGCATGCCGAAGTAAGAAAACATTATTTAATAAGCTAAATTATTTTGCACTTATTCAGTTGTTGTAATGACGAAAATACAAATTTGTCTCACCAAGCCAATATTCTCCTTTAATATTTCCAAATCCATTTTCATAATCCACCCATCCTCTATAAAAATCAATTGATCCATCCAATCGTCGGTGAATGACCTGAGTTATAATTATTAACTTCATTAATTTATATTACAACTCACTCTTTTGATATAATTTATATTATTTCAAATGACTTGTACGTGGGTTTGTGTATAGGCGAGACTTGTTTTATCAACTTTCTCATTTTTTACTCTATTTTACTTATATAATGTAAAATTCATGGTTCCTTGTCTATGGCTAATGATACAATAATATAGATATTAAAAATAACCAGCATAAACTAAATTTTTTGTTATGTATTAGTGGTTTGTTTTAAAATTAAAAAATGCCCGTAAATAAATTGTTTTTTTTAAATAATTGCCACGAAGAATATAGCTTGTTTATTACCCCTACTGCATTATAACTGTGTTCAAAACTGCCGTCACCGTGCTGTAACCGGCAATTTTTTCTATCCCCTCAACAACCATGGTATTATATTGTTGCAATTCCTGTTACTGTGTCAGTTTCTAATATATACGCATAAATTAACTTTTATTTATTTAGATATACAACTTTAAAAGTACCTGATCTTTTAATTCCGTGTTGTGGATTGGAAAACCACTCCATATAGTTTACAGTTGTATTCTCACTTGATTACTGATCATTACAAGAGATAATCACAAACTCCTCCATAAACATCAATGTCACCCAAACAGGATCATGAAATGCTCTGAGGTCATCTTACTCTGGTCTTTGAATCCTCGCGGCAACATCTCAAGATTTTTACCAAGCCCAAACTGCTTGATGTACCCCGTGACATCAAAGCTGTCAACCACGTTAGGCAAATTGCATCCACTAGAACTCTACATCTGAACCCTGTTTTCGACGAGCAACATCATATCGACACAACTCCTCAACAAAAATCCCGGCAAACCCCTATGCAAAACTCTAGTTCTCCCAATACTTCAGGAGTTGTTTGCATCCTGGCGCCGGAACCACCAGGAGTATTTGAAACTTCTCCGACAAATCCGACATTTGCCTCGAAATCTATCATAGTCCAGCGACACTCTTCTACAGGGACTAACTCGGTGGCGCCTTTCCACAAAACTGGATTAATTTTTCTTCGTTTGTTTTTTTTGTGCTCCACCTGATTTGTGCAGTTTGTCTGGCCATCATCTGTTACATGTTTTAAAACAAAGCTGGTGGACTCCGGTTCAAACAGGGTTTCGCTGCAGAAACCCACAATATTTTCTTCACCAGCAACACGCTGGTCCAGAACCGTATCCACCACTGCCTCAGATGTTTTTTCGACCAGAATCTCAACAGCCTTACACCCAGACTACATTTAGGTATATTACTGCCAGAAACTCTTTCATTTTTATTATCTGTGTTGGTGTTTTCTGAGAGCAACGCCGCAACAGCCGCTGCTACTCTGTTTTCAGAGCAGACCTGACCGCCAAAAAACAATTATTATCTTGTTTTCTATTGTGCTGCCTTGTTTTTTTGTATGTTGTGCTTTTTCTCTAATTATTTCCATTTCAGCTTTCTTCGGTTTTTCAGATCCATTTTGACAATATCAAATTCATACTCATCATCTTCTGGCCCATAACGTTCATTCACTAATGCTGCTAAGAAGCGTTCCCTAAATTTGTCCTTCTTATTCTTATTACTTAGATTTTGTTAGTTCAGTACATTTCTCAGCCAACAGATCAAGAGTTTATGCAATGCTTTCAAAATAATTCTTTAAAAACCCACTTCTGCAATAGTTAAACGCATAAGTCGCAATGGAACAAAGGATCCACCAAAACGTATATTTCTTGATCAGTCTAAGATTCCAGATTTAAGACTACAAGACTTAGTGACAAAGAATACGTTTCTTTTCTTTGAAATTCTCAACATTCCAGACACCTTCATGGAAGCAGATCCTGACACTTGGGTGACAAATACTGACTACCTGCAAGCAAAGGTGGTTGTTCATGAGCTACGCGTAGTCAACGAGAAGTTGCGTTTATTCAAGAATACAATGCTTTGTTGACTAAAGATGACGGGCAAACACAATTCGCTCTAAAAGTTGTGAAAGAACATTGCAAGCTCTACCCAGATTCCAACAAAACAACACTAATGCAGGGTCTTGCATAACTACAATCAACAGATTAAACACTGAACAGTATACCAAGTCAACTTCAACAAATCGTCGGAAATAATTGATCTTTCGAACAATAATGAATTCTTGACTGATGCTAATATTCATAACTAGCAGTGCCCGTAGCGGCTTCGCTCGCAAGAAATTAGAGAATTTGAACCGTGCATACATAGTAGAGTACAGCACGGATCAATTTTTTAGGTCTCGGCTCGGCCCGTCGACAACTTGGCCCAGCCCGTTTCAAAAACCAAAATTCCTGGCCCGGCACGGCCCGTCTAATATAGGCCCGGCCTGTTTTTACAGACCTAGAAGTTATATATCTATATATATAAAAATGAATGTTTGTATTTATGTTAATGTCCTTTATGCATTGCTACACCATTCATCCGATCGTAATGAAATTTTCACACAACCTTGAGAGTCAATGAAAATCAAAACTAAAAAAAAAATTTTTGAAATCCGTCACAAAATGAGCGGAGCGGAGCGGGTGAGCGAGCGGGAACTATATATATATATGTATGTGCGTATGTATGTGTGTATGTATGTATGTGTATGTGCATGTATGTGTGTCTGTGTGTGTGTTTATGTATGTACTAGCGGAGATACCCGGCGTTGCCCAGGTTTTTTGAGGTTTTTCTAATGTTTGTCTCTTTCTCTCCCGTTTCCTTTCCCACCTGCTTTCCCACTCCTGTTAGCTTTTCCGTTTTCGGTCGTTTTCCCACTGCCGGTCGCTTTCCCGCTCCCGGTCGCTTTCCCGCTCCCGGTCGCTTTCCCGCTCCCGGTCGCTTTCCCGCTCCCGGTCGTTTTCCCGTCCCGGTCGCTGCCCCGTTCCCGCTCACGTTTGCTCTCCCATTCCCGCTCACGCTTGCTTTTCTGTTCCCGCTCGCTGTCCGTTCCGGGTGCTTTCCCGTTTCTATAATAGACAAACTAACCCACAAACATTCATATATATATATATATAGTCTTAGCAAATCTATTTTGCGTTTTATAGGCTAACAGAAGTTATGAAAGAATGTAAAAGAGAAAATGAGCGGGAACGGAAACGGGAACGGGAGAGCTACCGTGACCGGGAATGGGAGAGCAAGCATGACCGGGAACGGGAGAGCAAGCGTGAGCGGGAACGGGAAAGCGACCGGGAACGCGGAAAGCGACCGGGAACGCGGAAAGCGACCGGGAACGCGGAAAGCGACTGGAATCGGGAGAGCAAGCTTGGAAGGAAACGCGAGCAAGAGAGAAAATCGATAACAGAACTTCTGAGCGGGAAAGCGACCGGGAGCTGGAAAACGACCGAGAGCGGAAATGCGACCGGGAACGCTACGAAAACGGGAAAGTGGAGAAGGGAACGGGAGCGAGAGAGACAAACATTAGAAAAACCTCTAAAAACCCCGGGCAACGCCGGGTAACCCCGCTAGTACTTGATAAAAAAACTTAGGCCCGTCCCACCTTGACTTCAGGTTTAGCCCGGCCCGTCTGAACACCCTAAAATCACTAAAATGTCTATATACTTGGTTAAAAATCTCGGCCCTTCCCACCTTGATTTAAGGTTTGAGCAGGGCCGTATGAAGACCCTAAAATAAAAGCTTGGCCCGTACGTCCGGTGATAAACTAAACTCATCTACTTTTAACCGGCACAAAACCTCAAAATAATAATTTTCACATCTGTAGCACTTACAGTTTTTGAGTAGCAGTTATTTTAAAATCAAATAACCCTTTTTCCACTTCACATTTGAGGTCCTGGAAACCAAATTTTCAAAAAATGCTGAAACACGTATATCATTATTTTTAGATTAGAAACTAAATACTAATTTTTACTAATTTTTACTCCTGTAGCATCTACAGTTTTCGAGTAGCAGTTACATTAAAAACCAAATAACCTTATTTTCCACCCCACATTTGAGGTCCTGGAAACCAAATTTAAAAAAAATGGTAAAACACGTATATCTTTATTTTAGAATAGAAACTAAATAATAATTTTTACATCTGTGGTATTTACAGTTTTTGAGTTGCAGTTACTTTAAAAAACAAATAATCCTATTTTTCACCCCAAATTTGAAGTCCTGGAAACCAAATTTTCAAAAAATGCTAAAACACGTATATCATTATTTTTGGAGTAGAAACTAAATACTAATTTTTACTCCTGTAGCATTCACAGTTTTTGAGTAGCAGCTATTTTAAAAACCAAATAACCCAATTTTCCAACCCACATTTGAGGTCCGGGAAACCGAATTTTCAAAAAATGGTGAAACACGTATTTTTTTATTTTTCAAGAAGAATCCATATAACAAATTTCAAAATCTCCTCATTTTTGGTTTTTGAGATATACATTGTTTTAGAAAAAAGTTTGTTTTCCAGTTTTTTCCCCTCAGGAGCAAAATTTTTAAAAATCCTCTCTTAGTGGATGCTTACGCAATAAAAGTAATATAAGTTCCAAATTTCACGTTCCTAGGATGAGGCGTTTGAGCTCGGTGTTGATTATCAGTCAGTCAGTCAGTCTGTCAGTCAGTCAGTCAGGACATATTCTTTTATATATATAGATAAGGCGTTTGAGCTCGGCGTTGATTATCAGTCAGTCAGTCAGACTGTCAGGACATGTTCTTTTATATATATAGATATTGCGACATTGTCCACATTTAAGTTTGTATTTTAGCAAATACTTTTTCGTGTTTGCATTAGTTCATTCTGTTTTCATTATTCATACAATATACACACTCTTGCTAAAAAAAAATAATATATAGATTAAAAGAATACATCTCGTATATAGTTGAAAACATAATTGCTATGAGCATACCCTAAATATTGCCAGATTATTGAAGTTTTTGACCCATAATAGTTTCTACCTAGGAAGAACATATTGGGAGGGTGCTAAGCAAACATTTGGAAAGTTGAAAAATAAGGACCATCCCAACATATATATATATATATATATATATATATATATATATATATATATATATATATATATATATATATATATATATATATATATATATATATATATATATAATTAAATATTATATATATATATATATATATATATATATATATAATTAAATATTATATATATATATATATATATACAATTTAACCATATATTTAGTTCCATCAGATGAAACTTCACAATAAACAGGAAATGTCAGGTTATCCATTTTTATCCAATACACTCCACTGTCTTCAGTACTAGTTCCTGGTATTTCATTGCAGTCTTCATAAGCTAAATAATGCATGTAAATTCTTAACGTAATGAACTCATTAAATTTATTTAACAAAACTAGGAAATAAAATAAATTTTTCTTGTTTTCAATTTTTTTCATTATAAAAGGTTATTGAGACAGTCAACCCCAGCAATGCGAGTAAACTCGTTTTTTAGGGTAGCTACGCGGTCACTTAAGTATACTTTTTCTTGATCATCAAAAGGCAGTCGCTTAAATCTAAGGGTCCTGGTTGCATCATATGATTCGATTTGTAGATGTTTAGGCCGGCAGGCAATCGCTTTATTGCATTTATTGCCTTATTTCTGCACTCTGCTTTTGGTGCTGGTGTCAGAGCGGTAGAGTGTTTGCTTGTCGATCATTAGGTCGGTAGTTCAAGCCTCACCGGCGTTACCAGCGTAACTCCATTAAGCAAGGTGTTTACCCGCATTGCTGAAGGGGTAGGCGCCTATAAATGGCTACCATTGCAAAGACCCTTTTACGCCTTTAAGCAAGGCTTGTCTTGATAAAAGCGTGTGCTAAATGACAATAAGAAACCATCAGCTTCGCACATATTCGAACATCGACAAAAATAAAATAACGCATACAAAAAATAACAGTAAAATAAATGTGTTTGTAGATAATACTGTTAAAAAAGCTATCAATTGTTTTTGTCTCTAATTTCATTGCAGCATAATTTCAAAAATATAATATTGAGTAGTTTGAAAAATAATAGATTTTAAAGCCCCCGCAAAATTTTACGTAAAAACAATGTAAATTCAATAATAACAAACCTTCTAAATAGCAAATTTTTCTCCATTCTGGAACAACCTTTTATATAAAAAATGTTTCTTAAGAATATTAACAAACATGTTTATTTAATTGTATATCACGAAGAAAAATAAAAGTTTATCATATACGTTTATCTAATACATAAAAATGAGTGTTTGTATGTAGTTTTATTTGTAGTTATTAAAATCTAAACAGATTTTATTGAAATTTGGGTGCATTTATGAACATAGTCAGTCGGTGATTTGTCTTTATTTTGCCAGCAATTTTTCCACCAGTATGCGTTGTTTGGCAAAGAAATCCTAAAAAACCTGGACGATGCGAGGTAAACCAGTTGGTTTTTAATAAAATAAATTTATAGTTAGTATAATAATAAGCGTTTACCTCGTAGTATATTGAAAGTTTAGTGTTTATAACTTTCGTCAAATTTTTTCCAAGACAAGGCTGGTCAAACCACTGACACAATCCATTAGATTCCTGGTAATTAAATCCTACACATGCCTGACCATTTGTAACAAGTGGAAAAACTCCAAGAGGACGAAGAAGCAAAACTGAGAATTGTTTGTAGGAAACAACTGTTCCATGTTTAGTATTGTTGAATGAATATAAAGATGGAAACTGGTCAGTAAAATTTAATTTCTGTTCAATGCTGGCAAAAGTACAGTAACTAGCACATTGAAGTTTTGATGACAATAATGAAGAATGTTTTGGTGAAGAACCGCAACTCAACGTTGTGTTGCTTTCATCGTGTGGATGACATTTTTTAAAATATCTCGTTACCAATTCACTCTTTGTCACACAAAAAACAAGCTGAGGCAGAATCAAAAACTTGCAAAGCGAGTTCATATTTTAATTATTTTGGACTTACGCTCGTTTCAAAAAATCGCAAATATGTATTTTTATTGAAATGAAAATATTTATGCAATTATTTCATAGAGAAAACAATTATATAGAGCAGAGTACAAAGACAATTCACCATTAAGTCATTATGACAAGCTTCAAGCAAGAAATTTGTCCATTTCCTAAAAGCTTCATTTTAGCTTTACGCAGTCTCCTCCATGGGTTTATATATATATATATATATATATATATATATATATATATATATATATATATATATATATATATATATATATATATATATATATATATATATATATATATATATATATATATATATATATATATATATATATATATATATATATATACCTGACTTATATTAATAAAAGCCTTATAATAGCTGACGCAGTATCGATGTATCAAACTGTTTGTTTATCATAAATCAATAAATATTGGATGTTTTTTTGCACACGTTAAACCGTTTTAGAGGGCTAAGTTTTAAACATTTGTTTAGATTTTTTTTATTACACCATAAGATTCGAATCAATCGCTTAATCGCAATACCATCATAATCGTGTTTGTTTAAAATTTTAATTTGGCACTTTTGATAATTACAACAGTCTAATAGGAAGGGCTCTGAAAAATTCTAGATTTCAAAAACTCCGTTCCAAATCAATCTATATGCAATGTAAAATACAATAACTTTTAGTTCAACAAACCTTCTAAATAGCATATTTTTTCCATTCTGAAACAACCTTTTACAAAATTTACAAGCATGTTCATTTATATTCATATAACAACCATTAACAATAAAAGTATAGAATATACGTTTATATAATTATATATATATATATATATATATATATATATATATATATATATATATATATATATATATTTATATATATATATATATATAAATATATATATTATATATATATATTTATATAGAAAATTTGATTTGATTAATTTTAATTGATTTAAAGCTTAATTCATGTCGAAAACATTTAATTCATGGATTGTAATCCAGAATAAAGCGTTCCTGAAAGTTTTATAGCTCTAGGTGGTCAAAAAGTGGGAAACCTACCGGGCACCCAGCTAGGGCAGGCTATGTACGACCATCAATGGTAATTGCGTAAAACAAATTCAAATTTAGTTTACGTAACGACGTTTGAAGGCTTCAAGCAACTTTTAGCCAGTTTTAGCAAATCTATTTTACGTTTTGAAGGGCTAAAAGAAGTTAGGAAAGAAAGTAAAAGAGAAAATGAACGGGACATGAAGAGCAACCATGAGCGGGAACGGGAAAGCGACCGGAAACGGAAAGCAACCGGGAACGAGAAAGCGACCGGGAACGGAAAACGACGAGAGCGAAAAAGCGACCGTGTGCGGGAAAGCGAGCGGTATCGGGAGAACAAGCGGGATCGGGAGAACGAGCGGGAGCAGGGAAGGAGACGGGAGCAAAAGAGACAAACATTAAAAAAACTTCTGAAAACCTCGGGCAACGCCGTGTATCCCCGCTGGTATCTAATATATAAAGATGAGTGCTTTTATTTGCATGTTTATTTTTTATCTATTGGAACATAACTAAATTTTATTAAAATTTGTTGCACCTGAAAACATAATCAACGGGTGGTTTGTATAAAATTTGCAAACAAATTTTTCAAATGATTTGCGTTTTTCGGTCAAGAAACTTTAAAAACCATAGCATTGTCAGGTACACCAGTTGGTTTTGATAATAATAATTTTATAGCTGGTATAACAAAGCGCGTTCACTTCGTAGTATATTGAAAGTTTATTGTTTATAACTTTTGTCAAATTTTTTCCAGGACATGGTCGGTCAAACCACTGACACAATCCATTAGATTCCTGATAATTGAATCCTACACATGCCTGACCATTTGTAGCAAGTGGAAAAACTCCAAGAGGACGAAGAAGAAAAACAGAGAATTGTTTGTAGAAAACAACTGTTCCATAGTCAGTGCTGTTAAATGAATATAAAGATGGAAGCTTGTCAGTAAAATTCAATTTCTGTTCAATACTGGCAAAAGTACAGTAACTGGCACATTAGAGATTTGATGACAATAATGCAGAGTTTGGCGAAGCACTGCAACTTAACGTTGTGTTGCTTTCATCGTGTTGATGATATTTTGTAAAATATTTTGTTACCAATTCACTCTTTGTCAGACACAAAACTAGTTAAGGCAGAATCAAAATCTTGCAAAGCAATTTCATGTTTTAATTATGTTCAGTATTTAATATCTAAGCTCGTTTTAAACAAAGTCGCAAATATGTATTTTTATCGAAATGAAAATGTCGGAGCAACTAATTCATAGAGTACAAAAACAATGCACCATTAAGAAATTATAACAGGCTTCCTTCACGATAGGTGCACATTTCTTAAAAGCCTTATATTAGCTTGACGCAGTCTTCATGTGTTACTGTATGTATATCATAATTCAATAAGTCTGTCGATTGTTTTACCAATTCCAAACCATTTTAAAGTGCTAAATTTTTTATTCATCTGTTTAGTTTATAAGATTTTTTTGTTTTATTTTTATAATGAAAGCAAAATGAAATACTAATTGGAGTTAACTTGTCTGACATATGATGTATCATTTCGTCCAAAAATCCAAAAATGAAAAAAGATAACTTTTTTCAACAAACATATCTATTACAAATTTGCGAAGAACTGCGCTGCAACATTGAGGGGCTACCATCAATCTCAAGAACTACAATTACTAAAAAGCAAGAATATTGGTCAGTTTTATAACTTTTTATTTCTTTTTTTTTATTTATTTATTTTTCCCAAACGAGTGGAAGGATTCAATGAATCGCTTACTCCATCCCGAAAAAATATGTACAACAACATTTACAGTCAGAATGACAAAATAAGTAACATTCTAATGAGAAGAAAATAATAATAGTAATAATGTTAGAGAAAAACATCGACAGTAAGATGGCGACTCATTCAACGTATATCAGACAAAAATAGAGATAAATCCATTTGAGCAATAAGATGTTTAAATTTCGAGAAAGTAGGAGAAGAAACAATCTGGTCCGGCAATGAATTCCAAACATTCACAACACGATTAGAAAAAAAGTACTTGGTAGTATCTACTGAAAACACGTTTGTTCGAAGTCTGTAACTGTGACCCCTGCTTGCTGGGTAGTTGGTGGGGTGAAAATGATGCACCAGATTGGTGCATACATTTCCATGCAATATCTTGTAACATAAGCTGAGATCTAACACAAGCCTTCGGTACTCGAGAGACTGCAAGCCGAGCATCTTAAGGCGGGCGGGGTAAGGTGCCTGACGAAGAGAGGGATTATTCTTGGTGAATCGTCTTTGAATTTATTCTAACTTGTTTATCAGAAATCTATGGTGAGGACTCCATACAGAGGAGCAGTATTCGAGGAGTGGCCGAATGTACGTGCAAAAAGCTTTTGCTAGTGTCTGATGGTTTCCTGAAGTAAAAGACCTGTGGATAAGTCGTGATCTGATTGCGGCAGTGTGTGTAATAACATTTATGTGGTTCTTGAAAGTAAGACCTTCATCAATAGTTATCCCCAGATCCCTCATTTGAGCAACATTCTCAAGCTCATGTTTATTTACAAAATATTTAGAGATTTGCCTTCGACTGTTCTTGCTGCGACAAATCGTACATATTACACATTTTTCAAGAGCTAAGTTGAGCTGCCATGTCTTGCTCCACGACATCAGCTCGTCAATAGCCATCTGTAGATCACATGTAGACGAACCAGAACTGGAACTGGAATAGAATTTGATGTCGTCAGCGAAGAGCTTAATCGAGATCGTTTTGATAGTAATATTTTCAACGACATCATTAATGTAAATAAGAAACAAAGTAGGCCCAAGGACACTACCTTGGGGAACGCCGCTTGTAACATTGGATTGGTTTGAAAGTGTTTCGTGAACTCGTACATATTGAGTACAATTGGATAGAAAGTCAGCTAGCCATGCACTGAGATTGCCGTTAATACCATAGGCACGAAGTTTTATTGCGAGCTTTGAGTGCGAGACGGAGTCGAATGCTTTTTGAAAGTCAAAGTAGATAATATCCGTGTGTTTCTTCTCCTGTATCGCAATGGACCAATCGTATACACTTTCCAACAGATTTGTACAAGTTGACCTCAAGGGTAAAAATCCGTGTTGTTGTTCACTAATAAGATGATTAGTGAGAAGGTAGGAAATGAGTTCTTTATTAATTATTCTTTCCATCACACGACAACAACAAGATGTTATGGAAATAGGTCTGTAGTTCTTTGGTTGATTAGTGAGACCCTTTTTATGGATAGGCGTGACGAAACTCGATTTCCACTCCTGGGGCAAACGCTGAGATTTCAAAAACAGATCAAAGATATGACATAGTGGCAGTGCTAGGGTGTAGTAGCAATTTTTGAGCAGCACATTAGGAATACCGTCGGGGCCTACAGAAGCAGAATTTTTGAGGGTTTTCAAAGTTTTAGAAACTAGTTCTGGAGTAAAAGTGACCGCACTCAAACGACTTTCCGTACGCATATTTAACTGAGGGTTCTCTCCATCGTCAACCGTGAAGACACTGGCGAAGTAGTCGTTAAAAATGTCAGAAATCTCGCTTTCGTCAGAGGCGGTGGTCCCATCAGTTCTTAAAACAAGCCCGATTCTAGAGCGTGGAAACAGCCTTCGATTCACGTATTTGTAAAATGATCTAAGATTATTTTTAGCCACAAGGCTCTTTTCATAACTAATTTGAAAGGCTAAAGCAGACTGGGTGCATTTTTTTGCCATCGAAGAATATTTTTCCTTTGCCTCCACAGTCTGGGTAGATTTCCAGGAACGCCCACATTGCAACTTTTTATGGTAAAGCTGTCTCAGTGCTCCAGGAGTTATTTTTACACGAGTTTTAGTGGCAGCCCTGAACTTACGTCTCAATGGAATAAATCTGTTCACTCCTTTAAACAGGTAGCATTTAAACATTCGCCAGCATTCATCAGAGGAAAAACAATATTGGTAAAGATGGTCCCAAGGAACTTCATTTAAATAATTATTGAGTAACTTGTAATCTCCCTTACTGACATTGTATGAGAGAGAGTGATTGTCTGTTGTCTGGGGGACATAGTCGTTGAGCTTGAAGAGTATCATGTTATGGTCACTAGACGCAAGAGGAAATATCACATCGATTGTAGAAATTAGCATTGGATCGCCAGACAGGATAAGATCTAGAATATTGTCATTACGGGTAGGAAGATGAACAAATTGATGGTAACCTAGATTGTCAAATAACTCCAGGAAATGATTATATATTGTGTTCTTAGGTGCCAGATAATTCTCCCAATCAATACCTGGCAAATTAAAGTCACCCATAAGACAGACACGGTATTTCACAGAAGATAAGAATTTAATACATTGAATGCTGTCTTTGGCGTATTGATCCGCCATGCTGTCAAAACCGCCTCTGAGATAATATGTTATGAGTCGACATGGACCACTATGAAGCAAAACATCAATACATGTGATTTCAATAGATTGGAATTTTGCAGGAATAGCTATAGGTTTGAATGGGATTTCATTCTTAATAATAAAGGCAACCCCGCCGCCTCTAGATGGTCTGTCCCAACGGTTTGCAGAGTAGCCCATGGGTAAAAATAGACTGTCAGGGTCCTCAGGAGACAATCATGTCTCAGTAACAGAAAAAATATCAACATTAGATTCATCCAAAAAATACTCAAGTTCCACAATTTTGTTGAGGAGACTTCTAGCATTCGTCAGTGCTAAACAGCAGCCATCCTTTTTTAGAAAACTTGTAGCAGCAACATCACTGTATCTTGAACAGGGCGGCCTTATAAATTTGTTTTCATGTAGGACAAGACATGGAAATTTCCTGGCTTCCCTCTTATCCTGAGTACCCATTTATTTATGTCATCTTTGAGACTAATTTCTTTTCTTTTTTAACAGAAGCTTTCTGCATTGCTCCCTGTCTTCGATTGACAAGTCCTGACTAAGGATCACCATTTTGTAAGACTCACTTTTCTTTAGTCTGAAACTGTTCTCAAGCACCAAATGTTTAGTACTTTGGTTGTCAAACCTGACCCGGACCGGTCTTGCTCTTTGAGCATTATCAGTCCTTTTTCCCAACCTGAAAAGCTCCCCAACCTCGGCGTCCAAGTCTTTATCTGTTATCTCTTTCAGAAGTTTTAGAATATCCTCTTTGTCTTTTGCTTTGGAATTTGGGTCATTCTCAGGCAAGTTGTAGGCTATAAAGTTGTTTTGTCTTTCAATTCTTTTGTTGTTTATTTCAATAGTCCCAACAACTGATCTCTGTACAGCACCAACATTCTGATTTAAAACCTCTACATTTTCTTTAAACAAGCTAGACCATTCTTTTTTCATCATTTGGTTTTCCTGTATCCTTTTATTAGCAACATCTTCTAACTTCAGACCTAATTCTTGGATCTGCCCATTTTGTTTTTCTAAGGCCAATTTGTAAACAAAAAAAATGCACACTAGATCTGGGGTCTCAGAGATTGCTCTCCCAGACGGCACTCAGACAAGAGAACCATTGGAAATTGGAAACACTTTCAATAACTACTTCGCATCAGTTTTTACAAATGATGATGGCAGCAACCCTGTTATTCCTGCAAGATCATTTACGGAGATGTCAAACATAGAATTCACTCCAGATATTGTTTTCACAATCTTTCTTGGTCTCAAATTTTCACTGTCAGCAGGACCTGACGGTATCCCAAACTTGTTTTTAAAAAAAATGTGCTTCATCACTTGCCATTCCACTATCCCACTTATTTGATATCTCCTTCAAGGACCGAAGATTACCTCTGGATTGGAAAACTGCCCTGGTGACACCCATCTACAAAAAAGGTCCCACAACATCTCCTGAAAACTATAGACCAATATCAATTACATCAACCTGCTGTAGAGCCATGGAAAGAATAATCAACAAATTCATAATGAAATATTTGTTACATCACAACCTTATTGAGTGCTGCCAACACGGTTTTATCACAGCACGATCAACGAATATTAACATTCTCGAATGCGCCCGACAATGGACCGATGCCATAACAAGCAAACAAAACATTAATGGCTCTAACTCTGATCAAGTTTCTGTCACAAGTGGACTTCCTCAGGGCAGCGTTCTGGGGCCAACCTTAATCCTACTCTTCATAAATGATCTACCCAGCACTTTTGCTAACTTGGACACCATTTGCAAGCTCTTTGCAGATGATGTGAAACTTTACAACAAGTCTCCATCCCAGTTACAATTTTCTCTCGACAGTATAGCAAAATGGAGTGATTGCAGCTTGATCTGAATAAATGCCAGATTCTCTCACTGATTGGCCGATTAAAACAGGAATGTGCTTATTAAAATATATACATATATAACCAAGGACCTTTTCTTGCCTTTAATCAACACTTGTCTTAATAAAAACGTGTGCTAAATGTTAGTAAAAAACCAACATAATTTATTTTCAGATTAATTATTTCGTATGGTCGTTTAAAAAACGCCATGTGCTAATGGGTTAAACTAGTTGTAGCCCGTCAAAAACGACCGACTTATTGACAAATCATCTATTTTAACAATAACAATGCATAAAACACAAGTTTTATATAGTAAAACAATAAAAGACTAATATTAAGTTTGTTGGTTTTTCAAATCAAAGTTATAAAAATTAATTTCTTGTGATGAGCATCTTGGCGCTTTTCATGGATTCGTGTTGATTCCTATAAGTTGACCAATCTACTCCATCTGCACTTCCAACATGTGCGTTGTTATAATAAAAACCGTTCAGATCACCGGGATGACAAGCTTTAAACCACCAAGCTCCGTGGTATTCTATTGCACAATTTGTAGATTTCATGTCGTTATCAGAATCTTTTGTTGTAAATTTCATTCCGGTCTGACTGCTAAGAGAATCTCCTGAAAAAATATACTAACATATAATGGACTGTTCATTAAGGATGTCACGCTTTAACCGCTTTAGAGACAAGTTTTATGACAGGAAAAAGAAGGTGAAATTATTGTATCACACTCAACAAAATATTTTTTTATGGATTTGAACAATATATCGCGCTGTAAAATTTTTTTCCTAAAATAAAAACATTAGATGAACATAAAAACCGATATACCTAATTGGAAAATATATTATTTTTCTTGCTGTTTTTGTTATCATCAATGTCTAACAAATTTTAAAAACTAATGCATTCCATGTTTTTGTAAAACGTGAAAGAAAAAAATAAATGGTTTTAATTAAAATTAAAAACAATAACGCTTTACCTGGTGTCTTTATATCACACCTGTGAATGCTATTCATGGGCGTTCGCACCTCAGGTCTACCCTGTCTGGTACCCTACATGTTCCCAGAACACAAAGAAAACGTGTCGTAGTTGTGCCTGCCCCCATAGCGTGGATCACCCTCTTTGTCGATCACATGCAACTAAACCAATAAATTAGTGCTCGCCGGAAAATTGGGATAGAAAAAATATTTATTGGATTTACTAATTATTATGATTATCAACGGCATTATTTTAATAATATGTAAACGACCATCAATGAAGAAAGGTCTGTGCTTCTGTACTGCATTGTTATTGATGAGAAAAATATTATGATGAGCACCCTACGCTTTTACCTTTATTCATAAAGATTTTTTATAATATATAGCAGGAAAGAAAAGAATTTAATTTAAATTTTTTATTGCAATTTCAACACATAAATAAAAACATGTTGTTTTTATCTAATTCTTATTTTGTATTGCTATTTTTTATTTTTTTTTAAATCGAACAGCATGTTGTTCAAACGGTTTTTGTTTGTTTTTTTTACTAATCTAGCTGACTTAGACACGTCATATTCCATAGCACGTTCCACCTTATTTTTTTGTTTATCCTTTTCTAATCTTCATTTCCGTTGTGCAGCAGTTTCCGTTGTCGTTGTTTGTTTTTGGGAGTTTTATTTTGGGTTTTGAGGATGTCAATTTTGGCCTCACGAGTATGGATATTAAGGAGGATTTTGTTATCATTGTTGGGGTTGCAAAAATACGTACACAAAAAATCTTCACTCAAATCTGGTTGTGTACTAAATCTTTTGTTTAGTGGGTCTAATCGTGTACAACACTCCCAATAACCGAACGGGTTTGGTGGTCAAAATATTGTATTAAAATGTCAATTGCAGTTTCAAATATTCAAAAAAAACTTTTTTGAATTGGGTATAATGTAGGTTGACTTAGCCCACTTCACTTGTGGCTAGTATAAGTGCATTTATATGTTTTCGTGGTACGTCGGCATTGATAGACAGAGTGCCCGCTATGTAGACGTAAATCCACAGCCTGCATATTGGACGCTCTGGCGTATTTTAGTTAATTATAGTTTAACAAAGTATTTTTATGACTTGGAAGAATTACAATATTGCATTGTTAGCAAAAATACATGTGTTTGGAAATTTTCCAGTCCATTGGATTTGTACAAATGGTCGTCAAATTGATTACAAAACAGGAATCCATGATGCAGACATACAAACAGTGTGACTTAAATTAAAGCGGATGATATGATTAGATTATAGAGCATGTTTTAAAAAAAGCTGAGCGGCTCTGATCTTTTACATTCCCCACAAAGAAAATTTATTTTACCGCTAAATTTTACGATAACATGGGCTACTAGGCAGCAAGAGTGAGTCGAACCATAATGCTTTCATACTCTGATAAAGATGTTGAAAAACTTTTTTAAAAACAGTTTATACTTATGCAAGGTAAAAATCATGGTCATTATTATTTTCCAGAAGCTATGGTGACAACTTATTATCTGAAAGTGTTTCAGAGCTATCAACAGATAAGTATTCAGTTTAACACAAATAGTGTTGAATGTGGTGCTTTTGTCAGATCTTTATGTATCACAATAATGATTTATTTATTCATTATCCTCAAAGAATTGTATTGCTAATAAAGTGAGCTAAGATTATTTTATATGAACCCATACAGCCAGCATAACAATATCAACCTAATATGTTTCTAAATACACACCATTTTTGATCATATAAAATAAATGACAGACAAGGCATTTAAAACTTTCCTCACTGTTTAAATCACCTGAAACGTTTTAAAAACAACTCGAGAAACAATATACAAAATAAAAGTGAATTGGTACTTTTTTTTTATCATTTTTGTAAAAATAACTATGATTCGAATCATTTTATTTGTTAATCAATGTTTAATTAAAATTTGTTTAAAGTTTAGTAAAATTTGTTCTAAAAGCATTCAAAATTACAATAAATGACGTGTAATTGTTTTTTAATAGTTAGTCTTTCTAACATTGGTTTGTAGTATTATGATTTAAAGACAAATTTAAATATATCTTTACAAAACCTGCATTTCCAGAATATCCAGAAGCAGTTAAAGTATATTTTGAACTAGGTGGTCCAACAACAAAAGTAAGATATTCAGCATATGCATTACTTCCACTATATGGAAGCATTTCAACTCTCAATTTGTAACTTCTTTGATTGGTTAAACGGTACAAATAATAGTTGCCTGCGTTAAATAAAAAGTGTTATAATCTTTTCATTATATATTGTTGTTGATGAAATGAAATGAAATGAATTTATTTGTATAGCGCCAGATAAAGTCAGAGGCGCTTACGAAAGTTCCTTTGGAATCGGAAACATCGAAGAACACGCTATTTACATAGACATGAGTTAACCCTAGATAACGCTGAGTTGACGTGAGCACATGTAAGTTAGTTTCTTGCTCAAGGAAATTACGTGCCTGGACCGGGAATCGAACCCGGGTCCTACGACTTTTAAAGCCGGTATCTATACCACTAGACCAAAAGGTCCCACTATTGATATATTAAAAAACTAAATTATTTAAAAACAGGCTCTTTTATTAAAATTGTGAATGCTGTTTTAAAATCATAACTATATATTTATCTCTTGAATTTGTGATAACTTCAGAAACGAAGCTCTGCATTATTTTAATAAAAATTTAAAGTTAAAGTAATAATTATAATAAAACTAATACAACATTAATTGTGATCATTATTACAACGTTCAAAACAATTTATTAAATACGAAGTATAATTGCGATAAGCCCTGCAATGCTTTTGACATATGATACTGCTCTAGGCTATGTTGTGGTGTTTCGTGAAACAAATTCATCAGTTGTTCTTAAATTGTTGAGCATTTGATGTTTTATTACCTAAAATATTTCAGCAACCAAATTGTGAGGTGCCGTAACCCAGTGGTGAAAGAAGCTATGCTATTGTCGTGGGTCGTAGTTTTAAAGACAATACAGAAATTCAAAGTCGTCATTTGGCAGGGGGTCTCAAAGATTTTCAAAAAATATCGTAATCGATTTTTTCACCACTTTCCATTGTTTTTTAACTTCAAATTTTGCGCATAAACGTATTTTTTTTTAATAAGACACAAATCCAGAAAAAAACATTTGGAAAAAGGCAGGGGGAATTTGAAGATTTTTTCAAAAAAAAGCTGGAGAAATAGAAATAAAAAAATAATTGGAACACTGATACTGTAAAATTGCGTGATAACTTTTAGGACACGCAGTGTTGGGTAAGATCACAATTGAAATAAATTAAATCAAAATCGCATATCACAGACTCAAAAAGGATTTGTAGATCAGCTCAAGATCAGTCACTGAAAAGTGATTTGAATCAAAATCAAACATAAATGTATTTAAATCACGTAAATCACTACACGAAACTTGTTCAGTAAGTGAGTGTTGGCAGACCATATATCAGCAGTTGCGGATATCCATTTGTCAGTTTTCATTTCTTTAGTTATGCTAGACAGCATTTCAGTGTGTTGCTCTTCACAAGTTTACTCGAAAGCCTTTTGCGACACATAACTTTCTTGTTACCAGACAATCCTTCGACAAGTGCTTTAAAAACTAGCTTCTCAACTGTTGCTAATGGACACATTTCACATACCACGTATATTGCATAATCAACTGGTCAACTTGATTTTATATGATTGATTTTCCCCGATTGCTATCAACATAATCGGCAACACTTGGTATTTCCATTTTTATCCTTTTTGATTCCTACTGATTAATGCTTCCTGATCTTTCATCCATCCTGTGTTCTTCAAAAGATTTTACATGGCTTGGTTGAACCATCTATAACTAAACAAATACAATACAACATTCGATCAGATATTTATGTTATTTCGGCACTGGCTTCCATTGAAAAGATCGTAACAAATTAAAAAAAGTGATCAAATAATCAGTTAGGTCAAATTGCTATCGCAATTATATGGTGTTAAGTTGTTAACTTGCTAGTTGATACTGCTACTTTATGCAACTATGTGTGCTGTAGCCTATTAGGTACCCACCTTGACATGTCTGAAGGAGTTAGTTGTTGATTTGAGTGTTCCACTTATGTTTTTGTTAACAAAATTCAAACACTTTGCGAGAACTTTCCCATCTTCATTCTTAGTAATGCTAAAGCATAGACTTAAAAGTCTAAGTGCTAAAGAATTTGCCGTCTAAAACTTCTGGCAACTGCAAACTACTACTGGATTCAGCCATTTTGTTTACAAACATCAAAATAAAATATCAAACGCAGTGTTAAAGTATTAACATAAATAAATAAGTAAACGTAATATCGATTTTAGATAATGAATTGTGATTTTAAATCAAAATCGCTCAAAATGTGTCTTAAATCAGAGTCACAAATCAGCATAATTTTTTTGATTTAAATCAAGCTCAAAAATCATACAAAGTGATTTAAATCGTGATTTGTAAATTGTTTGATTTAAATCATTCCCAGCACTGATGACACGCTTGCGCGCGCTAATTTTAGGAATTGCTGAAAGCTGACTTCTGCGGCCGCCGCGTTAGGGCAAATTGTTAACCTACATACATACATACATACATACATACATACATACATACATACATACATACATACATACATACATACATACATACATACATACATACATACATACATACATACATACATACATACATACATACATACATACATACATACATACATACATACATACATACATACATACATACATACATACATACATACATACATACATACATACATACATACATACATACATACATACAAACATACATACATACATACATACATACATACATACATACATACATACATACATACATACATACATACATACATACATAAATACAGACATAGGAAATTATGTATGTAGATTCTTATTTTATTTACATTTACAAAAATAATAACAACAAAACTACCAGCATATTTACACTAACATTATCACACGTTATTGTTTAGTTGCTAAGCAACCAGAAGTAGAAGAAGCCTTCTATGAGAAAATGCAGCTTTTGCATGACATCACACAATTAGAAGAAAACAATAAAAACGAGTGAGGAATCTTGGTTTTTATTGGAGTAATGTTTGACAAGTTAGAAAGAACTCGTTAAAATAAGTGATGCCACACGAAAACAAAAAAAACCACTCACTTAAAGTAAAAGTTTGTTCAGTCTTATCGTAAGAACCTTCATTATAATTTCAATATTCATGCTTTCAATTTCAGCCCCATAGAGTTTATCAAACTATGAATTTGATTTCTATATGAATTGATAATAAATCCACAAAATCATACTTTTTCACAATGGACAAAATGTTTCAAGTGCACCTAACTAGCAGGGTTAGCCGGCGTTGCCCTGGGTTTTTTGGAAATTTTTGTCTTGTTGTTTCTCTCTATCGTTTTTCTCTTTTTTCCATTCCTCCCTTTTTCCCTCCCTATCTCTCTTGTTTTCATTTTTCCTAGTCGTAACCATATACTTGACCCTAGCCCTAACCTTAAGGATAGCCTATCTCCTGCCATTGAAGTTATCATTTTTATCCCCTATGAGGACTATTTTGTTTAGATCGCTATAGGGCTACGGATGTGTTAAGCACACAAACACACTCGCATTTCCTTTATAGATAAAACACACATTTTCAAAATTTAGACTATTAATCATAAAAAAGTTTACATGGAGGAATAAAATATGATCGACAAAAAAACAAATCATTAATCTTAGTGACGCCTGTTTCATTCATTTGGTTTGATTTTTATTCTACATTTTCAATAGCTCTTGAAGTTTTGCAATATTATAAATTATCTTGAAAAAAATGTTTTTAGCAAAACAACAATATTTTTTGCTTTTATAAATTTTAATAATCATAAAATCAGTACAAAAATTTTAAACCTAATCGTTTGTATTAAAATCTGTTTTAACTCGTAATGATTTAACCTATTTTTTAGTTTTAATTTTCAGTTTTGAACGATTTAAACCCATAACTACTGAATAGAGTATCTGCAGGGCCGGATTACCATAAAATTGGGCGTGATGCCGGAATGCAAAAAAGTTTATTTTCATTGTTTGGTCTTTCAGTTATAAAAATGACAATAAATAAATTCATTTCAAAAAATACATTTTTATTTAAAAATGTACGTTATCTTTAATAACTTTTAAGTTTGCAGTTTGACGAAATATAAAGTGTGGAATGTCCATTTTATACGAACTTTGTCAATCATTGAAACATATGAAATGAACGTCTAACACTTATTTTTTTCAAGCTAAGAAATATAGTTCAATAACATAAAACATTTATTATTTTAGTGCATTTTGAAATAAAAGTGTGGTTTTAAAAACTTGTTACATTTATTTTAATTTAGTTTTTAACAATTTTAAACATCATACAGTTCTAACATACACACCAAGTGCCACGGCCGCTGTATTTTATGTTTTTATTAATTTTCACTTGTGCAGATGTCCATGGGATGTCCGCGGACGTTTTGAAGTTCGAGAGATCATAATAAAAATCACCTACTTTAAGAAATTTATAGTTTAATTAAACAAAAATAAAATGTAGGAAACAAATATTATTAAAAAATAAATTGAAGAAATAATGACGACTAAAATTTCGTTGTCATAGTAACTACAAATATTTTTTAATGTTCACCAAAGTAATATTTTTAAAATACGATAATGCTATGAAATTTGTTAGGTATCTTAAAATAATGTTTTAATTTTTAAGTTAACTTTCACTTGTTTACTACAAAATTAACGTGAGTGTAAGTAATGAAAATTTATTGAACCAAACTTTCTGTTTGGAAGATAAAAGCGTTGGGCATTATTTATAAATATATTCGACTTTTACCCAACGCTTTTATCTTCTGAACAAAAAATCTGGTTCAAACAATTTTATTACGTTTACTTAACTATTGTTTTTTGTTTTTATTACATTTGTATATAGCCGTTGTTTTAAAAAACCTTTTTATTATTTGTATTATTTTGTATTTCTTAGTGTTTAAATCTTTTTTTTTAATTTTTTCAAATCTAAAATCGGATTAATGTATTTTTTCTGGATATACATCTGCATGCCGAAAAAAAACTTTTTACAACCATTATTCCTAGGCAGCAGTAGTCCATCAAAGTAATAACCGGAATTCTTAAATTTTGTGATAGGACGAGAAGTGATGTTTTCAACATATATTCGATGAAATAAACAACTGGCCAAGTAAATATAAGCTTTGTAAAATGGAACCTTTTTGCAAAAAGTAGTCGATTACCGAAAAAAGGGAAAGTAGTCGTAAGTATCACTAGTATCATCTATCCTATTTCATGGCCTATTTTTAAATTAAGCCAAAATAAGAAAACTTTATTTAATAAGCTAAATTATTT
This sequence comes from Erpobdella octoculata, assembly GCA_963978895.1. NCBI lineage: Eukaryota > Metazoa > Annelida > Clitellata > Hirudinida > Erpobdellidae > Erpobdella > Erpobdella octoculata. The sequence goes on along the minus strand of OZ022243.1, from coordinate 6,198,028 downwards.
TGCAATTATTCTATTTTTTTAATAACGAAAAACGATTCTGTCTTACCGAGCCAATACTCTCCTTTAATATTTCCAAATCCATTTTCATAATCCACCCATCCTCTATAAAAATCAATTGATCCATCCAATCGTCGCTGAATGACCTGAGTAATAATTATTAATTTCATTAATTTATATTACAACTCACAGTTTTGTTATAATTTATATTATTTTAAATCCTTTTTACCCGGTTTTATGTATGGGCGGGACTTGTTTAATCAACTTTTTCTGTATTTTTTACGTCTATTTCACTATTATAATATAAAATTCATGGTTCCTATGGCTTAACTAACTAATCATTATTATAGATATTAAAAATAACCAGCATAAACAAAATTACTTCTTCTTTTTTTGTTTTCCATGTGCCCCACCTGATTTGTGCAGTTTGTCTGGCCATCATCTGTTACATGTTCCGAGACACAGCTGGTAGACTCCGGTTCAAACGGGGTTTTGCCGCAGAAGCCCACAATATTTTTTTTCACCAGCAAAACGCTGGTCCAGAACCGTGTCCCCACTGCTTCAGCCGCCTCTGCGACTATTCTCAAAAGCCTAACACCCAGACAACACTTAGGCAAATCACTGCCAAACACACTCTCATTTTCATTATCTGTGTTGGTGTTTTCTGACTGCAACGCCGCAACAGCCGCTGCTACTCTGTTTTCTGAGCAGACCTGACCGCCAAAGATTTCTCTTATTTGTTGTGCTTTTATCTCTAACAATTATCTTTTCAGCTTTCTTCGGTTTTTCCAGGTTTTTTTCGACATTATCAAATTTATTCTCATCCTCTTTTGGTCCATAACTTTCATTCACTAACGCTGCTAGGAGGTGTTCCTTAAATTCGTCCTTCTTAACCTAATTACTCAGGTTTTGTTTCTCCAGTCCATTTCTCAGTTCATTCAATGCTTTCAAAACAATTCTAAAAAATCCCACTTCTGACTCCAATTGTTACGATATCGCTTAATCGTATACAAAGTTATCTGGAATGGTTTTGTAGTTTATTGAAAGATAATAAAATAAAGCCTTGATATATGTCTTTTTCTACCCCCATTAAGAGCTCCTGATTTCATGAAGTTGACAAGCGGTAATTAATAACAAAAACAGCGTTATAAATATTTCTTTACATATATATATATATATATATAAAAGAAAAAAAATACTTAATTAAAAAAATATTTAACTGTGCGTAGGGCTGGTTGGGTCAGAAAATTTAACTTTTCATGTGGGGTGGGTTGGGTCACCAAAAATGGACTTATGTTAAACTTTGTATTAAATTTCATAAAATAATATGAAATTTAGTTTTCTACAATAAAAGCTAAGCATGTTAGTTTAACCATATATTTAGTTCCATCAGATGAGACTTCGCAATAAACAGGAATTGTCAGGTTATCCATTTTTATCCAATACACTCCACTGTCTTCAGTACTTGTTCCTGGTATTTCATTGCAGTCTTCATAAGCTAAATTATGCATGTAAATTTTTAAAGTAATTAACTCATTGAATTTATATAACAAAATTGAGAAATAAAATTAATTTTTCTTGTTTTCAATTTTTTTCATTATAGAAGGTTATTGAGCAATGCGAGTGAGCTTGTACTTTAGGGTTGCTACGTGGCACTACAGTCTACTTTTTCTTGATCATCTAAATGCTGTCGCTTACGTCCTACGGGTCCTGGTTGCATCATAAGATACGATTTGTAGATGTTTAGACCGGCAGGCAAACGCTTTAAAGCATTTATTGCTTTATTGCTGTGTTCTGTCTCTGGTGCTGGAAGCAGAGCGGTAGATCGTTCGCTTGTCGATCTTTAAGTCGGTAGTTCAAGCCTCACCGGCGTCAGGAGCTTAACTTCCTTAAGCAAGGTGTTCACTCGCATTGCTCTTTAAGTCGGAAGTTCAAGCCTCACCGGCGTCAGAAGCTTAACTTCCTTAAGCAAGGTGTTCACTCGTATTGCTAAAGGGGGTAGGCGCCTATAAATGGCTGCCTTTGCAAGGACCCTTTCACGCCTTTAAGCAAGATAAAAGCGTGTGCTAAATTCAATAAAAAAAAACCATCAGCTTCGCACATATTCAGACATCGACAAAAATAAAATAACGCAAAAAAAATTATTAGCAAAAAATGTGTTTGTAGATAATACAGTGAACATAGCTATCAATTGTTTTTGTCTCTAATTTCATTGCAGCATAGCTGATAATTTCAAAAGTCTTATATTTAGGAGTTTGAAAAATAATAGATTTCAAAAGTTCCTTCAAAATCCAGCATAAAAACAATGTAAAATTATTAATTTTAACTTCAACAAACCTTCTAAATAGCATATTTTTCTCCATTCTGGAACAACCTTTTATATAAAAAATGTTTTTCAAGAATATCAACAAACATGTTTATTCTTATGTATATCATGAAGAAAAATAAAAGTTTATCATTTACGTTTATCTAATACATAACAAGTAAAGGAAAAACGAGTTTTTCAACACAAACTTAGATTTCAATTACACTCGATTTAGAAATACGAAAGATGTTCAAATAAGATTTTTTATTGAATCATGTATTGTCATCCAATATAAAACTATGCTGAAAGTTTCAACATCCTAGCTAGTCAAAAATCTATTGAAATTTTATTTGCAAGATTTGCGTACAGAGAAAGCCACACACACATACACAAACAGAGATTGTAACCTAAACAAACGTTTATAAAAATAAGTGTTTGTATGTAGTTTTATTTGTATTTATCCAAATCTAAACGGATTTTATTAAAATTTTGACACATTTATGAACATAGTCAGGCAGTGATTTGTGTTTATTTTGCCAACATTTTTGCCACCAATTTGCGTTGTTTGGCCAAAAAATATTAAAAAACTTAGACGATCCCAGGTAAACCAGTTGGTTTTAAAAATAAATTTTAACTAGTATAACAAAACGCGTTTACCTCGTGGTATATTGAAAATTTAGTGTTTATAACTTTCGTCAAATTTTTTCCAAGACAAGGCTTGTCAAACAATTGACATAATCCATTAGATTCCTGGTAATTGAATCCTACACATGCTTGACCATTCGTAACAAGTGGAAAAACTCCAAGAGGACGAAGAAGCAAAACTGAGAATTGTTTGTAGAAAACAACTGTTCCATGATCAGTGTTGTTGAATGAATATAAAGAAGGAAACTGGTCAGTAAAATTAAATTTCTGTTCAATGCTGGCAAAAGTACAGTAACTGGCACATTGGAGTTTTGATGACAATAATGCAGAATGTTTTGGTGAAGAACCGCAACTCAACGTTGTGTTGCTTTCATCGTGTGGATGACATTTTGTAAAATATCTAGTCACCAATTCACTCCTTGTCACACACAAAACAAGTTGAGGCAGAATCAAAAACTTGCAAATCAAGTTCATATTTTAATTATTTTAATTATTTGGTACTTACGCTCATTTCAAAAAATTTGCAATTATGTAATTTTATCGAAATGAAAATATTCAAACAATTATTTCATAGGAAAAACAATTATATAGAATACAAAGACAATGCACCAATAAGAAATTATAACAAGCTTCCTGCACGAAATGTTCCCATTTCCTAAAAGCCATATATTATCTTGTATGTATATCATAAATCAATATATCTTGGATGTTTTTTGCCCACTTCAAACCGTTTTAGAGTGTTAAAATTTGAACCTCTGTTCAGTTTGAAAGAAACGCCGAATTTTTAAATTTGTTTGTTTTTAAACAAATTTTTAGGTAAATATTTTATTTATTATATGCTTAAAAACGATTTCAAAATTTTCAAAATTTAAAAACTATGGAACGTCACATAACTATATGATAAAATGTGTTTGTTTATTGATATCCAGTAAAGCACCATTATCGCTGGTACTATTCAATCAGCGTTTTTGTTCTTGGAAAAAATATAAAACTGAAAATTATAGAAATGTTTTTCACGTCATTGAGTTTTTTTATTATAACAAGTTATTATCAAGAAGAGCGGTAACACTAATAAAATCAGGAGTATTCAAGAGAAGGAGCGTGATCAAATACAATTAACACTTAACAAAAGAGCATGAAAATTGCAGTTTGGTTGATAATATAATAGCATGCAACAATGTACAAATATACAATTATAATAATGAACAAGCCAAGCATTCAAAATCTTCTTTATAAAATAATAAAACACAAAATAAAAAGTCGCTAGCATATTATAATCCTACAATGTACAAATGTACAATAATACAAATAAATATATGAATGATCCAAGCATTCAAAATCTTCTTTATAAAACAATCGCGGGAAAAAAATCAAAAGTGGCTGTCTACATAATTTGTACATATTTATGTTAGGAACATAATTCGTTCATAATTATGTTTTGTACATAATTTGTACATAATTATGTTATGTACATAATTTGTACATAATTATATTATGTACATTATGTGTACATAATTATGTTATGTACATAAAATGTACAACTAAAAAGATAATCTTATTAGTAAATAGTACGACGACTGCAATTTGACAAATCTAACAAAACTAGAAAAATATTGTTCAACAAAGATGTTGAAGAATATAAAAAAATATAAAAAAAATGAAACAGACAGTATAAAAACCACCCAATAGCAGTAAATATGAAAAAGTTATAGTTTTTTTGTGTTAATAATAGGTAATCACGGAATGTTGAATCATTTTATTAAAACGATGATTTTTTTAGCCAAAAATAATGACACTTTTTAAAACTAGATTGCTTTATAATTAAATTTTTAGAATGGATACTGCCTGGAAACCAAACAATTATAGATTTCTGAAAAAAATGATATTTTGTAGTGTGAAAAGTTTAAGCAACTCAGAGTGATGCATTTTATTAATGTAACATGTAATGCACTAACTACTTGATTTATTAAAAGGCTGAATTAAAAAACACGTATTGGGTATTTGATCGACGACTTTGTAGTTATAAAAACTTCAATAGTTATTTCCATAATTCTGAATTAGTTTACAAAAAATCAGAAGAACTAGTGTGTAGTGTACACTCAATAGCTCAATCAAATTTAAAAAACAACTGTGAAGTTTCAGATTTTGAAAACGAAGGCTACGACTCCACAATTGTTAATTGAACCAACAAACGTTTTTTTGCTAATACTATTGCTGTGTTCAATGAAATTCATCAATTACCGAATCTCCAAAATTAAATTTGACGTTTGTTAAATCTCAGTACTTTCTTGTCCATTTTTGTTTGCTATAGAACTTATACGTTTTTTTTTCAGATCAAATTTTGCAAACTAAAATTAAATAAAAAACATAAATTGATTGCTTTATTAAACTTTTAACAAGTCTTGTAGTGATTTTACGGTCGTTCCACAAAAACTCTAATGTGCTGAAATAATATATTGCAAAGATTATTTTTATAGCTATATTTACTATATTTAGCCAGAACACCATTATTCTTTACAAATCTAGGGTGTTTTTACACACTTTTATTTAACTTGACTTTTCTGTCTGTTTGTCTGTGTGTCTGTCTGTCTGTCGTCAAATTTTGCAATCGATTCTAAACTAACATTGCATCATTATTGGTAATGAATACGAGGTTACTTGATAGGAAATACTTGATAGAAAAACAAAGAGATATTTTACTAAGGTTTTTTTGGAATACATTTAGTTTAATCTGAATTCGTCGTCGTACTAAAATATTATCGCTATCTTGGTTTACTTTCACCGCACCGATAGTTATTTAAATACGGCATATTTAACTGATTCTGTGTTTACATTTACACTCACTTGCAAAGTTTTCAGTATTTATTTGAGAGAAAGAGGCAAATAGAAAAAAAACCACAAAAAGGAAAAAAATTAATAATAGGAAAAAGCTGGGGGAAAACAAACAAAAAAAAGCTAAAAAAAAAACAGTGAAAAAAATATAAAAAACAAAAAAAAACTAAAAATCAAAATAGAGGAAAAACGGAAAAAGTAAAAAAATCAAAATAGAGAAAAGGAAAAAAAGAGTAAAAGAGTTGCTTTAAGGTTTCACAAAAGCTAAGGTTGGTACGTAATGTATTTTAGCTAAAATAGAACTGTTAAACATGTTAGGCAAGAAAGTTCTTTCCTATTCATTTTGTTTAATCTGACTTTGAACAGTAAAGAATTATTTCAATTCTTTCTTGACATAAAAGAGCATAAACGGGAAAGCAAAAGGGAACGAAAAAGCAACTGAGAGCGAAAGAGCGAGAGGGAAAGGAAAGGGATCGGAAACAAGAAATCGACCGGGAACGGGAGAGCAAGCAGGAACGGGAAAGCAATTGGAAGCGGGGAAGGGTACGGGAGCGAGTGAGACAAGCATTAGAAGAACCTCTAAAACCCCAGGCAACCAAGCGATCAAGATTGAAAGAGCGAGCTTTCAGTCATCGCACCTGAACTTCTTACATTTCCCAGAACTTGATCGCAAATCAAATTTTCCATGCAGACAACTTCGATGGTCCCTTTAAAGTAATCCGTATTAATCTCAACTACAGCTGTAGGAACGACGCGGATTGTTCCATCCAACAGAATGCAACGCCTAAATCTTCCCGTCATTTGATCAGGACGTACAAAAGCTTTTTTAACAACGATCGATGTGTCTCTTAAAATTTTTACCGGTTTTCTGTCCACAAAACCTCTAGTGAATTTAAACTTTCTTCTACCATCCAGAATCATTGCAGCACATATACTGTAGGATGGCTCACTTCTATTTTCCTGACGTTCAGTGATTTTTGGACTAGCCTGACGACAATCTTTTGCGAGATGGCCCAGCCTATTAAAGTTTAAGCATCTCCAAACCTCCACAGAGGTGTTAGTTGTAGAATGAACCATACTCCATTTCTTTTTGTCTAGTTGGGCAGGGTAATATTTCCCCAGATGAGCCTGGCTGTATGTATTAACGCAACGATTTGAAACGTTAACATCGTGGATCTCCTTCTCTAATAGGTACTCGACCATCTCAGGTGGACATTTCCTAAAAACATTTTCCCTTAGAAACACCAATTGGAGATTTTCACCTGCGAGATCTACCCACCGCTCAAGATAGCTTAAATAAATTTTGTCCTGAATCTATTAAAAGAATTTTTCACAATGGTCAGCTAGTTGGATACAAATTATTATTATCCAATGTCTTCTTGAATATTTCACATCTATTAGTGCCAATACGGCTAAAACCATTCCATCTATAACTACTAACAATTATAATTACCTGGTCAAACCTGTTTTTGAATTAATTTTTCTTGAAGAAATTACTGAAACTGAAATAGTGAGAACAGTCAACAGTTTCAAAACTTCAAGAAGTACTGCAATAGATGATTTAAGAAATTGTTTGCTCAAGTCGATAATAAATTCTATATCAAATCCTTTTTGTCATATTTTTAATCTCTCATTCAAGAAAGTCATATTTCCCTTAAAGGTATCAAACGTTATTCTAATTTTAAAAAGGGTGATAAGGAATCCCTTAAGAATTACAGAACTATATCACTCATGTCTCCAATCTCAAAACTCCTTGAAAAACTTATGTTCTATAGAATCACGTCTTTTTTCAAAAAACACCACGTCATTCACAGCAACCATTTTGGATTTAAAGCAAATAGTTCGACTGATCTTGCTCTCACCAATCTCACCCAGCAACTACTACAGCAAATGAACAACAATCATCTCACAGTGGGTGTTTTATTGATCTTAGTTCCACAGGGTTATCATTTTGGTTTTCATGTTTAAGCTCATTAATAATATTATGCATTGCCCTGTCTTTGATAATTTCATGTTATTGTCAGATATAAAAAATAGACAAACAAGACATACAGGTATATGACCCTTACCTTACTGCAGATTGAAAATACGTTCTACAAAAATTTACCTCATTGGACCAAAATTATGGAGCATTTTACCAAATGATATCAGATGTGTATCTTCAGTTCACATATTTTAAATTCCTATCAAGAAATTTGTTTGTGAACATAATTTACAATCGTTTCTTTAAAAAACTGAGCAATGTGTTTATATTTGATTTTTTTGTGTGATTTTTTTTTTTATAGGGTGGCTACGCTACAAGCATTGCTGTTGACATTTCATTTTATTATGCAGATATGTTGACAAAGAAAAATAATATATATATATAAACTAGCGGGGACACCCGGCGTTGCCCGGGGTTTTTAGAGGTTTACCTAATGCGTTTCTTTTTCGCTCCCGTTTCCTTCCCGCTTGCGCTCCCGCTCCCGGTCGTTATCCCTTCCCTGTCGCTTTCCCGCTCATTTTTTCACTCTCAGTTCCCCCTCTCCCTCTAGATCCGATTCTACACACATACATACATACATACATACATACATACATACATACATACATACATACATACATACATACATACATACATACATACATACATACATACATACATACATACATACATACATACATACATACATACATACATACATACATACATACATACATACATACATACATACATACATACATACATACATACATACATACATACATACATACATACATACATACATACATACATACATACATACATACATACATACATACATACATACATACATACATACATACATACATACATACATACATACATACATACATACATACATACATACATACATACATACATACATACATACATACATACATACATACATACATACATACATACATACATACATACATACATACATACATACATACATACATACATACATACATACATACATACATACATACATACATACATACATACATACATACATACATACATACATACATACATACATACATACATACATACATACATACATACATACATACATACATACATACATACATACATACATACATACATACATACATACATACATACATACATACATACATACATACATACATACATACATACATACATACATAAATACATACATACATACATACATACATACATACATACATACATACATACATACATACATACATACATACATACATACATACATACATACATACATACATACATACATACATACATACATACATACATACATACATACATACATACATACATACATACATACATACATACATACATACATACATACATACATACATACATACATACATACACACCCATACATACCTTGAATGAGCATTTAATGCCGAAATATTGTAAAAAAACTAGAGCTGCGAATTAATCGCGATTAATTCAGTTAATTAACGCTAAAAAATTAGCGCGCATTAAAAAAAATAACGCCGTTAAATATTTTAACGACTAATCTAAATGTTGCACCAAAATATAATCGGGTTTTTAAATCGGAAGATGTTGTTGTCTGTTCAATTTGCGGTAAGGAATTTAAATTTCATCGAAGTTATTCAACGATCAAGTATCATCTTCGGAATAAGCATCCATTTGTTGACATGGCAAATAAAACTATTCGACAAGCAAGTACACATTCTTCCGATGTTGAGCTTATCCAAGCTTCAAATGTCCAGCAAGTCCCAGTGTCGCGCCAGCTGAGGATCGATGAAATTGGAAAAAATGGATAAAGACAAATCGGAAAAAATTACAAAAGCTCTTGCAAGCTGGATCGCTAGAAATGGTAGGCCGATAAATATTATATCAGACGATAACTCCTATGTGCTACCGACAAACCGAACAATTAATTCAAGAATAGATGAATTATTCCAACAGGAAAAGAACAAAATTTTAGTTCTACTAGAAAGTATGGAAAGATCTACAAAGACTTCATGCACGTGTGAATAATCAGTTGACACCAAACGATTCAACTTCTGGTTACTATTTTATTTTTTTTTATCAAAGTTTTATCATTTATTTTAGACTAGAATCTAAATATAAAGAGCAAAATTTAATTTAATTTGTTAATTTTTAGAAGTCATTATTTAATCTCGTAAATATTTTTTTATCTAGAACCACCAACAAAGAAACGGAAAATGTTGGAAATGGATGATTCGGATTCTGACGATGAGCTTTTTCAGCCGCGATCGTCGTTTGCTCCTTTTAAACAATATTAAAATGAGCCGCAGATTGATCTGTCTGAATGTTCTTTGGAATGGTGGAGAAAGCTTGAAGGTGCATATGCTAATTTAGCGAAATTAGCACAAAAATTCTTGGCTTCTCCAGCTACAATTGTCCCGTGCGAACGATTATTTTCATTATCAGGGAACATTGTGACTAAAAAACGTCCTTCACTCTCTGCTGACAATATTAACAAACTTGTCTCACTGAGTAGCTGGCTAAGAAATGATGACAATATGAATGATTTTGAATAAATGCACTTGTTATTTCAAATTGTTATTGAATAAATGCACTTATTATTTCAAATTGTTATTGAATAAATGCACTTATTATTTCAAATCAATTTTTAAATTTACAATATGATTTGAAAATTTTTTTGCGATTAATCGTAATTAATTTTTGCGAACAATGGATTAATCGCATGCGATTAAGCGATTAAAAATTTTAATCGATTAACAGCTCTAAAAAAAACACATACATACATACTTACATAAACACACACACAGACACACATACATGCACATACACATACATACATACATACACACATACATACGCACATATATATATATATATATATATATATATATATATATATATATATATATATATATTATATATATATATATATATATATATATATATATATATATATATATATATATATAGTTCCCGCTTGCTCACCCGCTCCGCTCCGCTCATCTTGTGACGGATTTCAAATTTTTTTTTCTATATTTGATTCCCCTTGAATCTCAAGGTTGTGTGAAAATTTCATTACGATCGGATGAATGGTGTAGCAATGCATAAAGGACATATATATATATATATATATATATATATATATATATATATATATATATATATATATATATATATATATGTATATATATATATATATATATACAAACATTCATTTTTATATATATAGATATATATATATATACTTGGCAAAAATTGCTCTAGATGCACAAACAATGTTCTGCACGTTTGCTGCTAATAAACTAATAAATAATATTAAGTTTGTAAGTTTCAAATCAATATCTCAGAAATTAGTTTCTTGTGATCAGCATCTTGGCGTTTTCCATGGATTTACGTGGACTTTGCAAGGACGACCAGTCCACCCCATCCAAACATACGGTTGCACTGTTATAATAACGACCATTAAGATCACAAGCATGGCAAGCTTTAAACCACCAAGCTCCGTGGTACTCCAATGCGCAATTGGAAGATTTCAAGTCGTTATCTGAATCTTTTGTTGTAAATTTCATTCCGTTGTGATAACTAAGAGAGTCTCCTAAACAAATACAAACGCATAGAATAGAAACAAATATTCAAATAGAAGCAAATTTAAAAGTTGTTCAATAATTTAAAAATTAGGTCCAAACACATATGAAATTCCCATGTGCGAAAAATATTATAATGATTCAATTGACTGTTTGAAAATGGCTTATACATCACTTATATTATTGCATGAGTAATTAACGTTAAATTGATTTTTACCCACCTTATTTTGAACCGCTTTTTTTTTTACTACTTCTGCAACTGCCCTTGCAATATGATTAGGTTATTCATTTCCCCTTTGTACCCAGTGGCGGGTCCAGAAAAGGGGGATGCAAGTTATTCAGAAATTCTGCCAGGCTCATAGAAAATTAATTCCAAAAAATATATCTATACTTATTTATTATTATCTTTTATTGCCAATATTTAATTTGTAGCTTGCAAAAATTTCGCGGACAGACAAATAAACAAACAAACAGACATGAAAGTTACCTAATAAAATTGTTGTAATAATAATAAATTGATGACTCTAATTTAGATGCTGAAAAACTCTTTAAAAAACAGCTAATAATGATGCAAGGTAAAACGCATGCTCATTATTATTCTCCATTTATTATCTGCAAATGTTTTAGAGCTATCAACAGATAACTTAACTAAGTATTCGGTTTAGCACAAACAGTGTTGAATATGTTGCTTTTGTCGGATCTGTAAGTAATACTAATGATACTGCTAGACTGATTTCCGGTCGAATTTAAATTTTGAATTTTGAGTCGCTACGTCTAATTAACTATTAGAATAGTTAAAAAAAAACTTAAAAAACCAGTTGTCTAAATTTGGTTTGCATGGTTATCATATGTTAACTTCAGGTTTTTTTAAGGTGGGTCACAGAGGTATAATGATGTACTCCAGGGATGATCTCGCAGTTGTGGAAATGTGCATGACTTCACTTTTTGAAAAAAAATTGTGTACAAAATTATATTACTAGGTGATTTCAACATAAATTTATTGGACGAGGCTCATGGTTCTCTTGTCTCTGATTTTCTCAACACTTTAGCATCTTATTTGCTGTTCCCCGCCTTCCTTAAACCAACACGGAAAAGTTTTACAACAGCAACAGCAATCGACAAAATCTTCATAAACTTCACTCTTCAAAATACGTTTTCAAATACTCATTGATGATCTGTCCGACCATTTTCCGCTTTACCTGTCCCTTGATCTTGTTTTTCAAATAACCATCTCAAAAGATCGAACAAACATCAGAAAACAATTCAAAAACATTAATCTATTCAAAGAAAGTTTCATTGACAAAGATTGGACTGAGGTCACACATTGATGTGAAAATGGTGGGTGGCATCAGCTTACTCATTATTTGTTGAAACATATCTTCTTAATTATAATTGATGTTTTCTTCTAAAGAAACCAAACAAAAAAAATAAGATTTGACAACGAATGGATGAACTCCTTACTTCTTAAATTCCTTGCAAAAAAAATTCAACCTCAAGATTGAGCAACGTCAACTGAAATCATCAAAATTGCAAAAGGCTTCAAAGCAACTCGAAGTTGTGGACCAGATGGTATCGATCCCCAAATAACAAGTCAATCAATCAATTTAATTGTACATTCTCTGACATCCCTTATAAACAGTTCTTGGAATTTTGAAATATTCCCAGACCAATTGAAAATCGCCAAAGTAGTTCCACTTCACAAATCTGGCATGAAAAATAACATCACAAACTATCGGCCAGTCTCAATATTGTCTTTTTTGAAAAAGTCATGCACACAAGATTATATGAGTATTTATCAACATTTTTTTTACTCTCTCCTTACCAATACGGTTTTAGAAAACATCACTCCACTTATATGCCGCTGGTTGTTTTACACTCCAAAATCGCTGAAGCTCTCGATCAAGGAAACTTTGAAAATTGGCCTATTTTTGGACCTTGCAAAAGCTTTTGACACTGTGGATCATGAAATACTATTAAAAAAGCTAAAATACTATGGAGTCCGGGGAGTTCCTCTTGACTGGTTTCGGGATTACATGAAGAACAGGTCATAATATGTCTGCTATAACAATGCTTTCTCACAAGCCTTACCCATAAACTGCGGTGTACCACAGGGCTCCATAATGGGCCCACTCCTATATCAATGACTTACCTTTAATTTCTAGCTTGTTCGGTTTTTTATTATTTGCTGATGATACTAGTCTGTTTGCATCTGGTGAAGATTTGAACATTTTATTTGATAGTATTAATAATGGTCTCATTTGTATCTATAATTGGTTCTGTGCCAATAAGCTTTCTTTAAATGTCAAGAAAACCAACAATATATTATTTCATCCTAAAAACAAACTTATCTTTACCAATTTATGTCTCAGTATCTCTGGTGTTACAATTAATTGTGTCATTTCATATAGATTTTTGGATGTGATACTTGATCAGCACCTAGCATGGGTAGATCACATTAAGCATGTTAAATCAAAAGTTTCTAAAAACA
>OZ022243.1:5884181-6179181 GCA_963978895.1 Erpobdella octoculata | reverse complement strand
ATATCAGTCGGCATACTGCAAGTTTCATTTAACGGACACGGCGGTGCTGAGGGTATTCTCTGATATTCTGAGCGCGGCCGACAATGGAAAATTAACAATTCTGGTCTTACTGGATCTGTCGGCAGCTTTCGACACCGTCGATCATCAGATCCTGCTTCAGCGACTCGCGTCATCCTTTGGATTTGACGGGGCCCACTCGCTTGGCTCCACTCATATCTTACTAAACGTGAATGTCAAGTTGGAGCTCTCGGAACCGCTTTATCTACTTTAATACTAACAAGCGGCGTTCCGCAGGGATCAGTTCTAGGTCCAACTCAATTTATTATTCATTATGTACATTGCTGAGTTGGAACAGATTGTCACGAAACACGGGTTGCAATGAAATTTTTATGCTGATGACACAAATCTACGGCCATTGTGATCCAGAAGGGGTTGCCGAGCTCTCATCGCTTGTCTCTGCGTGCGTCGACGACGTCAGTCAGTGGATGCGCTCCAGTCGCCTACAGCTCAACTCAAATAAATCTGAAGTGATCTGGTTCTCAACTCGCCGTCGGAAGAATAAAGCCCAAAGGACTTGATTCGTCTTGGTATCGACTAAATCTCACCGTCTGACACGGTCTGTAACCTTGGCGCAATCTTCGATTCCGACATGTCAATGGGTGCACATGTCAGTCATGTTACCCGAGCGTGTTTCTACACTTTGCGACAGATCAAAACAGTCGCATCATCTCTTCCTTTAAAACCTCTCATCACACTAGCAACATCTTTAGTTCTTTCAAACCCCGATTTTTGCAATTCTGTTTTGGCAGGACTTCCAAAGTTCCAGACCCGCCGTCTACAGTCGGTTGTCAACGCAGCTGCTAGATTGGTGATGCGAGCTAAAAAAACATGACCGTATCTCCCCCATCCTCCAAGAGCTGCATTGGCTGAAAGTCGACTGCAGGGTAGATTTTAAACTCGCACCTCTGGTCTTTAATGCCTCCACGATTCGGCTCCTCCATATTTTTGCTCGGACGTCACATGCGTGTGCGACGTTCTGCCTTGACGAAGACTCAGGTCGTCATCCTCGTCTTCACACCTCATCCCTGCAGCCAGTCTAAAGACTGCTGGGGATAGACGCTTTGCGGTTGCTGGCCCAACGATCTGGAATCGTGTTCTACCAAATGTCACAACCGCATCTACAATCGAACAGTTCAGAAAGACACTCAAGATACACCTGTTTGTGGCCAGAAGTCTGCTGATTCACGCCACATTAAAAATTGTCAAACTGAAATGAAATGAAATTATGGTATATACACAATGTTTTACACTGTACGATAACATCCATATTGAATATTTTGATTCCTTTTAAAACGTCTAGGTTTCAATTCTCTTCTAACAAAGCTTCTTGGTTTGATCGTGCTTGTGTTTTCTTTAAGCAATCAACACTTAAAACTGAGCGAGATTATCGTTCTAATCTCTCTAAAGCTTTTTGGTATGAGTAGCAATACCATCTCAAACTATACCATAAGCTAATTTTTTAATAGCATTTTTCCCTTTTAAGAAAATCTATTGTTCATGCTTCTAACTCTAAAAATAGGTGGTCTTCTCTGTCTAAACTGATCCATGAAAAATCTCCTCTTTCTTATTTTTCTCCTGATGACTATCACAATTTTCTAACTACTAAAATTATTAACATTAATTTTTTTAATAATATTCAAACTCCTATTTCTTTAAATTATCTACTGAAACTTTTACTTTTTTCTCTTCTCTCAATATGCCTATCACACTTGACTATTTTACTAAACTTATTAAATCTATGTCTTTTTCTACATGCTCTTTAGATCTTATCCCCATTCCTATTTTTAAAGAACGTTCATTTTTGTATGCAATTTTACTTTAATCAATCATTTAAACAATCCATTAAATTTTTATAGCCCTATCTTCTTGGCGTTCAATAGCTAAGTTTTAAGCCCCCGACGGAAAACAGTGAGAGAAGTGAATTTAGTAAAAGATGTAGGAAAAGATTTCCAGAGAAAGGGACCAGAGTAGAAACAAAATTCATAACAGAAAAGATACAAAAGTGGCTAAGAGAGGAAGATCAAAGACCAGACTTACTTTATTTAGTTAATCTATTTTTATCTACATTTGTCTTTGTTTCTGTTCTTAAGTCTTCTATTATCATTCCTACTATTACAAAAGGTTATCTTGATTTTTTTTCTATCTAGCTATAGGACTGTCTCTAATCTACTTTTAATTTTTAAAATTATAAAAAAAATATGTGAACAACTAAGTGCTTATCTAATAACTTTCTCACTTTTTTCTCTTTTCAGATATGGCTTTAGATCTAGCCAATCTACTGAAACTGCTCAACTTAAGTTTTATAGTGACCTTATTGTTTCTTTACTCTGGCCTTTCTAATCTTTTTCTTTGTCTTGATTTCTTTTCATTCTGTCTCAAATTGACATTACCCTTGGTCCTTTTTCTAAAGCTTTCAATCTGCTTCACGCTTAGTTACTCACACTTCTTACTTTTCTCATATATTTTCATCTCTTTTTCTTCTTAAATATAGGGTTATTTTTAAAATTTGCTTACTAATGTTTAAAATTATGAAAACTTACTAATTACGATGACTTTAAAATTATGAAAACTTACTAACGTTTAAGGTTATGAAGACTTACCAATGTTTAAGATTAGGAAAACTTACTAATTATGAAGACTTGCTAAAGTTTAAGATTATGAAGACTCTTTTAGCTTTTGACCCATTTCGCATCTGAAGCTAAGAAAAAAAGAAGCTTATGAAGTAACTGGAAATGTGTTAGCATGGATCATTGACTTCCTAACCAATTGCTTTCAATGGGTTCAGATAGACCAATGCCTGTCCGAACCAAAAAATGTTACAAGTGGGGTTCCGCAAGGAAGTGTGTTCAGTCCATCTCTGTTCCTGATACTTAATAAAAATGTAACAGATAGTGTGGCATTGGGGTTAATTTCAGCTAAATGTTTTGCCGACATCAAACTGTATCAGCATTATGATAAATATCTGCAGAGAGCAATTGATGAACTACTGGTATGAAGTGAAAACTGGCAGTTAAACCTGGCACTGGAAAAATGTCTTTTTCTTTCTGTTTCTGGTCTTACAGGTGTAAAATTGGAAACAACCAATTACACCATCGGCACTTACAAACTAAACACACTTACCATGCCAGGGATCTAGGAATAATCATTGATGCTAATATTGTTCATGTTGCGTCTGTGAGATCACGTCTGATCATGAAATCCTTTTTATCTAAAAACCTGTTCGGCTCAAACAACCATTCTGTACATATATTCGACCCCTTCTGGAGTACTTCTTTTGGGCGTGGAACCCCCATCACAGATACTTCATTGACGATATTGAAAAAGTTCAGAAAAGGTTTACTAAAGCAATTCCGGTTCTCAGGTATTTTCCTTATATGGCAAAACTAAAGGCTCTTAATCTCAAAACACTTAAACATCGAAGACTTATTAGTGACCTTTGTTTATATTACAGATTTTTGCATGGCTTTATTGATTCCGACATAAAACGTAGTTTCCAATTTTCTGAATATTTTTTATCTAGGGGCCATCAGTTTAGGCTAAAATCAGCTTTTATTAGAGTTGATGTTACCAAGTTTTTTATCATAATCGTATTGAAATAGCGCTATATAAATAAATAAATTGATTAATTGAAAGTGATGTAGTCACGACAGAGATATTACAATTGGTGACCACAACTATAGTAACAACAAAATTATCAGCATACTTACATTATCAATACAACCTGTTATTGTTTAGTTGCTAAACAACCAGATGTAGAGGAAGTCTCGCATGACATAACACAATTAGAAGGAAAGAAAATTAAAGCGAGTGAAGAAGCTTGGTATTTATTGGAGTAATGTTTGACAAGCTGGAAAGAACTCGTTAAAACATGTATCGCAACAGGAAACATAAATAAAATGTTTACTTAAGTAAACGTTTGTTCAGCCTTATCGTAAAAACCTTTAGTATATTTAATGAAATGCCTTTAATTTCAGCCACATAGAGTCTATCAAACTGTGAATTTGATATCTATGTAAATTGATAAAAACAACAAATGCATACTTTTTAAAAATGATTTAAATGTAACTATCTAGCTGAGTTACCCAGCGTTGCCCTGGTTTTGTGGAGGTTTTTCTTTTGTTGTTTCTTTCTATAAATTTTTTCTCTCTCCTATTTTCACTTTTATTTCCAGTCGTCGTAACCCAAGACTTTACCTCATTTGAAATAAATTATTTCTAAACCTAAGAATAGTCCATTTTCTGTGGTTGGTGTATACGGGTCCAAAATTAATTACAATTTTAATCCACTATGAGGACTACCTCTTAGCCAAATTTTGTTTAGATTTCTCTAGCGCTACGGATGTGATAAGCGATCAAACACACTCGCATTATTCACTGGTATTCCTCATTTCAAAAATTAAGACTATTAATCAAATAAAATTTTACATGAAAGAAAAAATATAACCGACAAACAATTCAATAATAATTTTAAAACCTGTCTCTTTCATTTGATTTGATTTCGATTCTACATTTTAAATAACGCTTGAAAATTTTTAATATTAAAAATGATTTTTTTTACAAATTATTAAATTTGTTTTTATAAATTTAACTAATCAGCAGTGGCGCAACTAGGGGTTGGGCATCTTTTACTGTACAAGCAGGTCTTTTTCTTATGATATTATTATGAGGAATGAGGAATGTCAGCGCACTTTTGGTCAAAACTGAGTAGCTATCTAAAAAGAGTGTGTAGTTTTTTACTTTTAAAAATTCCATAAAAAAACTACGTAAGAGGCAATCAGGATTAGTTGGTCAATAATTGACCAAAATATTAGCTAAGGTAAACTTGCGGCGGTGTTACACCGAGCTCTTTTCTGTTTAAGAACGTCAACTGATTCGGAATTGTTGGAATGCACTGCACTGAAATGCCCTTTTAAATCGTTTGGTTTTAAATTGCCATTTGACAGGATTTTGTCACATTAAAAACGATTCGGTCGTTCGTTTTGTGTCTCTTAGTTGTATTATTATCAGGCGCGGCACTGGGCGGGGGTCCAGGGGTCTGACCCCCAGCTCGGGCAGGTAGCGCCCATGGGATTTTTGCAAATCCGAGAACTTTTTTCACTAAGGGGGGTACCTAAATTTCATTGATTTAATTAGTGTAAGTATAAAATCACTGTCTACGTGTTCAAAGCTGATGTGTGCCAGTCTAGCTAAACAATTATCCAAGAAGATAATAAGAGAAGAAGTAAGGCGGTGTTAAAGAAGTTATAAAACTAGGTCGTCAACGACAACACTATCCTGAACAAGATGGTCAGCAAGATATGTAAGTTTTTGAATAGTTCACAGGTGCCTCAAGTCATCATTACTTTACTCAATATCCAAACGATGTAGACTTTGGGTTTACTGTCAGCTGCGAAAACGTGTGTTTGGACTAAATTTTTAATACACTTATTTATGTTTTCAAACGCTGTGTCCAAGCATGGACTTCTAGATAGATATATCTATTTATCTAGAAGTCCATGGTTCAAAACACTGCAAACCAATGCTATTGATAACGGAAAGTTGGTTTTTTTTTAGTGGTAAAGGGTTCAACTTATGGTTCAAGCAAGCAAGCAAAGACGGTAAAGGTAAAATAAAGGATTTAAAAATACAAGCATTGTCAAAATTAAATATTATTAAAATGTTCTAATTAATCTTGGCAAAAATGAAATTTTTAAACTTATTTTTTGCACCCCTCTAAACTAGAACATCACCATCCTTTGGCGGGAATGCACCCCACCGGTTAGGAGCCGCTGCGTTAAATGGAGACTTATCTCTAATCTACTGCCATATTACATTATTAATATATTAATGTTAAAATATATTTTATGCTTTATCCATCTTTTGGGTCCTCAACTGTGAGCCTTCAGAATGCTCTAGATCTTGTTTCTGGATGGAGTGAAAGATGGCAACTGAAACTGGCAGCTCAAAAATGACTGGTATTCACAGTTAATGAATGAAGAACAGCACCATCCTCCAACATGTACACTATTAACGACCATACATTGGATTCTGTTCAAATAATTCGTGATCTTGGTATTAAGGTAGATTCACGTCTGAGATACGAAGATCATGTTAACATTATTACCTATAAAGCTGCTGCTATATCTCGTCTCTTAAGAATTTCACTCGTTTCCACTGATTGGAGAATACTCAAACTGGCATTTTGTACTTTCGTCAGACCTATACTGGAATATGGATGGATCTCAGGTTTGGAATCCTCAGTGTAAATACCTAGTTGATAGAATTGAAAGGGTTCAGAAAAAATTCACCAGGTTTATTCCTTCGGTTTCTGGTTTCTCCTATAAAGATCGTCTTCAATTTCTTGATCTTCAATCTTTGGAAAAACGCCGTTTAATTGCTGATCTAATTTTCTGTTATAAATTAATAAATCATATAGTTAATACTTCTATGTCATTGTCATTTGCTTCTACCAATATAATATCAACGCGGGGTCATAGTTATAAATTGAGATTAAATAAATTTACATGTGGTGCTGTAAAATATTTCTACACTAACAGAATAGTTGTGGTTTGGAACTCTTTTCCCGCCGAGGTTGTAAATTTTTCAAGCATTTCTTCATTTAAACTATCATTAAAATCAGTTAACTTGCTCAATTTCTTATACTACAGCTAGAGTTATTTTTTACTTTTCTGCTATTCTGTAATATCTGGGTAGTTTTTTTGTTTTGTTATCACTTCTTGATGGTTTCTGTATCCTTGTATCCATGACTAAGGATGTCTGTGATTGTTTTAATGTTTTATTCACATGCTAGTGTAAGTGGCTTACTAGCCTTTCTGGCATTTTTTGAATAAATAAAATAAATATATATGCATATATATATATATATATATATATATATATATATATATATATATATATATATATATATATATATATATATATATATATATATATATATATATATATATATATATATATATATATATATATATATATATATATATATGTATGTATATGTATAAATGTATGTATGTTTGTATGTATGTATGTATGTATGTATATGCGTGTGTATTTATTTATGTATTGTGTAGAAAATTTCTAAGCGCCGGTCACGCGGCTGCCTCGTTGTTTGTTTACACACTAACCTAGATCATTATTTGTTGGCGTCGCGTTTTGTTACACTCGGTTAAACTTGCAATAGATAATTATTCCTGACTATTGTCGTCGGATTCTGCCAACGGTATCGCTAAATTTTTGATGTGAGCGATAATGAGCCCAAACTCTCTTTCTCGGAAGAAGTTTCTTAGATGTCAACTCCGGGGTTTTAGTGGTGCCGACTTTCTTCAACACAAACTCATCATCGGTAAAAGGGCACAATCAGTCACCTTGGGTTAGGAGTAGGGTTAGAGTTAGGGCCGGGGTCACTGATTGTGCGCTTTTACCCTCATCATTAACCTCAGAAAACTTGGATTCGTTCGGTGTAAATTTGATGGCCGGCATTACAGAGTAGTCAATTAACAAAAAATGGGAAAGTAGTCGTAAGTAGCATTAGGGCCATTTCAGAAATAGATCTATTGATACAGCCTAAATAACAATTTAACTTAGTCCAATGCTGTTTCATGCCATTATTTTAAACTGAGCTAAAACAAGAAAACCTTATTTAATAAACTGACTTATTTTGCAATTATTAAATTGTGTTCAATGACGAAATACAAATTCGTCTCACCGAGCCAGTATTCTCCTTCAATATTTCCAAATCCATTTTCATAATCAACCCATCCTCTATAAAAATCAATTGATCCATCCAGTCGTCGTTGAATGACCTGAAATATATTTATTAACTTCATTAATTTATAATATAATTTATATTATTTCAAATTCTGTTTACACGCCTGTTTGTTTGGGTAGGACTTTTTTATATCAGTTTTCTCAGTATTTTACACGTTTATTTTACTACATATCTTCTATATATATATATAGATATATATATATATAAATATAAAAATCTCATGTCATAGTGTTTGACTTCAAACTCCTCCAAAACGGCTGAACCGATTTTTATAAAATTTTTTGTGTACATTTGGTAGGTCTGAGGATAGGTTGTAGGCTATTTAGAAAATTTTTCAAAATTATTTTAAAAAGTTATAATGGAAAAACAAAAAAGTGCAATTATGTCCTTTTCATAGAAAAATGCAACAGATAGAAATGCATATATATATATATATATATATATATATATATATATATATATATATATATATATATATATATATATATATATATATATATATATATATATATATATATATATATATATATATATATATATATATATATATATATATATATATATATATATATATATATATATATATATATATATATATATATATATATATATATATATATATATATATATATATATATATATATATATATATATATATATATATATATATATATTATTCAAATAATTAGGTGTTAATTTTTCGTCGATACAGGCTCGGTTAAATTTTATTGACCAAGTTTTGTTGCAAACTTTTTCTATTATATGAGATAGTTCACGTAATTTAACTCGCCCACGAAGTTGTTCAAAGAACGCCCGATTATACAAATCTTTATTATATATATATATATATATATATATATATATATATATATATATATATATATATATATATATATATATATATAATGAATGTTTGTATGTGTATATGTATATATGTATATATGTTAATGGCGTTTATGCATTGCTACACCATTCATCCGACCGTAATGAAATTTTCACACAATCTTGAGAGTCAAGGGGAATCAAATATAGAGAAAAAAATTTTGAAATCCGTCACAAAATGAGCGGAGCGGAGCGGGTGAGCGAGCGGGAACTATATATATATTAATGTAAAATCGCTGTTTTTACAATAGGTTTTCCCATTGATAGACGTAAAAGGACTTCGAATAACTATTATGGACATTATTATTAAACCAGAAGGTATAACTAGCCGTAACAAAGCTTCATTTATTATTTTCCAATAAAACATCAAAACCATTCTATTGAGCCCGGTTTACGATTTGGTGATATCGTAACATTGGTGTCAGAATTGGGATACAAGAATGGTTTTGAAATCATTGGATGAACTTTGGGCGAGTGAAATGAAAGACGAGCTCGAAAAACGTGGCCTGAGCGATACAGGTAAAAAGGACGAACTTATGGAACGCCTCTTAGCCGCGTTAGTGAATGAGGGCTATGGGCCTGACGACGACGAATATCTATTCGACATTGACGAGGAAGCTGTGGTCAAGCGAAGGAAATTAAAAAACAAATTGCTGGAGGAAGAAAGACAACGAGCGAAAGAAAACATGGCAGCACAGAAGAAGACAGGAGAAGGAATGATTCTTGGCCACGGAAACAAAGTAGCAGCAGCCGGTACAACTGTTGAGAGTTTGGTCGCAGGGTTGGCTGAGGCAGTGGTGGACACGGTTCTGGACCAGCGGGCTGCTGGTGATGTGGGTTGCTGCGGCGAAACCCAATTTGAACTGGAGTCCACCAGATGTGTCTCAGAGCATGTGACGGATGACGGCCGTACAGACTGCACAAGTCAGGTGGGTCATGATGATGAGCCTGTCAAAGACGGTCATGATAAGGAACCTTGCAAAGATGCTCAAGATGAACCATGCAAAGATGGTGACAGTGATACAGTCGGTTTGGACGTCAAAAACCAAACTAAAGAAGATGAGAAGAATGTTGAAAACGAAATGCAAAACGATGAGGATGAAAGTGACGATGATGATTATAATAATGGCAATAACAACTATGGCTTTCACCCATACAGCGACGGTTCTGAAACGGAAGCCTCCATAACAGACGACGGCACCGAATATTCAGGGTCAGATTTTAGTGAAGAATCTGACTCGGATGAAGCAACCGAGGCATTAGAAACGGACGAAACTCCAATGGAAAAATACGTCAAAGTTAACTTGACAAGAAAAGAAGACACTGATTTGAGAGACGATGGCGATAATTTGAAGAAAGATCCGCTGGACGATACGAAAGTTGACACCGACGAAAGAGCCGAGTTGGAATGTGA
The DNA here is from genome assembly GCA_963978895.1 of Erpobdella octoculata. Classification (NCBI taxonomy): domain Eukaryota; kingdom Metazoa; phylum Annelida; class Clitellata; order Hirudinida; family Erpobdellidae; genus Erpobdella; species Erpobdella octoculata. The sequence continues at coordinate 6,169,058 of OZ022243.1, read as the reverse complement.
AAAGAAAACGTTCGATTGTAGCTTGGAAGAAAACAAACATGACGGTGATGAACTTCTCCAAAACAACAATAGCAATGCAGCAAGCAAAAACTCTGAAAAAAATGAGACAAGAACAGAGAACGGTACCGCGGGTTTTAAATCAGATGAATCCACAGAAGATTCTAGATCAGATAGACTAAGAGTCATTGTAAAATCAAATAACAGTTTGATGAAGGGATTTATTGGATTTATGGAACGACGTGTTTTCGAAAAACCTTTTGAAGAGTTTCTTGAGAAAGATCTAAAAGATGTGAAGGAAGAAGAAAAAGCAAACAATTCCGATAAACCGTGCAAAGATGTTCAGGACGAGGCATGCAAAAAAGGCTGTGATGAACCGTGCAAAAATGGCGACGATGAGCCAAAGAAAGACTCTGTTGATGAGCCAAAGAAGGACTGGAAGAAACTGTGTCAAACGGTCAAGAGACTTGACCATGTTGTTTGCGAATTGCGGTCAAAGCCACGAGTAAAGATCAAGGTATTTTGGTGTTCGTGGCCGAGTCGCATTTCTTAAAAGCGATATGCTGTTCGGGACGAACAGAATTAAGAAGGGGGTAATAATGTAAAATCGCTGTTTTTACAATAGGTTTTCCCATTGATAGACGTAAAAGGACTTCGAATAACTATTATGGACATTATTATTAAACCAGAAGGTATAACTAGCCGTAACAAAGCTTCATTTATTATTTTCCAATAAAACATCAAAACCATTCTATTGAGCCCGGTTTACGATTTGGTGATATCGTAACAATATGTATGTGCGTATGTATGTGTGTATGTATGTATGTGTATGTGCATGTATGTGTGTCTGTGTCTGTGTTTATGTATGTACTAGCGGAGATACCCGGCGTTGCCCGGGTTTTTTAGAGGTTTTTCTAATGTTTGTCTCTTTCTCTCCCGTTTCCTTTCCCACCAGCTTTCCCACTCCTGTTCGCTTTCCGTTTTCGGTCGTTCTCCCGCTGCCGGTCGCATTCCCGCTCCCGCTCGCTGTCCGTTCCGTGTCGCATTCCCGCTCCCACTCGCTGTCCGTTCTGGGTCGCTTTCCCGTTTCTATAATAGACAAACTAACCCACAAACATTTATATATATATATATAGTCTTAGCAAATCTATTTTACGTTTTATAGGCTAACAGAAGTTATGAAAGAATGGAAAAGAGAAAATGAGCGTGAACGGGGACGGGAACGGGAGAGCAACCGTGACCGGGAATGGGAGAGCAAGCATGACCGGGAACGGGAGAGCAAGCGTGAGCGGGAACGGGAAAGCGACCGGGAACGGGAAAGCGACCGGGAACGGGAAAGCGACCGGGAACGGGAAAGCGACCGGGAACGGGAAAGCGACCGGGAACGGGAAAGCGACCTGGAACGGGAAAGCGACCGGGAACGGGAACGGGAAAGCGACCGGGAACGCGGAAAGCGACCGGGAACGCGGAAAGCGACTGGAATCGGGAGAGCAAGCTTGGAAGGAAACGCGAGCAAGAGAGAAAATCGATAACAAAACTTCTGAGCGGGAAAGCGACCGGGAGCTGGAAAACGACCGAGAGCGGAAAAGCGACCGGGAACGCGACGAAAACGGGAAAGTGGAGAAGGAAACGGGAGCGAGAGGGACAAACATTAGAAAAACCCGGGGTAACGCCGGGTAACCCCGCTAGTATATATATAAAAATGAATGTTTGTATGTTAATGTCCTTTATGCATTGCTACACCATTCATCCGATCGTATTGAAATTTTCACACAACCTTGAGAGTCAAGGGGAATAAATATAAAAAAAAATTTGAAATCCGTCACAAAATGAGCGGAGCGGAGCGGGTGAGCAAGCGGGAACTATATATATGTATGTGCGTATGTATGTGTGTATGTATGTATGTGTATGTGCATGTATGTGTGTCTGTGTGAGTGTTTATGTATGTACTAGCGGAGATACCCGGCGTTGCCCGGATTTTTTAGAGGTTTTTCTAATGTTTGTCTCTTTCTCTCCCGTTTCCTTTCCCACCTGCTTTCCCACTCCTGTTCGCTTTCCCGTTTTCGGTCGTTTTCCCACTGCCGGTCGCTTTCCCGCTCCCGGTCGCTTTCCCGCTCCCGGTCGCTTTTCCGTTCCCGCTCACGTTTGCTCTCCTATTCCCACTCACGCTTGCTTTTCCGTTCCCGCTCGCTGTCCGTTCCGGGTGGCTTTCCCGTTTCTATAATAGACAAACTAACCCACAAACATTCATATATATATATATATATATATATATATATATATATATATATATATATATATATATATATATATATATATATATATATATATATATATATATATATATATATATATATATATGTATATATATTTATATATATAGTCTTAGCAAATCTATTTTACGTTTTATAGGCTAACAGAAGTTATGAAAGAATGGAAAAGAGAAAATGAGCGTGAACGGGAACGGGAACGGGAGAGCAACCGTGACCGGGAACGGGAAAGCAAGCATGACCGGGAACGGGAGAGCAAGCGTGAGCGGGAACGGGAAAGCGACCGGGAACGGGAAAGCGACCGAGAACGGGAAAGCGACCGGGAACGGGAAAGCGACCGGGAACGGGAAAGCGACCGGGAACGGGAAAGCGACCGGGAACGGGAAAGCGACCGGGAACGGGAAAGCGACTGGGAACGGGAAAGCGACCGGGAACGGGAAAGCGACCGGGAACGCGGAAAGCGACCGGGAACGCGGAAAGCGACTGGAATCGGGAGAGCAAGCTTGGAAGGAAACGCGAGCAAGAGAGAAAATCGATAACAAAACCTCTGAGCGGGAAAGCGACCGGGAGCTGAAAAACGAACGAGAGCGGAAAAACGACCGGGAACGCGACGAAAACGGGAAAGTGGAGAAGGAAACGGGAGCGAGAGAGACAAACATTAGAAAAACCTCTAAAAACCCCGGGCAACGCCGGGTAACACCGCTAGTATATATATATATATATATATATATATATATATATATATATATATATATATATATATATATGTATATATATATGTATATTTATATATATATATATATATTCCTATAAAAAAGTATCTTGAACTGTTGATTAACTTGATTTAATTAATTTTAATTGATTTAACGGCTAATTCATGTCGGAAACATTATCATGTATTGTCATCCAGAATAAAGCTTTCCTGAAAGTTTTAAAACTCTGGGTAGTTGAAAAGTGGGAAAGCGACTGGGAGCGTGAGAGCAAGGGGAGAAGGAAACGGGAGCTTGAGAGAAAAACGATAAGGAAATCTCTAAAAAGCCCGGACAATGCCGGCCACCCCGCTAGTATATATATATATATATATATATATATATATATATATATATATATATATATATATATATATATATATATATATATATATATATATATATATATATATATATATATATATATATATATATATATATATATATATATATATATATATATATATATATATATATATATATATATATATATATATATATATATATATATATAAATGACTGTCTGTGAGTGTGTAACTTTTGCATTGCTACACCATTCATCCTATCGTAATAAAAGGTTTACACAACCTTGAAAGTCAATGAAAAATGGTTTTCGTGAAAAAAAATCACAAAATGAGCGGAGAGATGGCGGGAAAATGAGCAGAAACGGGAACTAGAGAATGAAAAGGAACGGAAAAGCAAGCGGAAAAGGAAGAACGACCAAGAGCGAAAGAGCGGCCGAGAAAGGGAAAGCGACCGGGAACGGGAGACCAAGCGGGAGTGGGAACACGATCGGGAGTAGGAAAGAGGTCGGGAACGGAAAAGCGACCGGGAGCGGGAAAGCGACCGGGAACCGGAAAGCGACCGGGAGCGGGAAAACGACCGGGAGCGGGAAAGCAAACGGGAGCGGAAAAATAAACGGGAGCGAAAAAACGAACGAAACGGAAAAGCAAGCGGGAACGGGAAAGAGACCGTGAGCGTGGGAACAAGAGAAAAACGATAGAAAAAACTTTAAAAACCCTGGGCAACGCCTGGTACCCCGCTAGTTATAATGTAAACTGCGTAGTTCCTTGTCTATGGTCTATCTAATGATTTCGCCTTTATTTAAAGTTTAAGCTGTTCAAAAGAAAACAACACGGGAACAGCAATAGTTTCTATTTCCACCCATATTTCCCACATCTAATAAAAAAATATATATATTTTAACCATATATTTAGTTCCATCAGCTGAGACTTCACAATAAACAGGAATTGTTAAGTTATCCATTTTTATCCAATACACCCCACTGTCTTCAGGGCCAGTTCCTGGTATTTCATTGCAGTCTTCATAAGCTAAATAATGCATGTAAATTCTTAACGTAATGAACTCATTAAATATTGGAAGGCCAAATTAAAACAAATATATTTTTTAATCATTTTTCCATTTTATAAGATTTGTGAGGCAGTCAACCTGGGCAATGCGAGTCAACTCGTCGTTCAAGTGAGCTACGCGGGCACACCCCACTACAGTCTCTTGAATAGAACAGTCCTTCAAGGTGCCTGTTTCCCCACGGTCCTAGTGGTGCTACGATTCGAATTGCAAAAAACAATCAATTGCTTTATCGCAATACCATCAGCGCCCCATGTATTAAAACCTCGACAAAAACAAATTAACGTATAACAAATTATCAGTAAAATAAATGTGTTTGTAGTTATTACTTTATATTTGGTTATCAATTGTTTTTGTCTGAAATTTTATGGTATCACACTTGATAATTTCAAAAGTATAGTATGAAAAAGTTTGAAAAATAATAGACTTCAATAACTTTTGCAAAACCAACACATCTGCAATGTAAAAAATAACTTCACAAGTTTCTGTAGAAACAAGTAAAGGAAAAACGAGTTTTTCAGCACAAACTTTAATTTCAAATACACTTGATTAAGAATTACAAAAGATGTTCAAATTAAGTTTTTTTTCAATTGAATCATGTATTGTCATCCAATATAAAGCTATGCTGAAAGTTTCAGTTTTCTAGCTAGTCAAAAAGCTGGTTAAATTTTACTTTGCGTACAGAGATAGCTACACACACACACAAACAGAGATTGTAACCTAAATAGAAGTTTGTAAAAAAGCAATATTTTCCAGTTAAACAAACCTTCTAAATAGCATGCTTTTCTCCATTCTGGAACAACCTTTTTAAATAAAAAATATTGTTCAAGAATAATTACAAACGAGTTCATTTTTATTTATATAATAACCATTAGGAATAAAAGTATATGATCAGCGTAAATGTAAGCTATAAAATAAATGCTTATACCTAAAAAACATAGTCAGCGGGTGTTTCGTGTTACTTTTGCAAACAATTTCGTCAACAGTTTGCGTTTTTGGCTAAAAAACCCTAAAAACCTTAGTAATGCCAATGAATTTATAGCTTGTATAACAATACTCGTTTACCTCGTAGCATATTGAATGTTTATTTTTTATAACCTTTGTCAAATATTTCCCAAGACAAGGCCGGTCAAACCACTGACACAATCCATTAGATTCCTGGTAATTAAATCCTACACATGCTTGACCAATGCTGGCAAAGGTACAGTAACTGGCACATTGAAGTTTTGATGACATTAACGCAGAGTTATTTGGTGAAGAACTGCAACTCAACGTTGTGTTGCTTTCATCGTGTGGATGACATTTTGTAAAATATTTTGTTACCAATTCACTCCTTGTCACACACAAAACAAGTTGAGGCATAATCAAAAACTTGCAAAGCAAGTTCATGTTTTATGTTTATTGTTTTATACTTCAGCTCGTTTCAAACAAATACGCAAATATGTATTTCTATCGAAATGAAAATGTCGGAACATCTAATTCATAGAGCAAATGATTATATTAAACAGAGTACAAAAACAATGCACCATTAAGAAATTATAACAAGTTTCCTTTACGAAAATTGCCCATTTCTTAAAAGTCTTATATTAGTTGTACGCAGTCATCATGTGTTAAATTATATATATATATATATATATATATATATATTTATTTATATATATATATATATATATATATATATATATATATATATATATATATATATATATATACCTGACTATCGCTGAACTTAATAGTAAATTATATGAAAATGTAGAAACATTTGTTTTGAAATTAAAATTTCTTAAACAACAACTAAGTCAGAAATCACTTGTCTATTTTAAGACATGATCAAAAAAAATAATAACTTAGTTGACTATGAAAAATATTGTAATTTTATTTTAAAAGTAGTTGATAAATTTGACACAAGATTTTTTGATTTTAAAGAAGAAAAGAATGAGCTGGACTTATTTTCACATCCATTTTTTATTAAAGTTGAGACAGTTAGAGATGAATTTCATATGGAATTGATAGAACTACAAAACAATGAAGACTTGAAAAAAGTTTACAAAGATTTAGTGAGATTTAGTAAGCATTCAAGCAGTCGCTACGTCGAATAATTCTTTATAGTTTCGTAGTTTGTTCTATTTGTCCATAAAATTTTGTTTCTTAATAAAATAATAGATTATAAAAATTATTTTTGAAAAGTCTTGTTCGCACGGCTCCTAAACAAACGTAAAAGTTGGTTTCGGTAAAAATGCCTGGGGCAAAAGGTAGAAAAGAGGTTGGACAGGAACGGACGCCACTTGCTGGATTGCTGGGGCTCCATTTATGTGAAGGTTGTTTAAAGACAAACGAGGAGTGCATGAAGAGTTTGATAGATGCAAAAAAAGTAGATGAGCCGAAAGAATACCAGTTAATGGGTATAGCAGATGATCTTTGAGCAGTTAAAGAAATTCTGACCAATAACAACAAATTAGCTGAAGCTTTAGAGGACCAGAAAGGTTACCTCCAGGGGTTAGGAAAAAAATTAGATAATCTCAGCAAGGACTCAATTGAAGGACTCAAGGAAAATCAACGGGCAACCAAGGAGTAGTGGTCTATTTTGTTCAAAGAAAATCAGTTGATGAAAAAAGAGTGGTCAAGCCTGATTAAAGAAAATGTGGAGGTTCTGAAAACAGATGTTGAGGCGGTACAGAGGACTGTGGTGAGTAAAATTGATGTAAACAATGAAAGATTGAAAAGACAAAATAATATTGTGGTTTACAATATGCCTGAGGATGATGATGGTTCAAAAGTCAAGGACAGGGAAACAGTTCTAAAATTATTAAGATAAGTTACAGACAAAGAGATGGATAATGACATTTTGGAAGTGTTCAGATAGGGAAGGAAAATGGAATCTGCCAGAAAAAACAGACCATTATTAGTCAAGTTTGTGAACCAAAGCACACAGAATGTTGTGCTAGAAAATAGTTTTAGACTGAGGAAAAGTGAAGATTTCAAAATGATAATTCTAAATCAGGATCTTGCAAAAGAGGACAGAGAAGAGTGTAAAAAGTTATTGGAGAATAAAAAGAATGAAGTTGGCCTTAGAGATGATGTAAAAAATTGGGTATTCAGAATAAGAGGGAGACCTGGAAGTTTTAGTGTTTTAACTTTCAGGAAGAAAAATTTATAAAAATGAGCAGTTCAAGCCATAAAGTTAGAAGAAGCAGCATTTATGTTTGCTACACCAATGCAAATTGTCTTTGTAATAAGTTTATGGAGCTGCAGGTGTTCTTGGAGTCTGTTTGTCCTAGTCCAGATATAATAATTATAACAGAAATTAATCCAAAAAATTTTAAAGTCTCTCAACTGTTGTCTGAATTTGGTTTGGATGGTTATCAGGTGCTAACTTCAGGTTTTTTCAAAGTGGGTCACAGAGGTATAATGATGTTCTTCAGAGATAATCTTGCAGTTGTGGAGGTGTGCATGACTTCCCCTTTCGAAGAGAAGTTGTGTGCAAAATTGATTATTGAAAGTAAAGCTTTTAACATTCTGTCGGTTTATAGAACCCCAAACAGCTCTGATGATAATGATAATAAGTTTGTTTGTTTATTGAAAGAGTTTGCTGCACTAAAAGGTGATCATCTAGTTTTGGGAGATTTCAATTTTCCTAATATCAATTGGGAGTTAAGAATGTGGTTGGGATCAAAGGAAAAAATTGAAAACAGATTTCTCAAGTTTATTGATGATAGATTTTGGATTCAACATATATCAGAACCTACGAGAACAAGAGAAGGACAAACACCTCATATCTTGGATTTGATTTTAACTTCTAAAGAGAACATAGCAAATGTCGAATATTTTTCACCTTTGGGTGGCAGTGATCATTCAGTTATCGGGTTCAGTGTTGATTTAGAAATGTTAACTTGTGGGGTAAGGCGCAGGTTATGTTACGATCTTGGTGATTTTCAAGGATTGAACGAATCTCTGGCCGGTGTTATGTCTGCAAGGGAGAAGGGTAACTTTTCTTTGGAATCAGAGTGGACGTTTTTTCGCAACACATTGAATGATCTTACTGCGATGTTTGTTCCGACGAAAGGTGCTGGGAAGAAACGAAATTTTCGTATGTCATCTGAGCTGTTGAAGCTTATTCGACTGAAACATCACCTATGGAAGCGGATATATAAATATGGAGAAATTGAAAAACTTTTGTTGTTTAGAAAAATTAGAGATAAAGTAAAGAATGACACAAAACAGTTGAACATTGAGTCTCAAGACAGAATTGCAGAAAGTTACAGTGATAACCCAAAATGCTTCTGGAACTATGTGAGGAAAAAAACTAGAACGCGAGATAAAGTTGGAGTTTTGGACACCGATAGTGGAGATTTGCACGAAAACATTGATAAAGCAAATGCTTTTGCCAAATATTTTTCTTCAGTATATGTTGCAGATGGGGATTTTTGTGGAGAAGGGTTTTGTTGTCCAGGTGTACCTGTGGGTGGCATGCAGGAACTGAAAATAGATGCCTGTGTTGTGTACAAAAAGCTGAAAGAATTAAACAAAAGCAAATCTGCCGGACCGGATGGGATTCATCCGAGAGTTTTGTGGGAAACCAGAGAATCAATTTTCGAATATCTAAGCTACATGTTCGAAAAGTCCATAGAGTCTGGAGAAGTGGTCAACGATTGGAGAACAGGCGAAGTGGTCCCCATATATAAAAAGGGTAGCAAAAGTAAAGTAGAGAATTATAGACCAATTACCTTGACTTCTGTCTGTTGCAAAATCCTGGAGTCGATTGTTAAAGACCACATCATGAGTTACTTTTTGCAGAACAATTTATTTACTCGTTGTCAGTATGGTTTTCTCTCTGCAAGATCTACAACTTTGCAGCTCTTGAAGTTTCTGGATAAACTGACAGAGGCTATTGATTTAAATAAGGTTGTTGATGTCTTATACACAGATCTGGAAAAGGCTTTCGATAAAATATCACACAGCAGGCTTCTATATAAATTGGAGCAATATGGGGTTCATAAAAAACTGCTTAGTTGGATCGAAAACTATCTAAAAGGAAGAACCTTTAAAGTCAAAATAAACGATGATACTTCAATGCTACTGCCGGTTTCCAGCGGGGTTCCTCAAGGAAGTGTTTTGGGGCCTTTACTGTTTATTGTCTATATTAATGATATACAGATGGCATGTGAAGACTTTTTTCTATTCGCTGACGACGCAAAGTTTTACCGCGCTATTGAAGGCACTGACGATGTTTCCAAACTGCAAGCAAACATTAACAAAGCAATGGAATGGTTTTGTAGATGGAGAATGAGTGTTAACTTGAATAAATGTTGTCTATTGAGAGTGGGAAGAAAAAAACAAGAGGTAGCCTACAAACTGTTGGATATAGCAGGAGTGAGTCATGAAATACCTATAACAAATAGTGTCTCAGATCTTGGCGTTGTGATTGATGCAGGACTGCAGTTCAAGGAGCACATTGAAAAAAGAGTAAATAAGGCCAACAGCTTGCTGGGTGTAATTGCAAGGAATTTCAAATATTTATCTGAGAGTGCATTTGTGTGCCTTTATAAATCTCTGGCTAGATCTCAGTTGGAATATGCGACCCCGGTCTGGAATCCATATAGGCAGGGCTTAATAAAAGCAATAGAGAAAGTCCAAAGAAGGGCAGCAAGACTGGTCCTGTCATGTAAAGGTCTGAGATACGTAGAAAGACTAAAGAAACTGAAACTGCATTCGTTGGTGTATAGAAGGAGACGGGCAGACCTAATCTTACTCTATGATATGATGTCTGGTCGATTGCGGGAGGAGCATTGCCCTGCTGTGCAACTCTGTATAGAAGTAAGAACGAGGGGACACGACTTCAAGTTGACCACTACGCTATCACATAAAAACTGCAGAAAGTTCTTTTTCAGTAATAGAGTCGTAGCTGACTGGAACAGTCTGCCGGGAGAAGTTGTGGAAGCGACAAACATTTCTATGTTTAAATCTTTGATAGATAATTATTATGGCGATTTGGTTTTTAACTGCTGATGTTTTCAGTTTTGCTCAGAATTTAGAATAGGTAGAATTTGGACTGTTTTTGTTTGTAATGTCTTTGTTTAATGTATTTCATTTTTCGGCGAAGGGCTTGCCCGTGCTGAGTTTCAAATAAAAAAATTAAAAAAAAAAGATGTTGAATTGTTAGAATTTTATAAAAAAAAATACATGAACATTGAAATTTATCTACATTTGTGCAGACACATCATGAAATTTTTTTTTTTTTTTGGAAACACTTACAAATATGAAATTTTTTTTTCAAGAATGAAACATGTTAAATTAGAGCAGAGACATAGGTTGCAAGATGAACACCTCACTGATACACTTCAAGTTTCATCATCCACTATGAAAGCTGACATTGACATTGATCATTTGTGTAAAAATAAACAATGCCAAGTTTTTTATTAATTACATTTTTTTTGACAATCTTGAAATTAAATTAGTTGTTTTCAATTAAAAGTTTGAATAAAAATTTTTTTTATCAATTTGTGGCTCTCGTGTTGTCATCAAAATGAAATAATTGTCCTGGCTGCAAAAAGGTTGGACAACCCTGCTTTAGAATAGCAAATTTGAAAACATATTTACGTAGACATGAGAAGCTAGCCCTAGATATCGCAGAGTTGACGTGAGCACATGTAAGTTAGCTTCCTGCTCATGCAAACTACGGGCCTGAAATAAAAATCGAACCCGGGTACACTGGACATCTAAATCGGTGTTTAAACCACTAGACCAACACGTCTCACACATGTCATTTAGAAAGATGATTTTTTAGCTGAAATTAATGATACTATAACATATTTTGTGAAGCTAGACACTGGCACATCTAGAACCTTTTTAAGGGGGGGGGGGGGGCAACTTGACTCCAAAAATCTTTTCCGATAATTGTAGAAGGGATCAAATTATAATTTACATGTTTAAAATTTGGAATAATTTTATTTAGTTAAAAATTAGCAATATCTTTCAAAAATTTTCTCATATGATATTTAAAAAATAAATTTACAATTCTGATTTGCGGCAAATTTAATTGTCTCGAAAATGGATGCAAGAGTTTTCCTGTTCTGCGCTATCTTTTGCGAGTTAACATGGGCATCAATATGTGTTGTGGGGTCTTTAGCTCGAGAAATTGATTATTCAAGTGCTCTGGTTGCATTTGTAGTAAGAAAGTTAGACTGTTCGTGAACATCCTCCAGTAGACCATTCTTGCCAGTTAAATCTGAAAAATTTGTTAGGGAACGGGTTACAAGTTTGCCCATTCGTTGACCATGGCACGAATCGGACACAGAGAATAGTACACAAACAGTGCACTAAGCTCCAGCTTTATCAAGATATTTTGAAACAGCAAGCCACTTGTATTGCAAAAAGTGGTCGGAGTTAAGAGCCCTCCGCCTTTGAACACCAGTCTTGATATGCGAATCCGACTTGTAACCCCGCTTGCTTCATGTTCTTCAACCGTTTCAATGGAGGTCCACTTAATTCACTTGACATCTTAGTATCTGTCGGCTTTCAGGAGTCGTAATTTTGAGAAAACCTATGAGTTTTATGAATAAATACACAAGTAAATGATTTTATCACAAATTTATTAACAAGCAATACCATGGTGGCTAGCTAGAACTCAACTAGTCAAGACGAAAACACAGCTATTTAATGATGAAACATAGGCAAATTTAACATTAGCAACGATATAAAACAGCAATAAAATAATAAAACATTAGCAAATTTAACATATATTTTTACTAACTTAGATTTCATTAACTGAACTTTTTAATTTATTTTTGACGAGGGGGAAAGTCTATTTGAAAAATACAAGGAGGGCCATGGCCGGACTGCCCCCCTGGATCCGCTCTTGAAGCTAGATCGCTTCTTATTTACTTTTTAGAGAAGGTACTGGCCAAACAGGAAACATTTTCAGAGTCGTGAACAGATATTTTTTTGATAAATGAAAATGTGTAACAATTGACAGTGATGCATTCAGTCTATTATGTAGCGTGTGATGCACCAACTACTCGATTTATTAAAAAGCTTTAATTAGAAAACGTGTATTGTGTATTTGAGCAATGACTTTGTAGTTAGAAAAACTTTGAAAGTCATTTGCAGAATTTCAAATTTGTTCATAAAATCACATTTTTATTCATTTGGGAAGTGTCCCCTATTAACAGCGTGTATTATTAGATTGTGCACATACAACTAATGCTAGACCATGCCAAAAAATTTGAACTATGTCCATAGCAATACTTAAAAAAAACATTTTTTTAGAATTTTCGGTTTTCACTGATTGTGTTAATACTAGTTTACGTGATGTTCTGACTTTCTTTGATTAGGTCAAATTATTGCCAGAGGCATAATACGTCAAAATAATATCAGTTTTTTTTTAATTTTTAAATATTTTCTCCTGTGCAACCTGCAGTAACATGTTTTTGTATTGTATATCCAAATAGATTTCTATGACTACAAATTTGTGTCTTCTCGTAAGTTTATTTTTAGAGCACATTACAATCAAAACAACTTAAATCAGTAGGCAGAGACATAAATCAGAAGTCAGGTGTCCAAAAAGTTCATCCAAAGAAAATTATTCCCATTAACTGGACGACCTGTAAAATGTGTTTTGGAGACACATTTACACAATAGCGACAGCACTGTTTACAACTATGCATGAGTTTATTTACAAATACAAGCTGACATAAATGTTACTTAGAATATAACCATTTGACCAGTGGTGGATCAATGGTTCTAGATAATTTGCCAATAACTAACTAATACACAGCTTTTCTCCACATTTTTGAATTTAAAATAAAACTATTCTGTTTTTTGAACTCAACCTTAATCTAAGTGTATTGAAAACTTAAGTATATTGAAAACATTTGTTTGATTTGGTTTAAGAAGTATTGAATAATTGAAACAAAATAATTTTTGATTCTTTTCATTAAAAATCTTAAAGACTCTTTTGTAACTTCAGATTCAAATTAACTATAATCATTCTATATTATTTGCTTTCCAGTGGGTTTCTTGCCTATGCCTGCGGGCGCCTTTGTATCCAAATACACCCCATGGTACATATTATTCATTTATATACAATTAATAACTATTTATACAACAGATTTCGTATCTCTTCAAGTTAAATTTACATGATAAAATCAAATTTGTTTACTAATTGACAGTGCAATTATTTTAACAGTAAAGATGCACAAACTATTCAAACTACTATACTATAATAAACTATTGAATAACAAGTGTTAAGTTTGCAAGTTTTAAATCAATTTTATAGAAATTAGTTTCTTGAGATGAGCATCTTGGCTTTTTTCATGGATTCGTGTTGATTTCTGCAGGAAAACCAGTCCACTCCATCTGACTTTCCAACATTTTCGTTGTTAAAGTAACGACCGTTTAGATTACTGGTATGGCAAGCTTTATACCACCAAGCTCCATGGTATTCCACTGCACAATTCGTCGAATTTTTCAGATCGTAATCAAAATCATTTGTTGTAAATTTCATTCCGTTTTGATCGCTAAGAGAATCTCCTAAACAAATATAAAAACATATAAAGGACTGCTGATTAGGAATGTTACACTTCAGAAAAATAAGTTTACAAAGTATCACAGTTTTTGACAGGCAAAAAACAAAGATGAGATTATTTGATTTTTAAATTTCTTTTATTAACTAAATTTGTGGTGACCATGTTGCAAATTGTTTGCAATCACTTCAGATATGACAACTACAGGCTAGATAGTAAAAGCGTTTTTAAAAAAAACATGCTTAATGTGAAAGTAGAAATTTTATTGAATAATAATGAGTTTATGTTTGAAAATGTTCACTTTGCTTTTACTATTTTTAGCACTACACGCAGTCAAAGATTCAAAAGTAGAGTGCAAGATTCTTCATAAAATATCGTTGACGGGGTAGTGTGAGCTGTTGCAAACATCGAATTTATGTCGCACCGCCTATTAAAAAATCATAGTTAAAATGGTAATGATATAAAAAAAAAACATTAATACCAAATACATAGTTATTTTATCTTGAACTTTCAGTGTTGCGGTAGGTACATCAAATTTAAATTACAATCAATATAGCGATGTTGATATTGCACTTAATTATAAAGAATCTAACAAAGAATTGTTTTGCACGAGCTTAAAGAAACTATAAAACATATTCAACACTTTTTCAAATATCGCAGTTGGTTTATTATCGATTTCTACATAAAACGTGTAATATTTTAAAGTAAATTATTATGAAAATTGTTCAATTGTTTGCCCGAAATATTAATTTCATTACTTATATTAAATATCCTACAGAGTGCATGATCGCATGGATCCCAAAAAAGTGGGCACTTTTTATTAACTGAAATCCAGGTACATCTATAATATTCATTCAAAAAAGTTGCAAATTGTTTGAAATAAAAGGTTTGCTTATCTAATCAAAATATAATAAAATTAGACGTTAAATTATTTATTCTAAAATTATCATTAATTATTTCACTATTTTATCTACAACAGATAGACGTTGTGTCTATCATATAAAAAAAATCAGATGTGAAATAATAATTATATTGAGTTATCTTAAAACAGTGTCAACAACCCAAGAACAAGTATTTTAGCTATTATGACGGTTGGATTAGCATTTCAATGTTGCAACCATAAAAGCATAGAAAGGTTCTGTATTTATTTACATGTCTGCCAATACTTAACTACCCAGATGTTCACGATCGTTGAATCTAATTGAAAACATATTGCTACAAAAATAAGTTTAGGAATAATTTAAAGTGCTACAAAACGTTAAAAAATTAATTGAAAAAGCTTTATTCTGGATGACAATACATGAATTTAATGTTTCCGACATAAATTAGGCTTTAAATCAATTAAATTATTCAAATCAAATTAATCAGACAGTTCAAGATACTCTTTTATAGGAAACAGATATATATATATATATATATATATATATATATATATATATATATATATATATATATATATATATATATATATATATATATATATATATATGCATTTCTATCTGTTGCATTTTCCTATGAAAGACATAATTGCACCTCTTTGTTTTTCAATTATAACTTATGTATCATGTTATGTTTTATTGAGCTTAACACCTACCAGTCTTACAATCAATTTAGTTTTTATCGAAACAATAACTTGATCTAAAAGCTGTGTGGGAATTTTGAACTCATGAATCTGCCTGTCCAGTTACTCAATTGAATGCAAGCAAATTTTGCACAAAGTCTAAAAAAGCTATGTAACAACTTTGAAAATGTCAAAAACCTGCAGTTCCAGAATATCCAGAGACAGTCAATTTATATTTTGAACTAGCGGGTCCAACAATAAAAGTAAGATATTCAGCAAATGAATTATTTCCTCCATATGGAAGCATTTCAACTTTCAATTTGTAACTTCTCTGATTGGTTAAACGGTACAAATAATAGTTGCCTGCGTTAAAAGATGTTATAAGCTTGTCATTATGTTTTTTACGGTTCACTTGTTTTAGTTTACACTAAATCAAGTCGAGAAATACATTTCATGCAATAAAAATATTCTTGACTAATTTCCGAGGGTGGAGTCCAATCCCAAAACCTCCCTCTTTGGATGTTTTTCTTGACCAAAAATACACTTAAAAACGCCGAATATTACGTTTTCATGCATTTAACATTTTTTCCGAGAATAATCTCGGGAGGTGGGGGGGTTCCCACTTCAGAACTCCACATGGTTGCGCCACTGCCGACTTGTACTATTATATCAAAAGGAACTTTTCGTCATTCAATCAAGCTGAAACTAAACGTTTGCACAGTGGCGTAGCAAAGGTTTGTAATGCATTAGAGAACAAAGTGTTAAATTACCTCTAGAAATTCTCATCTGTCAACTTTTTTCCCAAAATATTTGATTTATTACTAGGTATTTTTACAAAATATTTTCCATTTTTTCTCCCAAACATTGATGACCGGAGTTGGAGTCATAGATAATTTTTTTTAAAAGTTTCTCATTTTTACAACGCTTATATTAATTTGCAACGTTGTTTGTTTGTTTCATCGCCGAGTGCGAATAAGCGCAGCGACGTTGTTTTTTTGCAATTTGTTTGTTTCAGCATAACGTTGAGTGCGAATAAGCACAGCAAATTCAAATAAAACCATCGAGTGCGATTAGTAAATAATTTAAACAGTAAAAAATGAAAAATAATAAAAATAATATTTAGTTTTATAAAAAAAATTCACACTAAAAAATAGAAAATAATATAAAAAAGTAATTTGAAAAAAACAACTAAAATGTAAAAAATAACATTATAGTGTATATACTACACTTTTTTTAAATATACTTTTTGTTTTGAATATAAGAACGTTGGGCGTTATCTATATAATATTTATAATTTATTTATTTATTTATTTATTTATTTATTTTTCACAAACGAGTGGAAGGATTCAATGAATCGCTAACTCCATCCCGAAAAAAATATGTACAATAACATTTACAGTCAGAATGACAAAATAAGTAACATTCTAATGAGAAGAAAATAATAATAGTAATAGTATTAGAGAAAAACATCGACAGTAAGATGGCGACTCATTCAACGTATATCAGACAAAAGTAGAGATAAATTTATTTGAGCAATAAGATGTTTAAATTCCGAGAAAGTGGGAGAAGAAACAATCTGGTCTGGCAATGAATTCCAAACATTCACAACACGATTAGAAAAAAAGTACTTGGTAGTATCTACTGAAAACACATTTGTTCGAAGTCTGTAACTGTGACCCCTGGTTGCTGGGTAGTTGGTGGGGTGAAAATGATGCACCAGATTGGTGCATACATTTCCATGCAATATCTTGTAACATAAGCTGAGATCTAACACAAGCCTTCGGTACTCGAGAGACTGCAAACCGAGCATCTTAAGGCGGGCGGGGTAAGGTGCCTGACGAAGAGAGGGAATATTCTTGGTGAATCGTCTTTGAATTTTTTCTAACTTGTTTATCAGAAATCTATGGTGAGGACTCCATACAGAGGAGCAGTATTCGAGGAGTGGCCAAATGTACGTGCAAAAAGCTTTCGTTAGTGTCTGATGGTTTCCTGAAGTAAAAGACCTGTGGATAAGTCTTGATCTGATTGCGGCAGTGTGTGTAATAACATTTATGTGGTTCTTGAAAGTAAGACCTTCATCAATAGTTATCCCCAGATCCCTCATTTGAGCAACATTCTCAAGCTCATGTTTATTTACAAAATATTTAGAGATTTGCCTTCGACTGTTCTTGCTGCGACAAATCGTACATAGTACACATTTTTCAAGAGCTAAGTTGAGCTACCATGTCTTGCTCCACGACATCAGCTCGTCAATAGCCATCTGTAGATCACATGTAGACGAACCAGAACTGGAATAGAATTTGATGTCGTCAGCGAAGAGCTTAATCGAGATCGTTTTGTTAGTGATATTTTCAACGACATCATTAATGTAAATAAGAAACAAAGTAGGCCCAAGGACACTACCTTGGGGAACGCCGCTTGTAACATTGGATTGATTTGAAAGTGTTTCGTGAACTCGTACATTTATGTTTAACCCACTATCGCCCAACGCTTTAATCTTGAAAACAAAACGTTTTGTTCACAAAATTGTAATATATACACTTTAATATTAATTTTAACATTTTAGTACATTAGTATTCGAGCGTTGTTTTTTTTAAATATTTTTATACTTTATATTTAATACCTACTCAACTGTTTGGCGCTCTTAATATATGACGCTTGCCACCTCGCTAGACTTCTGGGTGTGCACCAGGGTGAACATTTTGAAACTTTTTTGACAAAAGTTTTGGTATCGTTAAAAAATGAACGTCTGTCTTGAAACTTTTTGAAAAAAACCGTAATTTCAAAAACCCTAAATTTCAGAAACCCTAATTTAATACTTAGAATTACTGGAAGGGCAACTCCTAAAAACACCGGGCAACGCTAGGTGTTTTTAGTAGCTTTTCTCTTGTTTTTTTCTACTTTGTTTTTTTTTCTTTTTTTTCGTTTTTTTTCTATTTTTTTATCACCATCTATATTTTTTATTTATTTTTTTTTATTTTTTTCTTGGTTTTTTGCATTTGCTTTTTTCTTCTTTTTTCTGTTTAGAAAAGCAAAACAAGAAAACGAAATAGAGCTGAAATGGGTTAGTGAAAATGAGAAACCACACTTTATTAATTGTAAGTGTCACGTTCTGCATATAATTTTTAGGTGGTAATGGATGCTGAGCTTGCTCTTAGAACAAATTCTCTAAACATCAAACATCCAGATTTTGAAAAAAGTGTGATAAACTAAAGCAGAATGTGAATGGAACAAAATCAATTTTTGATAAAACAAACTACAAAAATGACATGAAATTTTGTACTATCTAACACAAGTGCTTAGATTTTTTGAAAAAAACACATTTCACGTTGATTATCTTTCAGAAAATTGTCACGTCAGTAATGCAAGGTAGCCATTTTTACAACGTTTTTATTAGGTTTTTTTAATAGTTTATAGTCCTTTACACCAGGTGTTTTAATACTGTAAGGGCTGTATGTTGGAAGCACCTAAGTACTTCCGGTCGTGTATCATAATTTGATCCTTTTAAACTTACCCTCATCATTTCTCCAGGCTTGGGACTGGCTTGGAAAAACAAGGCGAAGTTTTTTTTATTAGGTTACTTTCATGTCTGTTTGTCTGTCCGAATTGCGAGCAGGAGCGCGAAAGCGACCGGGAGCGTGAGAACAAGCGGGGAAGGAAACGGGAGCAAGAGAAGAACGATAACAAAACCTTCAAAAACCCCGGGCATTGTACACTCGATTGCTCTTCGAGATTGATTTTTTTAAATTGTCATAATTTTGTACATTAAACTTTTAATATAAAAACCAAAATAATTTAAAAAGCAAAACAACGTTGGCTGGATCAGCTAGTATGTATATATAATTTCTCAAAGTACGCTGTTTTAACACAAACACATTTAATCTAAAAACTCAAATGCTTATAAAATTGTACCCATCAAAAACGAAAAATTAGAAAATAATGTGTACAGCATTAAAAATGTTGGGCGAATATACAACATCAAAAATTTGGTAAAACCAATAGTTATAAGAAATAATGCACCCAACGTTTTTTGTTGTATATGAATTAGAATTTGTTATAAGCATTTCTCGTTGTATATGAATTAGAAACTGTTATAAAGTATGTTACCATAATGTGACCAAGTTATTAAGAAATTCTGCCAGGCTCATAGGAATTCTATTTTATATTTTTAAGCCCAAGAAAAACGTTGTTTTTTTCTTTTATTTTTAAGGTTTTAAAAATCTTGTATTTTTTTTATATCTACCACAAGACGAGTTTGGAAAAAGAAAGTAAATTTTCTTTTTGTATGACTGATGGTCTACTTATCAGATTTACAATGGAAATGATTTCAGGAACCTATCAGAAATATTGCACAGGTACAAAAAAACATTGTAGTGACTGAAGAATTACTGGAAGTACGAACCATTTGTACTCGAGATTCCAAAAAACAATTAGTGTGTCGAACGTGTTACCAAATTGATGCAAGAATCTCATGCTATTTCCAGAAACAAAAAAACTGCAACATAGAATTATTCTGATCAATAAGCAGTGATACACAATGTACAGAGTAGAGACGGTTGGGACTGAAATAACCAGGTACTGAAACAACCAGGAATTAAAATAATCAAGTACTGAAATAACCAGGTATTGAAATAACTAGGTATTGAAATAACAGGTACTGAAAAAACAGGTAATGAAATAACCAGGTATTAAAATAACCAGGTAATAAAATAACCAGGTATTAAAATAACCAGGTAATGAAATAACCAGCTACTGAAATAACCAGGAACTAAAATAATCAGGTACTGAAATAACCAGGTATTGAAATAACTAAGTATTGAAATAACCAGGTACTGAAAGAAACAGGTACTGAAATTACCAGGTACTAAAATAACCATCTCTTTTATTCATTCTTTTTCATTTGTTAGTTCATGTTTCAAATAAAGAGAAAGAGCCTTTTTTGATTTTTTTTGCGAGCCTTCAAGATGTTTTTGATGAAAAAGTTACCAAGTCAAATGTTATTGATTTACAAGAACATTTTCCTAGAAATGATATTTCAGTCGGTGAAGAAACAAAAGATGAAAAGAAAAAAAAATTGAACGAAAAAAATTCTAAAGATACTCCCAGTAGTAGTTCATTTTTGACTGACAAAGGAAATAAACCTGATTGTTGTAACCAGAAGACCGTAGGTACGGTTTTCCGCGACAGGAAAAATATTCAAAAACCATCCCGTTATGATGATTTTATTATGACAGCAGTAAAGCATATGAATCAGAAAGCTATGAAGATGGCGTTCACAGTAAAAATAAAAATAAATGGTTAAAAGCCATGAACAGTGAAATGAAATCATTAAAGGAAAATCAAACATGGGACTTGAAGTATTCTTCTAAAGGTCGTAAGATGATACCATCCTCAACCCCGATTACGAAATCTGAAAAAGATTTGAGTGAAAATGAAACTGAGAAGAAAGTTATGAATTTCCCTTACAGATCATCGGTTGGTGCATTGATCTACTTGATGACGAGAACAAAGCCAGATATTGCTTATGCAGTTGGAATAGCATCCAGGAGCTTGGAAAACCCTAACCGGAAAAATGTTACTCATGTATGCAAAGTTTCCGTTTTTTGGAAGGTACAGCTGACATTGGTATTGTTTGTAATTTTGGAAAAAACAATACATTGATAGCTTACAGTGATGCTGATCACGGAGGAAACAAGACATATGAAAAATCAGCATCAGGATTTTATGCATGTTTGGCGGAAGAGCGGTCAACTGGTCTAGTCAGCGTCTAGCCTCAGTTGCCATTTCCACTACCGAAGCAGAGATCGCTGCAGCAAGTGAAACAGCTCGTGAAGTAGTTTGGCTCAAATGTTTGTTGAACGACCTAGTTGAATTAAAGAAAAAGCCAAAAATTTTAGTAGACAATGAAACAACGATTCGTTTGGCACATAACCCAGAGCTTTACAGACGTGCGAAACACATACTTATTAGACATTTCTTTGTCGGAAAAAAAACTCAGATTGACTGACTGATTTAGCTCTATTGCACATTAACAGAGGTAAGCAGAAAAAAAAACATTATTTTGAACCTCTACAAAACTCAAGTTCGGCCTCATCTAGAATACTGTGTTCAAGCATGGAACCAACACTTGAAAAAAAAGAAAGAAATTCTATAAAGAGTTCAGCGAAGAGCAACCAAAATGATTAAAGGATGTCAAGCATTAAAGTACGCGGATAGGCTGTCCAAATGCGCCTTAACAACGTTGGAAATAGGAAGAAGTAGAAGAGATCTCATTGAAACATTCAAGCTGATGAAAAACAAAGAAGATATTCCAGCATCAAGATATTTCCAGACTGCGAATAGAATAGGACTACAGGGTCACAGATACAAAATCTCCAAACAATCGGAAGGGAACTTCAAGCAGAGATTCTTCAGCAGCAGAGTCATCATTGATAAAACCAGCTAAGTAAAGAAGCAGTTTCTGTGGAATCAATTGAACATTTTAAAATAATGCTTGGACAAATTGGTTTTTAACTTCAATTTTCAGCTAGGAGTGGTTCTCGCGCAGGCTGTTTAGTCTTCTGAACCACTTTAAGCCATGTTATTATTATTACCATTATTTAGAAATAAAAATTTCACGAGTGTTGAAGGCATTTGATAGCACTGAACATAGCACAATAGCTATGGCTTCTGATAAGAACTCATCTGAGGCTGAGGAGACTTAATGAGAACTAAAAGTGTCATTTTACCTTTTTTTAAAATTTAAAATGTAAGTTTATTATTGTAAAACTTAATAGCAAATAAATGGTGGTCTAAGTATTCTGGAAAAAAAATTAACTTCTGATCTTGTTAAAAAAGATATTTGTTAGAAATTTGAAAAATATTTGATTTTTAGCAATTTAAAGCTATGCCTACCAGATTTGTTATAGCTAAGATTAGGATCCATTTAAGTTCCAATGCTTTAAAAAGAGCTGGCAGCTGCGGCTCCCCCAATCACCCTTGTAGTGGCAGGCTTCGCGCTTTTGGCGTTTGCGCAATTGTGCCTTCTGCACTCACAAAGGCTATGTTGACTAATGATTGATATTGCGTATAGAAATTGAAACCATGGGAACGGGACTGGCGAGGGAGGTAGTCGTAATTATCATAGCTTATTTTAGTAACTGGGTTTAAAGCTAAAGTAGGTTTCAATAGCACATACCTTACTATAATCCGACCCTGGATATACAAAAAAAAATTTAAAAAGCTCAGTAGAACAAAAAACAAGTCATATAAACAAATTTTTGAGTGGTTTTTCATATGTTTTCAACAATGAAAAGACAAAATTATCCTACCCAGCCAATATTCTCCTTTAATATTTCCAAATCCATTTTCATAGTCCGTCCATCCTCTATAAAAATCAATTGATCCATCCAATCGTCGCTGAATAACCTAATTAATAACTAATAATTGTAATATTTTAAATTATAATTCACGGTAATGATATAAATTATATTATTTCATAGGCTTATTACCCGGATGATGTGTTTGTGTGTATTAGGACTTGCTTCGGCATCTTTGAGTGTGTGAGTGAATGAGTGTGTGGGTGAGGTTGGGAGATTAAATAAGTAGATAGATGTCTGAATGGAAATGTTTTAAAGCAAAGCGAAAGATCCATCAGAATAAAGCTGTTCCCGAGAGTGTCAAAAAGGTTTATTATTAACTGAGATAAGTGTATTTGAATCAAAGCTTTGGCCATTTTGCACAACAAAACCAAAAAACATACAAAACCCTGGCAACGTCGTGTTACCCAGCAAGTAAATAATAGATATAATTAAAATCAATCTATATAATTTAACCATATATTTAGTTCCATCAGATGAGACTTCACAATAAACAGGAATTGTCAGGTTATCCATTTTTATCCAATACACTCCACTGTCTTCAGGACCAGTTCCTGGTATTTCATTGCAGTCTTCGTATGCTGAAAAAAGTACATTATGTTTTTAGTTATAGCTGTAAAACTGGTTAATTGTTGTTTAACGTTTTTTGCATCACACCTGATAACTTTAATAATTTAATATAAAGAGATTTGATAAATAATATGTTTTAAAAACTTCTGCAAAACAAAAATGTAGGCAATAAAAAAGTTTTACAAACCTTTTGCATAACAAATTTTTCTCCATTCTGGAACAACCTTTTTGTTAGTAAAATAATTTTTTCAAGAACAACGAAAACATGTTTATTTTTATTTATATAAAATATATAATTTACGTGTATTTATTAAATAAAAATGAGTGTTTGTATGTATCAATCAATCAATCAAATAAACTTTTATAGCGTTTTTTGTAAATTCATAAAAAAATTTAAATGTAGGTATTATTGTATCTATCGGAACCTAAAACAATTTCATTAAAATTTGGTACACTTGGAAAACATAATTGTGTTTATTTCGCAGAACGTTTGTAAATTGCTTTGCGTTTTTTGGTCAAGAGGTCGTAGAAAAGTTGAGAAACGCCAGATATAACAGTTAGTTTTAAATATAATTGAATTTATAGCCGGTATAACGTAGCGCGTTTACCTCGTAGTATATTAAAAATTGATCGTTTATAACTTTTGTCAAATTTTTTCCAAGACAAGGCCGGTCAAACCACTGACACAATCCATTAGATTCCTGGTAATTGAATCCTACACATGCCTGACCATTTGTAACAAATGGAAAAACTCCAAGAGGACGAAGAAGCAAAACAGAGATTTGTTTGTAGGAAACAACTGTTCCATGATCAGTGTTGTTGAATGAATATAAAGAAGGAAACTGGTCAGTAAAATTTGATTTCTGATCATTGTTGGAAGTAGTACAGTAACTGGCACATTGAAGTTTTGAAGACAATAATGCAAAATTTTTTGGTGAAGAACTGCAACTCAACGTTGTGTTGCTCTCATCTTGTGGATGACATTTTGTAAAATATCTCGTTACCAATTCACTCGCTGTCACACATACAACAAGTTGAGTTAGAATCAAAAACTTACAAAGCATGTACATATTTTTATTTATTTAATATTTTCTATCTTTAAATGTTTTTAAAAAAATTGCAGACAACTGAACGCACTTGAGCTACTATTTTAGAAGCACCACGATTTTATATATGTATATATATACATATATATATATATATATATATATATATATATATATATATATATATATATATATATATATATATATATAAATGAATGTTTGTATATGTTCATGTCCTTTTAGAGGGTTTTCTAATGTTTGTCTCTTTCTCTCCCGTTTCCTTTCCCACCTGCTTTCCCACTCCTGTTCGCTTTCCCGTTTTCGGTCGTTTTCCCACTGCCGGTTGCTTTCCCGCTCCCGGTCGCTTTCCCGTCGCGTTCCCGGTCGCTTTTCCGCGTATATATATATATATATATATATATATATATATATATATATATATATATATATATATATATATATATATATATATATATATATATATATATATATATATATATATATATATATATATATATATATATATATAGTTCCCGCTTGCTCACCCGCTCCGCTCCGCTCGTTTTGTGTCGGATTTCAAATTTTTTTCTCTATATTTGATTTCCCTTGACTCTCAAGGTTGTGTGAAAATTTCATTACGATCGGATGAATGGTGTAGCAATGCATGAATAACATATATATATACATACAAACATTCATTTATATATATATATATATATATATATAGATTATTAATTTAGACAAAAAATGTTTAATAGAAATACTAAAATTTAAAAATAAAAATGTTATATACGTTTAATGTTTCCACGTTTCAACATGTTTAAATATTGAAGACGTTTAATTTAAAAATTCTAAAAATTAATACAAGACAAACTTTATTCTTAGAATTTGTGTGTCATTCTTAGCTTTTAAAAATTGTTGAACTGCATTAATGGTTCAAAGTATAAAATTGAAACGACTTTTGTCATTTGCTTTTAGTTTTCTTGTCATTTTGGATCATCCGAAAAATTTTATGATTTACTGAAACGATAAATAAAAAAAAAGCAGAATTTTAATTCAATTTTATTCTTAATTACCTGCAAATTTAACTTATTAAAATGTACAGATTTTTTTCTGTTGTTTATAGCGCCACCTTCTGATTGATAATTAAAATTTGGGCCCCTGATGGTTCCGGAACCCGTAAGTGTGGAACAGTTTCTGGCAATGATTCCTTTTCTGATCTTTAGAGAAATTGCATCAGCAGCCTCTATCTTCCCTTTTCGCATCAATCCGTTCTTTTTTTGCAACAGCAGCTTGGTCTCTGGTGTGATATGCGGAGGGTCGCGACCTGTTACTGTGATGTTCCTGATTGGGTAGAACATATCCAACAATCTCTGCATCTGCAGGTAGAAACGGTCGAACGACTCATGCAGCGACGGTGGAGTGGCTCCGCCATCGACGTCGAATACGAAGTCACTGTTTGTATCCTCCTCTTGCCGCGTTTTTGAGTAAGCTGTCAAGTACGCAGCGTGCTGGGATGGCCTGTGCAGGCGGCACTTCAGTTTGGCCTTGTTTTTGGGCGGTCGATGAGTGTCGTAATCTAATGCCGAGGCGTAAATGGCCTTGTGGTCCGTTCTAACCGTAGGAACAATTACTGAGATGTTTCGGTACATTGGCTCCGATGTATAGACCCTGGCCAGCTCTAGTGGCTTCAGTTTCTTCTTTAAACAGTCCTAGCAGTCGCAGGTCGCTATCTTTTAGCTGGTTGAAATCACCGGTTATGACTATCTTGGTATCTCCATGGTCATGGTGAACTGCGGCCATCACCTGTTCAAGTTGGAGGAGAAGATCTTGCTTATTGTAAATCGGCTAAGGAGGATGGTAAACCGCCCCAACAATTAACCGGCGCCCACCATTTTCCAACATTATCCACAAGATTTCTATTCGCGAATCCTTCATTTTTTGGCTGTATATCCTGGATTGGTACTTGACCGACACGTAGGTCACCAGACCTCCACCACTTCTCGGCTTTCCATTTGATTTAAGTTGTGACCGGTCTCGTCTGTAACAAAGGTATCCCGGTATTCCAAACTCTTTGTCTGTGTGGTTTCTATTGAGCTTGCTTTCAGTTAATCCCACAACGTCGGGGCCTATTGAAAGTACATCGGCACGCAGGTGTTGAATTGCATGTGGTTTGGCAAGGCTGTTGATATTCAAGACATATATAGAGGGTGATCAGTGTTAATTTAATGAACAGATCTGTATAACTTAGCGAGCACCCTAGTTTTATCATAAGACTAATTTTTAAAATGTTTTTTTAATTAGTTTTATTATTTTGATAAAAAACAACTCATGCAAATAACGTGTACTTAAGTTTATAAATACTTAATAAGGTACACATGTTGCCGATTAGTCGACTTAAATTGATTATTAACTCCGACAAATCAAATTCTGAAAATCGCTAATTGACGCGGGACCAAGTGTCCGCGGGATCATTAGACGGTGGGATTAAATGTCGCGAGATTATATGACCGGGAATAAATGTATCTGGATTGAGTGTCGCGGTATGAATTGTCGTAATACCGATGAAGACTATAATCGGCCTGGAAAAATTGATGAAAGCTCAAAAAGATGCAGCGACGTTGAAGACCAGAAGTTCCAGTCTCTTCAGCTTGATAGTACTTCGACAGATGATAAGAAAAACAACCTACCTGCAACAAGTACCGTGATATCAAACGCAAAGAAAACTAAAGTGAAACGTATGCTTCTATGAAAAACTACTACAATGATTACGACAGAAATGCAATTACGCTTCTCCGGCCATGAAAGTCTACACCTTTTCTGGATCAATTTAAAAGAAATACGAATCAATTTAAAAGAAATACGAATCAATTTTAAAAAAATACGAATCAATTTAAAAAAATACGAATCAATTTAAAAGAAATACGAACCAATTTAAAAGAAATACGAATCAATTTAAAGAAATACGAATTAATTTAAATGAAATACGAATCAATTTAAAAGAAATACCAATCAATTTAAAAAAAATAAAAATTATTTCAAAATGAAAACATAAAAATTTATTTTTAACAAAAATATATACGAATATTTATATTTTCTTTAATACACGCTCCGTTGAGTATTACCGCTTATTTGGCGTTAATTAATTTTCGTGCCAAATTCTCAACGTGGCGAAACGCGGGAGAAAAACAACAGTTGTCAGATTTGTCAGTCATTTTATTTCAGAGACTGACTGCAGTTTCGGAAAATCAATCTTCAGAGCCGAAAAATAAAACAACTTAGAACAGAAATCGACGACAGAACAGAAATAAAAAAAACTGACGCAAGCGAATGAAAAATAAACAAATTTGGTGAAGTTAGTAATATTTATAGACGAACCAATTTGTTTAAAATTGATTGGTGGTGGAAGTGACGACATTGCAAAGTATACAAATCTTCACCAAGCGCTTTCAGGTGGGTGTTTGATTTTAATATTCTTCATTTTGTGAATTTATTTTTATGTGGGAATACAGTATACTGTACATTAACTTTTGTGAATTTATGTTTGATTTCAATATCCTTCATAGTATGAATTTGTTTTTATGTGGAGAATATACATTAACTTTTGTGAATTTATGTTTGATTTTAATTTCCTTCATTTTGTGAACTTATGTTAAAACAGAATAATTTTTATAATTCATATCAACATTACAGTACAGGTTGATACCAGGAGCTTCCTGGTTTATTTCAACCTGGTTTATTTCAACCTCTCAAGTGCAAAGAGGGGTGCTTATATAATCCAGTAGTCATATTTTATTTCAAATTATTATAAAATTTAAAAAATACATAAATAAATGTCACTATACAAAATTTGTATTTGATTTTTACTGTTAAAAATGACAAAAAAATGTTTTAGATGCTGTATACCTACAGATTTACATTTTACATAAAGGCATTTTATTTTAAATTTGTTGTGATTTATACAGGTAAGTGTGGTGCACTCATCATTTTTAATTTAGAAACACCTTGAAATGCAACAGCTATTTAATTATAAGATATGAATTACAGTTTTTTGATTTGTATTTTCAGATATATTCAGTGGGGATGTTTTCTGTTACATTGTACTGATGTACTGATGTTACACTGTACTGTATATTCTCAGACATAACAAATTTACTAATTTACAAATCGGGTTAATCATATGCTCGACCCAAATTGAAATGTTTTTTTTTCTCACATTCAGAATGACTTCATCGAGTGGCTATTGGATGAACTTTTTGAATGACAACAATAATGACACTTCCACAAATGATGCAAAATCAACTGGCGATGTAAGTCAAGCGCCAATTTCAAGAAAAGGTGTTAAGAAGGGGACCAAGAGGGGCAAATATGAGAAATCAACGCCAACAGTTCGCCGTCGAGTCATTGCAGCTGCCGAAAACGGAGACGACTGGATATCAGTAGCGGTAGCCAATGGAGTCAAGCAGTCTACAGCGTACGCGTGGATGAGGAAGGACACCTGGATCCAGAAACATCGAGGCGGAAGGGTTCAACAGCGTGTCAAGATTGAAGCTCACCACGAAGAAGCTATCATCCACATGCTCGAAGAAAATCCTCAGCTGTCGTTAAACGAAATGTCCGCCAAGTTGCTCGCAGACTTAGCTGTGAATGTGGCAGCCCAGACCGTAGCTGAACATTTGAATGGCCGCATGCTGTTCTCGCTAAAACAAATTAATCTACAACCAGATGCTGCTAATTCGCTAACCAACAAACGCCTTCGTCGCGAGTTCGTAGAGAAACTTATGCAGGTTTCGGGCAATGGAAAATTTATAGCGTACGTGGATGAGAGCAATGTAAACCTTTTTATACGACGTACTCACGGACGAGCCAAGGTGGGAAATAGAGCTGTGGTGAGATTGCCTTCCAGTAAAGGTGCCAATGTGCACATGATAGGGGCCCTCACACAAATGGGTTGGATAAACTTCACGCGTCGTCGAGGGAGCTACAAGATGGCACAATGCAATGATTGGCTCAAGCAGCTGCTTCAGGGAATTGTGGCACAAGGTATTCCTTCTACAAATATCGTTGTGGTGATCGACAACGCTCCATGTCACGCGAGAGCCGAAGAGGCCGTAATGGAGTTCCAGGGTGCCACAATCCTCCGTTTAACCCCATATTCTCCGATGCTTAATCCCATCGAGGCTGCGTGGTCTGTTATTAAGTCGGAACTGAAGAAAAGAAAAGCGGCCACTATTCAGCAAGTCATTGCAGGTAATCACAATGGTCTCACTCAGACCGAGTGGCGTCTTCGATATGTGGAGGATCTTATTGACGAAGCGCGCCTCAAAATTACACCTCTTATGTGCCTCCAGTTTGTGAAGCATGTACAAACTTTCTACGCGGACGTCATAGCACTGAAAGACATGCTCCCTGGACAATAAGGCAAATTATATTTCTAAGATCTCATACCCAGGGCTGTTAACGCTACTTGTTCAAATAGCGCCGTTCTTCGCTACCGCTACCAGTCTTATTATTAGCGGCGCTACCGCTACAGAAATTTATAAGTAGCATCGCTACCGCTACTCTGCTGAGGACTTGTAAAAAGTTACAAAGTAGCACTAAAAACCCGTATATGATTTTTATACGACATTAATAGTATTACCCATTTCGTTGCATTCAATAAGAACACAAATTTTTATTTACTTCAAAGTTAACAAACTGACTTATTTTCAATATCATCAGCATCATTATCCATCGTTGGTTTTTTTTTAATTTAAATGGCTTGAAATAACAATGAGAAAAAATGGCTTCGAAGAAATAAAATGATTTTAAAAAGTTTGAAAATACACTTAAACAGCACCAGAAAAACTAAAATCGATTTTGTTTTTGTAAACAGTATATGTAGTACACATTCACCAAATGCCACGAACACGTCAAAGCATCACGCATGCCCGCTTTGTCAAATCTAGCAGCGGTCATTTAACACTAAGGGGCCACGCTTTAAAGACACTCATGCCTCGAGCAATCAACAAGTTTGTAGAAGACATGGTTGTAATATACAACAATTTTATTTGTCACATACAGTAAATCAAACAACTGGACAAGATATAACAAGATCAAACGAGCAAAAACAATTGATTAAAAAGTTTTAAAAAAAACTGCCTTGGACTATTCGTACAAACTGTAGGTACATACACAGTCAAACAGCCAGATACCATTACCAAAACCATACTAACACCCGTATACCACTTCTGCCACACTTCAAAGAGATGCACAATCTCGTTTTAGCAAGGTCAGGAAAGGTTCCACATTTCAAAGAGACGCTTACACTCGTCGATCAATCAACCAGACTCAAATTTCCTGCATACTTCAAATAAAAACTTAATTGATATAAAAAAACATATTTGGTTTTTGAATAAAAGTAGAGGTAGCGAGAAGCGCTGAGAACAGCTAAAAAATGTAGTGGCTCTACCATCAACGATCTTGTCAGCCAGTAGCGCCGCTACTGCTACTTTAAAAATAGCGCCGCTACAACAATAGCGGTAGCGCGGCATTACCGCTCTTAACAACTCTGCTCATACCTTCTGGATTGTTGATTCATATATACTGTTTCATAGTTCTTGTTATGTAAAACCTTATTGAAAAGTTGAGGTAGTTCAAAAGCATCTGGTACAAGAAAGTACTTTTAAATTGATTCGTATTTTTTTTAAATTGATTCGTATTTTTTTAAATTGATTTGTATTTCTTTTAAATTGATTCGTATTTCTTTTAAATTGATTCGCACTTCTTTTAAATTGATTTGTAATTCTTTTAAATTGATTCGCATTTTTTTAAATTGATTCGTATTTCATTTAAATTGATTCGTATTTCATTTAAATTGATTCGTATTTCATTTAAATTGATTCATATTTCTTTTAAGTTGATTCGCATTTCTTTTAAATTGATTCGTAATTTTTTTAAATTGATCCAGAAAAGGTGTAGATCCTAATTCTAGAATTAAAAACTCTAACTCAGTTGTTAGAATAGTTTTTCCAGTTACACTGGAACAGCATATTATTAAACAAACCAAACAGATCCACAGCACAAAATTAAACCGCTTGTCAGTTTGACACAAACTAGAGAACTTATGTGTTTGAATGCTTTCTTTGCAGAGGTGTTTTCTGAATTATCCGTTTTCTTACACATTTAAGCATGTTTTATTAATATTAAATATTTATTAGTTTTCTAATTGTTGACCAGTTCTATTGATGCCGTTTAATTCTGGAAAAAAATAATTAATTATAAATTTTGTTCTTTTCTGTTTTCTAAAAATACACACAGACACAATTGAGAAAAAAACCTTAGTTTTGCTATAACTCAAAAAGCAGGAGTATTTATTAATTGAACTATTTAAAGATCACGTTTTGAAAAAAATCAAATGACTTTTGCCATCACCTCTAAAATCAATAAGTATACAGAAGGTCGTCTAACTTCTTAAAACAATTGGTCTCAGATTGCTAAGAAGACCATGTAAAACAGTTAATTGTGTAAAACTCACAGGAAGTAGAATAAAAATGGTTTGAGAAAAATGTTGCGTGTGGTGTCATAAATTTTTTATTCATGTCTTTAAAGTTTCAGTTCATAAAACATTTTTGTTATCGTAACAGTGTATGTGATGTCGTTTAAGGTGGTTCAAAGTTGTTCAAATCACATTTCATTTTATTACTACAACCAAACTTTTAGTAAATTGAAAACACTGTATCCTCTGAAATCAATCCTATCACAAATTAAAGCTTTCTTGTCGGCTTAGCACTCTTCTCCATGTTCAGCTTGATTAGTAAGTCATAAGTCTTGATAAACATAACAAACAAAAGCGTGAGGCGTATAAATTTACTTTAGATTGTTCAATTGTTCATTAGTATGAAGCTTTTTAGAACTTTAAGGTTACTGCTCAAGATTATAACCACCGCTGGAAACTCGTGTGTGTGTGTGGTTTGCTTAACGTCTGTATCTGTCAATAAGACAATTTAGACGGTATGTATGTTTGAGTGTTTGGTGACGTGTTTATGTTGGCTTTGAGGAAGGGAGGCCACCGAAAGCACAAGGCTTTTGTGGGCACATGGCTCGACTCACTCCAGCCCGCCAACTAATGAAGTGCAATAAGTAGGACAAGGTCCGGCAAATCGACCTCCCCAGCAGCTAGCAATTTAAACCAGCCTCGGATGATCCTCATAGGCTATGGTATCGCTCCGCGCTTAGCTTGGTCTCCAGAGCTGCGCTGGAAATTCTTTGAAACGCATCATTTTATGTTTTCAAATGTTATTTGCTAAAGGTTTTTTGCGAGTAAAAGTAAACCGTAAAAATCTGATTATTAAAACTGTCTCGTAAACTCTATTTAATGTATTTTAGAGCATTAGATACTGAAACAAATATATTTGGTTTTCTGGCCATACACAGTCAGGGGCATGGAGAAGGGGGCAGGGGGCAAATGCACAGGGGTCCGAAGCAGTGTAAAGGGCCCCAACGCTTATTTACAATCCCTGTATAAGCACGGTATAGTTATTCATGATTACGCTTTTTCTTGCGCTGCGATTGGCTGTCGTGAAAGAATGAGGTCATTGATAACTTACGGAAAAAAGAGAAAATTCTTTTTTCTAGTTAATTGAAAGTTATTTAAAAACAGATAATTAAAATTTGTAAGAACTAAAGTTACACAAACTAAGACAATTACTAGTAGTTTTGGTAAAGTTATTCTACTAGAATAACACAATTGAAAATATAAAGTATTTATAGTCCAATAAGTTTCTGGAACACGTTGTTTACTATCAATTTTAAAAGTCACACGTCAAGTTGGCAAATGAAACAAATTATCATATCATTTAATAGAAAGATGGGCATAGTTTTTAACTAAGTTTTAACCAACGAATAATGTGTGGACGTACTATTTTCTGTGTCTTTTGTCTTTTGTATTGACAAAGTAAAACAGTGTACTCGAAACAATACAAATTTTTATTTAAAAAAAATAATTTAATTGTTTTTTTTAAATTTATTAAAATTAAAAATGATTAAATTTAATTTGAAAAAAGTTTACTGTATATGGTCTGTTAGGGCGCTTGTGTGATATTTAACTTGCAAGCAATTAAATGTAAGAACCGATTGTGGCTCTCAGTAGAGTTTAGTGAACTCTATTTAAGATTTCACTGTTCTTTACTTTTTAGGACTGGTATTTGCTTTTTTTATATAACACACACTAAAAACTGAATAACATTTTTTAATATTTTTGGAACTGTTATAAAATTTAAAAAGAAAATAAAGAAAAAATGAATAAAAAAGAAGAAAAAAACACATATTAAAACTTCATATAACAAAGTGGAATTTAACTAATAGTTTATATTAAAAAGTAAAATAAAATAAAGTTAACAAAAATAAAGTTAACAAAATACAAACAAATAGTTTTTTGGTGTTCGATAAGCAATATTTCCCAATCCTTATTTACCCAGGAAAAATAAAACAAAATCAGAAAAAAACAACTAAGTCGTGCATTATGTAAAATAATAAAATTCTAAATTCATAATCACTTGTTACTTAAGCAAACGTTTTTAATTCAATTTTTTCAAGAGATTAGCAGAATGAATTATACTGTTGATGTGATCTTTGAAGGTTAGGTTGCATCGTTAATCACTCCCAGGTCCCTCGTCCACCTCACAACCTCCAGTTGGTGATTCCTGATGGGGTATCGGGCCACGAAACTAGCTTCGTCCACATCCCGAAAAACAGAACTCACAACAAAAATAGAGAAAACCAGGTTTTGTTGCCATTTCGTGCTCCAAGAAGTGAGCTCAGTTGTAGCCTGTTTTAGATTGATGGTTGCCGAGCTGGAGTATGAGTAAAATTTGAAATCATCCATTAAAAGCTTCACATAAACAGATTCAGTATCGATATTGGATATTGTCAATATTATAAACTTATAAATTGATAAAACATTTTGTAATTCCAAATGATTCCAAAGATGGCGCTTGCTCAATTAAAAAAAAACTTATAGGTAATCATAATTATGTCTAAAATTTTCTAAACAATGGTACAACTTTTATTTCATTTAGAAATAGATTTGCACAATGTAGAAAGAAAAAAGTGCGCTTTTTACGGTTCACTTGTTTGCTTGGTTCCAGCTTTTACAGCTGCGGAGCTACGTCCTATCTCAGCACGTTTTTAATAAACACGTGACCCATTCCTACAGGCTAAAGAAGGCCTTTGGTGTTTACTTTCACCGTCAAAAATTTTAAATATAACTGAGCAATTGTTTGCGAGTCCACCGTGGCTCTCGCGCCGACAAAATAAGCAAAGAAGTATTAAAATAATAAGCATATAGACGTCTATCTGCCAGCCAACCATTTTAACTTGTAGGACGTCTACATGAAGAAAACTCTGTAGATGAAGAATTGGAGATGAGCACCAGATGATACACCAACATAGATCAATAAATACAAGATGCAGATACGTCTACACGCCAACCATTCAAACGTCGTATCGCCAGCCATTTTCCGACACGCGGCAACTGTTTATCAGTATTATCGGTCGCAGCCGGGTCTTCGGGGCCGACACCCGGGTTCTTTTGAGCGAAACACACGTCATCTCTTCTGCAACTTCCGCCACGTTATTTGAGCATTGCATAGAGTATTCATGTTACAACTATGGTGTGTGGTACATCATCGTACAATGCAGGTGCAAAGACACTTTGAACTTTACGTATTTCAGTCGAGCACTACTTTTGACACATTTGCAACGCAATTGTTTGCTGGACTTAAAAAAATGACCAATACTTTCGTAGCGTATGGCGTTGATCGGAGTGGTTGATGCAACAGTAGCTAATCAAATGTTTTTAAGTAATCGTTCCATCTCTAATGTAAAGAGCCTCAAAGTTTGATTACATTTTCTCACATCTCACCATGACAAACAGAAACACAGACAAACAAGAAAGCAAGCTAAGAAAGACTTAGTAAAAAGTAGACATTTCAAAACAACAGGAAAACTACATTTCCTATCTACTCACTTGCTTAGCGATTTTCACCAACCCACCCATTAAGCTCATCCACCAGCTAACTTTTTCTTAAAAAGATCCAAAAGTTTCCTCAGCCTAAAGCATACGAAGACTACCATCCTATTAAAGCACTAGTATCTAAGTACTTATCAATATAATCAAATAGCAATGATTAAAAAAATCATATTTTGTTAGATAATAATGTTACGGAATCCGAATATGATTTTCTTCTGGGCTATTAATTATGGCATTTTATTTCTATATATCCATTAGTGTTTCATTTGTCTTAATACTTTCCAAACCTAATATTTAGTTATTCTCTGTATTTAAGTTCTTCAATACGTGTCTTATCATCAGCACATTCATGTTTGCTCCAAAACAATTGACTATTTTAGGTACATATATAGTATGTGCCTTTCTATTTTCTAGAAGTCAAAAACAAATGCAGCAGCCTCTCCAGTATATTTCATGTGGATAAACTGAATAACTAAACAGAGAAAAAGAAAGAGAGAGAGAGAGAGAGAAGGGGAGGGAAAGAAAGAGAGACACTATTCACAATAGTGTCTTTCACAAACAGAATTACATCCAGCATACATCGAAACAAACATTCATGTTTGTATCATCATCATCACTTTACTCTGCAACAAATAACAAACATCCATTATAATGATGACACATTGCATTGATTCAGACATTTCCTCTACAACATAAAAATGCCTGTTGTTATTTAGCGACAATATCCAATATTTTGTTATATAAATCAAATTTCTTTTCCGACAATGATGCAATTAGGCGCATAAAAATGGCAAAATTTAAATTTCATGATATTGAAGGTAACAAAAGCAACTAAATTATAGCCATTGTCAACAATTTTACCATTTAAGCGTCATGACCACCAGCATCATCATCATCATCACCACTACCATCATCATCGTCATTAGAAACTCGATCCCATGCCCACATCATAACCGCCATTTTCGTCACCGACGTTACCACGATTAACTCTTACTAGCCAAGAAGTCGATGGAGTGATGATGGTGATAACGATGATGAGGACGACGAACACTGGGACATATAGTCTTTAGGCTGACTATAGACCCAGCTCCCCTAGAGTGACAAAACGAGTAGAATTACTGGATAGAGAGATAAATGTGGATGAAGGAGAACTATCCACCTCTCAGAGGAGCCGTCTCCTTGAAAAACACCTTTTCAGCACACTTCGACAGTGAAGCCGTGAAGCTGTGTGGGATGCTATTTAAAAAAAAGCTTAAAGTACTTCAATAAATCCCTGTTTGGTTTTGTCCCTCCTATTGATCGTACGCGTTCAAGCTATTTTGAAAGCATTCACAAGATAAAAGTGTGCAAGAGATTCAGGTTATATCTGATTCAATTTGAAAGTTGATTTCTGGGAGAATGTTTACATATTTTTGTTCACTGTTGTTCAAAATGTCAAACTGAAAAAACTCAAAAAAAACGATGCTCCATTCATCACTCCCATTATAACCATTGTCACTATTATATTGAACATATGTAATGCAACCTATTTTTGATGATAGTAAGTCTATAAATATGAAAACATTTACATCAGTCTTCAAATTACTTAATATGTGAAGTATGTGAGGATTGGAAATATAATAAATTTTCGAATCAATATGGAATAAACAGATTTTCTATTATAAATTGTTATGTCTGAAAATTAAATATCGTTTTTTAATAAACTAAAAATTGATACTTTATTTCTCAAATTCTCAACAAACAATTTGTAATTTAATTTTTTCTACAAGATTGAATACATTTCATTTATAATTCACTCAAAGTCAGTCCAATAGATCTCAAAGTTTATTAGATTGGATAACGGGAAGTTTGATTTTTAAGTGGTATTAGGTTCCAACGTATGGATCAGCAATTTTGTAAACATTTTTTGAAGATAAATAGTCTTATCTATATAATAGAAAACATAAACCACAGTCTTTTAAATGCTTGGTATATGAAGTGTGTGAAAATTGAAAACATATGAAACTTTAATATCAATATAGAAAATCAAATTTTTTACTATAAATGTTTAAAGTAAAAATATTTAAAAATAATCTTCTTAAAATACCACGTTTTTGTGAGCTAAAAAAAAATAATTTTTCTCTAGGCTGTGTGAGAAAAGTCTTGATGGAGGCATGCATTAATTGTGGACATTCGTAATTCGTAATCAATTATTTTTCAAAACTTAAAACGTGGGGCGCCTTTTATATTTATGTTCAAAAAAACGAGTCTATCCTGTTTAAAAATTAGCATATCGTTAATTTGAGTAAAAAGCGCCCACGTTTTAAATTTTAAAAAATTATGGCTTGTTCATTATACGAATGTCCTTAATTAATGCATGCCTCCATCAAAACCTTTTTCACACAGCCTAGAAAAAAGTTATTTTCTTCTTTTTAGTTCACAAAAACGTGGTATTTTAAAAAGATATTTTTATATATTTTATATTCTTCTTTTTAGTGCATAGAAAAATTTAGTATTTTAAAAGGTTTTTTTTGTTTATCTACGGATATATATATATATATATATATATATATATATATATATATATATATATATATATATATATATATATATATATATATATATATATATATATATATATATATATATATATATATATATATATATATATATATATATATATATATATATATATATATATATATATATATATATATATATATATATATATATATATATATATATATATATATATATATATATATATATATATATATATATATATATACTAGCTGACCCAGCAAACGTTGTTTTGCTTTTTAAATTATTTTAGATTTTTATTAAACGTTTAATGTACAAAATTATGACAATTTAAAAAATTCAATCTTGAAGAGCAATTGAGTGTACAATGCCCGGGGTTTTTGAAAGTTTTTTTTATCGTTCTTTTCTTTTGCTCGCGTTTCCTTCCCCGCTTGCTCTCCCGTTCCCGTTTACTTTACCGTTTCCGTTTGTTTCCCAATATATATATATATATATAAGTGTCTGTTTGTTTGTTTGTCTCTCTGTTTGTCTGTTTGTCCTATGTTTTTGCAAAATAACTTTTTTAAATAATTAAAAAAATATTTTTAATAGCCATGGCCTATCCTCAAACCTACCAAATGTGCACAAAAAATTTCATAAAAGTCGGTTCAGCCGTTTCGGAGGAGTTTAATTTCAACACTATGACACGAGATTTATATATATATATATATATATATATATATATATATATATATATATATATATATATATATATATATATATATATATATATATATATATATATATATATATATCCTTGGACAAACAGACAGACAGACAAACAAGAAAGCAAGTTAAGAAAACATAGTAAAAATTAAATATCGTTTTTGCTAAATAAACTAAAATTTCTACTAATATTTCTACAGAAAAATTGTAATTTTTGAAAATTACTTGAAGTTTTAATTGATTTTATTCTATATTTCATTCCATATTTCCAATGACTAAGGTTAAGTTTGAAGGTTTTCAAATCAATGTCATAGAAATTAGTTTCTCGTGATCAGCATCTTAGCGTATTTCATGGATTCGTGTTGATTCCTATAGAATGTCCAGTCCACTCCATCTGTACTTCCGACATTTGCATTATTATAATAAAAACCGTTTAGATTACTGGTATGACAAGCTTTATACCACCAAGCTCCGTGGTATTCTACTGCACAATTCGTCGAAGCTTTCAGATCGTTATCAAAATCTTTTGTTGTAAAGTTCATTCCGCTTTGAGGACTAAATGAATCTCCTAAACAAATACAAAAATATATAATGGGGTGTTTATTAAATCTTTTACGCTTCAGAAAAATAGGCCCACGTGTGACAGTTTATGACAGGAAGAAAACAAGATTAAAATCGTTTATATTAACTTCACCGCCGCTCTTTGATGTGTTTCAACTTGTGCCTAGGTGTCATAATATCAACAATCTTAGTCAAATTTGAACGATAAAGAAATTTTTAAATCATTCTTAGCAAAGTCGAAGAGATACAATTTATTATATTAACTGATACGTTATTATATGTTTTGGTACTAAACGTCAACGTAATTAATTGTTGCCGCTATTAAGTGTTGTCGGTCAGTGCCGAAGCTATGGTGCAAGTGCCCACTCCTCCAAAAAACTTTAATGGGGTCCTTTACTGTTAGGTTGCATTACTATTGTTTGGCTTTTGTACAGAAGAGGACATATTCGTACGTTAATTTCTTAAACATTTTCTAAAAGATACTTTTTCTGCATTAATGAGCAATAACTGGGTGTGAAATATTCTTGTATTATTAGAAGATAGAATAAGTAGAATTGCAATGATTAATATAAAATTTTTTATCAAAAATTAGATCACCATAACTAGAGGGCTTTTTAAAATCTTAGGGTCCCCCATCCGGGAGGGTTCGGGGTCTTCCAACCACGGCATTGTCGTTTATTATTAAGATCTGAAAACAAAAACTCATGCACGTAATTTTTGGTCCAAAATATTTTTATTTATGATAATTTAAAGCTTATTTAAAGTGTACCACGTTGTGGTTAATTGTTTTCAACACTTACCAGTTTTAAACATTTTTTAAAGTTTGAACCTGCTTGTCCAGTTACGCAATTAAATGCAAGATATTTAAAAAAAGTTAAAAAAAACTATGTAATATTTTCAATTATCAGTAAATTTTACGAAACCTGCATTTCCAGAATATCCAGAGGCAGTTAAAGTATATTTTGAGCTAGGTGGCCCAACCACAAAAGTAAGATATTCAGCATATGCATTACTTCCAACATATGGAAGTATTTCAACTCTCAGTTTGTAACTTCTCTGATTGGTTAAACGGTACAACAAATAGTTGTTTGCGTTGAACGTAAATAAATATTCAATTGTTACTTTTATCAAAACCATTATAAACTAAAAAAACGGTTTGCTGTTAACATAACATAACATAACATAACATAACATAACATAACATAACATAACATAACATAACATAACATAACATAACATAACATAACATAACATAACATAACATAAAATAACATAACATAACATAACATAACATAACATAACATAACATAACATTTATTATTGCGGTTTAAAAGACTTTAGGCTTGTAGACATCCACTTTTGTTTGGAACAAAAAGCTGAACATTTATTAACAAAAGGACGTAGTCACAAGCAAAACAAAACACACAAAAAATGGGAAAAAATTCAAATCAAATACAGCGAGCGTTCATCGCGATAGCTTGTGACAATAAATGACAGTCAGTTCCAAGGGAATTATTTGGTAATGGTAATACACCAATAAGTATTGTAAGAAAAATAGATTTTAGTATAATTAATTAACATTTTTTAATTTCAATCCCATAGAGTCTATTTAAATGTAAATTTCAACTATATTTAAATGAATAAATAAATCAACAATAGCAGAGACTTTCAATGTGTTTTGAATGAGCCTAATGCTATTGTACGCATCTGAAATGCTTCACATGAAAAAATTAAACACGATCAAAAAACGAATCATTCATTAATCACTTTGACATGTGCCTCATTCATTGAATTGTGTTTTACTTCTGTAATGATGATAAAGCATGAAATTATTTTTAAAAAGCCTAAAACATTTTTAGTAACATGCTTTCTAATAAATTTATTAAACTTAAATTTTCTAAATTAAATTTTCTAAATTATTGATTTAAATTGAAAAATCTTTATTTTAGTTTGTATACTTATTTAATCCACTTACTTATTTAATCTACTTATTTGTTTTAAATTTGAATTAAAAACTAAACTTTTTGACAATTTTAAACCATTCAAACTGTTC
The DNA here is from genome assembly GCA_963978895.1 of Erpobdella octoculata. Classification (NCBI taxonomy): domain Eukaryota; kingdom Metazoa; phylum Annelida; class Clitellata; order Hirudinida; family Erpobdellidae; genus Erpobdella; species Erpobdella octoculata. The sequence goes on along the minus strand of OZ022243.1, from coordinate 6,127,768 downwards.
TGTTTTAAAAAATTAGAATTCACAACTAATAATTTCTGTCGACATCAGCAAATGTTTTCCAGAAATAAATTTGTGATGACCGGGAAAGGGTTGTGGTAATTAAGTGTCATTCAAATTCTGGACTTATTCTAGTAACCGAGCTTATTATAATACATTTCTGGGTATACTACAAAAATTGAAAAAGCTGAGTAGAATAAAAAAAATTAAATAAACTGAATTATTGTGTGGTTTTTCAATAATTTTAAATAATGAGCATACAAATTTGTCTTACCGAGCCAATACTCTCCTTTAATATTTCCAAATCCATTTTCATAATCCACCCATCCTCTATAAAAATCAATTGATCCATCCAATCGTCGCTGAATGACCTGAGTTATAATTATTAACAACATTAATTTAGATTTGGCATTTATTTTGAAATTTTAACTGCTCACAGATATGCACATTAGATATATACAATGGGACAAAAAGTGTTCCTATCTTCATTGGATTTAACTCGAACACCACTCTAACGTCATTATGTTTGTCCTTATTGCTATCCCATCCTAGTCCCTATTCCAAACAAATTTCACCTCCTTAATACTCGGAAATGAAATTATTATAGAGAACCTTTCTAGCGGCTGCGACGCAACCCGTGGACGACACGGCCGATTTTTTCCACAGTTGGACGCATTCTTTTTAGTCTTTAAAGAAACCGAGCAATTATTCAATTCTGCGTTTTAGTCTGCAAAGCCATAGCAAACTGTTTCTTCTTTATAGATATATATATATTTATAGATATTTGTTCTAAACTCTCGATCACTTGTAGTTCCCATTCGGTCACAGGCGGGTTTATGGAATCCAATTTACAATTGTGCAGCGTACATATTTTCTGATTTTGTATGCTTTTCGAGTTTCTACACACAAGATCAATTATTATATAGAACTGTATAATTTTTGTCAAGAGTAAATTTGTTTCCAAAAAATATTTTACAGGCTTTTTCTTAAGACCTTTTTTTGCTTCCATTAGATTGTTTGCCGTAGCCGCTGACAACAGGATCAAAGTCATCAAATATTACATCTTTGATTTTTCGTATAAGTGTTTCATCAACTTTAGAATTTCCTTTGCTTAAAATGCTCTTCTCCAAATCATGTGAAAAAATGTTCCAAAGTTTCAACAGCAACTTGAAATTCTGACTTAAATCTGTGGACATCCTTTCTTTCATTCCTTCCGCTCATAAGCGCGACTAAAAATAAACACGTGTCTGCGGACGACAGTTCAAAAAAGACACCAAAATTCTTTTCGAAAAAGCGCACTATTTTTTTTAAAGTATCCACAACTATCTTCTGTTTTCTGAATTTTTTAAACAACTATTTTTGGACAAAAAGTTTAAGATGGGAATTTATGGGGGCGCATTTGTTAGACCTTGTCCATGAGCGCCGAAAACCTTAACTACGCATCTAGTGCCGCCAATACAAGAATAAAATTCTGCATCCATTTAATCGCCGGCGGCTTGGCTGAGCTAATTTTTGTTCGAAGCTAAAATAAGAGCCTGGGATTTTTAAAGCAGAATCCAGCTGCTGTAAATTAACTATAGCAAATGTAGCTGTTTTTGCATTGCTTGACACATTTTGTACAACTCATGTCTCAAGATTGTCAACCACACCAGACAAAAAACTTACTCCGGAATTCCGCATCTGAACCCTGTTTTTGACGTGCGTTTCCTCACTAGCATCATATCGACCCAATTTTTGAATGGCCTGTTCCCAAAATTCCTGATGGACCTCCAAGCACTTTTTGCATCTCCTGAAGACATTTGCTAAGGCAACTTCGGTTTCCACAACATGCGAGAAGTTAGCCTCAATTGGGCACCAATATCATTCGGCAACGTTCTGCCACAAAACTGGTTCAACCTTTTTTATTTTGCTTTCTAAAAGCTGCACCTCATTTGAATCATCTATCTAGCTGTTATCTGCCTGTTTACATGAAGGAGTTCAAAGCAAAAATGAACTCTAATGAAAAAATTAGGTTTTTGGAAGTGTAAGTGTTATAAGTTTTTCAGAATTGAGAAAAGGTTTGCTATTAATTCAAACAATTAAATTTGAAACAAAGCGTGGCTAATTAGCACGATTTAAAAAACAAAAACAAAACCCGAGAAACGCCAAGCTAGTATTTAATAAATATAATACATAAAAAATAAATTATTATATTTTACCATGTATTTAGCTCCATTTGTTGAGACTTCGCAATAAACAGGAAACGTCATGTTATCCATTTTCATCCAATATACTCCACTGTCTGTCGGACCAGTTCCTGGTATTTCATTGCAGTCCTCATAGGCTAAAAAGTACACAAAATTAATAGCTTGAAGGCGAAAATAAAAAATGAAAAAAATTTTCTAAATTTTAAATTGTTAAAGAAATAAAAACTTTTAAAACACGGACGATTTCTGGGGAAAAAATAAGTAAATCACGGTAATTAACTTATTTTTTTAATTTTATTTCTCATAATTGGAAAAATAATTTTTTCTTGTTAATTGTCTGAAATTTTATTGCAGCCCATTAGTTAATTTCAAATTTTTGAAAAAAATTTTAGAAACAATAGGTTTCAAAAACTTTTGCAAAACCGAAAACCTCACAGGTTTTTGTTAGAAATCATGATTTGTAATTTAACCAACCTTCTAAAAAGCATGATTTTCTCCATTCTGGAACAACCTTTTTATTTATAAACAATATTTTAAAAAATAACACAAGTATATATAATTTTATTTATATAACCAAGAACATATTCAATATATAAAAATGAAAATGTGTATGTAATTGTTTTTGTATCCATCAGCACTTAAATCAATTTTATTAAAAGTTTGTTTACTTGAAAAACATAGTCAGCGGGTGGTTCGTGTCTGTTTTGCAAACAAGTTTGCCAACCGGTTAGCAACGCCATGTATATAGTTGGTCTCAAATAAAATAAATTCATAGCTAGTAAAACAAAACGCGTTCACCTCGTAGTATATTGAAAGTTGATCGTTTATAACTTTTGTCAAATTTTTTGCAATACAAGGTTTGTTAAACAATTGACACAATCCATTAGATTCCTGGTAATTAAATCCTACACATGCTTGACCATTTGTAACAAGTGGAAACATTCCCAGAGGACGAAAAAACAAAACAGAGATTTGTTTGTAGGAAACAACTGTTCCATGTTCCGTATTGGTGAATGAATATAAAGAAGGAAACTGGTCAGTAAAATTTAATTGCTTTCCAATGTTTTCAAACAAACAGTAACTGGCACATTGTAGTTTTGATGACAATAACGCAGAGTTATTTGGTGAAGAACTGCAACTTAACGTTGTGTTGCTTTCATCGTGTGGATGACATTTTGTAAAATATCTCGTTACCAACTCACTCCTTGTCACACAAAAAACAAGTTGAGTTAGAATCAAAAGCTCGCAAATCTTGTACATATTTCTATTTATTTATTTATTTATTATATTTTACTTATATGCGTTAAAAAATTGCAATAATGTTTTTCTATCAGATTGGAAACATTTGAGCATTTAATTCATAGGAATGCTTATATACAAAACAGCAGGAAAAAAAATGCGCCATTACAAAATTATAACAAAACCCCAGCACCAAATGTGCTTATTCTTGAAAAGCTATAAATTACGTTGGCGCAGTCTCTGTCGGTTTGTTTGTGTATATATATATATATATATATATATATATATATATATATAAATCAATAATAAACTTTATGATCATATGTTTTACTCATTTTAAGCCCCCAAAATCGCCAAACTTTTTGAAGTTGTTTAATTTTGGAAAAAATCATTTTTACAAACTTTTCATTAGGTTACAATTTACAATCTCTGTTTGTGTGTTTGTGTATGTGTGTGTCTTTTTCTGACTAGCTAGAAAGCTGAAACGTTCAGCAAAGCTTTATATTGGATGACAATACATGATTCAATAAAAAAAACTTAATTTGAACATCTCTTGTATTTCTTTATCAAGTGCATTTGAAATCAAAGTTTGTGTTGAAAAACTCGTTTGTTTTACTTGTTATTTATTAAGCTAGAAGGTTTTAGAAATGTAAAAGCAATAGTAAATTTGTGGAACGTTTCATTATGTAAATAGAACCGTTAACCTTTTAAGACCTATTGGGTGAGCGGTGACCCATAAAATAATTAATCTTTTACGACTACGCCCGTTTGAGAATTTTTTTGTTGTTATTGTTTCAATCCATACTGAAGAAGTGGAGGAACATTTTTAAAATTAAAACATACGTTTTAAAAAGAAAAAATGTTTGGTCTGAGTCAAAAGTTGAAATTTGACGAAGAAAAATCCTTGTTTTGTTTTATTTGCTAGCATAAAATATTTAAAAAAAATAGACTTTGCGTAATCACACGTTTAGTTACAAAACCACTGACTTGCATACATAATTACACGCACATACATATTTATAGTTTTTTATTTACATAATTCTGTTCCATGTATATATACATAATTTCACCCATAATCATACAAAACACATTTTGTCAAATTAATTTCAAGTATTAAGTTTTTAAACAAATTTTTATTTGAAGTCAAGACAAAAATTTAATTTTTGATGGTTATGATGAGAATGTAATATTATACGTTTTTGAATCTGATTTAGACTACAAAATCCTAAGCATGTAATCATCGATTTTATAGATTTTCATCTTCTCCAACATTATCACTATGTATCCTATATTGACGTCATCATCCTTTCCATTGGTAGTGTTTCGGAATTTTTTTTAATTAGGAATAAAAATTTTACAAATAATAAGTAACCCAGCAATATAAAATCTGTAAAAAAAATATAAGGAGCCTAATTACTCAACAAGTATAGAAAAAAACAAGTTTTTCAAAACAAACTTTTATTCCAAATACACTAGATTTAGAAATACAAAAGATGTTCAAATTAAGTTTTTCTTTGTTTCTTTTAATTGCATCATGTATTTTTATCTAATATAAAGCTATGCTAAACGTTTCAACTTCCTAGCTAGTAAAAAAGCTGGTTAAATTTTACACAGAAAGCCACACACACAAACAGAGATTCTAACCTAAATAGAAGTTTGTAAAAATTAAGATTTGTGAAAAACAATTTTTAACGGTTAACTTATTAAATCCTTTATAATATTTTTCAAAATAACAAATTTTCTTCAGAGAAATAAACCACCTGTCTTTAGTTCATTTAAAAAAAACTTTTAATTTTTAAATAAAAAAGTATTTAAGTCTTTGTACAAAAAAGAATTTAACTAGAACATACTTTTACCAACAAAACCAAAAGTATAATGGATAGTATAATATGTATATTAGTATTATGACTAAACGCATTAAGTACTTAACAAACAAACAAAGAAAAAATCGTGGTCTGCGGCTGGGTCGATGACATATTAGCATTACAATGCATAAAGTTGCAATAATAAAAAGACATAAACAAAGAATCTAAATATCTAAGTGCTTTTTTTTATAAAACAATAGCCAAAAAAAACATTATATATATATATATATATATATATATATAATGTTGTTTTTTGGCCATTGTTTCATAAAAAAGCACTTAAATATTTTGCCTAAATAATATAGGTAAAGATAATGAATAAAAGAAAAATTTCAAAAAACAGGAAATACTAAATCATTTCAATAGTTGAAAAGTTTGCTAGTGATATTGATATGCAAACCGAGGGGTTGTCCACTCAAACAAAAATTTCTACACCCTTGAAATTTACACAAAAATTCCAAATAAATCCATATAACGCAAAAATTCCAAATAAATTCAAAATTACGCAAAAATTCCAATTAACGCAAAAATTCAAAAAATCCAGAATATTTCAAAAATATGGAAAAATTCCAGAATATTTCATAAATATGGAAAAATTCCAAAACGTATTAAGATTTTTTAAACAAAAACTCAAAAGTATTTCACGCACAACCAAATTTTGAAATATGGTAATGACGATCGGATGACGCAATTTGTCGTCTACTATCATCCTACACGCAGGCCCGTAGCCAGCTAGAGCGGAAAAGGATGCATACACCTTTGCAAGGAAAAAACATCACTTTGCAGACCTTGAAATTATATTACAAAAACAGCATTTTCACCCTTTATTTTCACATTTTTCTAAAACTGCTTTCTTGTTTTTGTGTCTGCGTGTTTAGATCAAATGGGGAAAAAAATTTCATTATCTTTGAGATTTACAAATCGAGTTGACCTTTAACATGAAACAAAATGTTTTATCATTTCATCTTCTATGTTTAAATGAAACCAGATATCCTTGCAATTCTAATTTTTTCTTTTCATTTTTTTCCATCTTCTCCGTTTGGCCTTTTGCACCTTCTTACTCTGAAGTTTGTTCATTGTGTGCGTATTAATTTTATCAACTGCTGACTGCTGACCACCGCGGTCTCCGCGTTATGCGAAATTGCTAACATACATACATCGGAAATTACGTATGTAGATAAAAACCGTAGTGATAGGCCACGTTTTGTCGTTTAGTTAACTATCAGGAGAAAATGGAAAAAAATCAAAATTTCCCTATAAACAGTTTGATATCAGCTGACAGAAAAAATGTAAATGTAAATGTAAATTTATAATGCGCTTTTTTTAAAAAGTCACAAAAGCGCGTCGCGTCAAATCATAAATTTAAGAATAAAGTTCTGTCTTAAGCAGCTTCCTGAAACCGCCGAGGTCCAAAGCTGGATTCCTCAGGTCAGCAGATAGGCTGTTCCAAACAACTGGACCAGCAGTGGAGAATCCGCGCCTGCCGAGAGTCGTTGTCTTTGACGATGGAACGAACAAGTCGCCAGCAGCCGCCGATCGAAGGTGGGACCGACCAGCAAGCGTTGAGATCGGTACACACAATTGCTGCAGGTAGACCGGAGCCGTGTGGTGGAGGCACTTGTATACCATCAGACCCAACTTGAACTGAATTCTCTGCGGGAAAGGAAGCCAGTGAAGTTGCGTCCGCATGAGATCTGATACGGGAGACCAGCCGGGCAGCTGAAGAACAAGACGAGCGGCTGCTCGGAGAATGGATTGGAGCCTATTGATTTGAAACTGTCTAAGTCCGGCCATGACACCATTACAGTAATCAAGCCGGCTGTGCACGAGTGCTCTAATGAGTGAATGGGCGGAGTCCATGGTGAGGCTACGACGGACGACGCGCAGTTGACGGAGATGGTAGAAGCATGAACGAGTAAGATGAGAGATGTGTGCCTCCATAGACAAGCTACTGTCGACCATCACGCCAAGATTACGAACATAAGTGGAGGGCCTGACTGAGACACCAGCGATGACCAGATCCCCCCTCGGACAGAAGCTGAGTCGACCAGGCGAGCCCAACCAGATCACTTCGGTCTTAGAAGGATTGAGTTGCAAGCGATTGCTTGCCATCCAAGTGCCAATCTCGCTGATACATGCAGACATCCTGGGGACCAGATCGGAACACGACGCTGGCGGGGAGTGATCGTAAATCTGCAGGTCGTCAGCGTAAGAATGGACAGAAAACCGATGTTTCGTGGCAATATGTAGGACGTCCGCGGAATAGAGAAGAAACAACAACGGGCCCAGAACGGATCCCTGCGGGACGCCACACAGGACAGAGGTAGGCGTGGACAAAACACCTCCGGAGCGGATGCAGTGGGACCGATCAGTCAAATAGGAACGAAACCATTCGAGGACGACGTCTCCGAAACCGTACGAGAAATGGAGCCTGTTGACCAAAATTTGATGGTCAACAGTGTCGAAAGCAGCGGAGAGGTCCAGAAGTCCCAGTAGCGTGATCCGACCCGAATCAGCCGCAGCGTAAATATCAGACAGTACCTTCAGGACAGCAGTTTCAGTGGAGTGCTGATTTCTGTACGCCGACTGAAACATCGGGAGAAGGTTGTTTTCACGGAGGTAGATGTTTATCTGGGCGGCTACGCATCGTTCCAGTAGTTTTGACAGATAGGACAGATTCGAGATTGGGCGGTAGTTACCGGTGTTGAGCGGATCTAGATTCGGCTTCTTCAGGATCGGTGTGATGACAGCATTTTTCTGGGCAGGAGGAAACTGTCCCCGCTCTAGCGATGAATTTACCAGGAATGTCACAAACGGTGCCAGTTCACTAGAGTATTGCTTGATTATCCATGTCGGTATTGGGTCCAGGGAACAATTTTTGTTTGGTGAAGATTTGATGAGCCGGGTAATGTCGTCGACACTCACAGGTTTAAACCTCAGCAGGTCGCAGGAACAACAGCCGGGGTCGAATCGTGGACTGGAAGCATGTGAAATATCGGGATTCAATGTGATTGTTTTCAACGGTTCTTAATAAACGTGTAACTTGAAAAAGCTTTACTTAAATAGTTTAGTGTTGTAAAAAACCCAAAAAAACAACCAAAATAAACAAAATAATTAATATGCCAAACGAATTTTGAAAAACTCCAAAAAATTCCAAATAAAATCCATAAATTTCCAAACCAATTGAAAAAAATTCGTAAAATTCCAAAAAAATCCAAATTACGCAAAAATTCCAAAAAATTTCCAAAACACGCATAAAGTTCAAAAAAATTCCAAAATACGCAAGAATTTCAAAAACATTCCTAAAGAATTTTTTTGAATTTTTGCTTTGTACACCCATCGATGGTCAGCCCCTCGATGTAAACATTTTTTTAAGTTTTTTGTGTTGATCATAGAATATTCTACAATGCGACTAATAATAATAATTATTTGCAGCCAGAACTAAGGAAACTTTGTGAGGATAGGTCATTAGTTATTCAAATTTAAAAAATGGGCATTGTTATGTGGCCAAATTGCTTCAGAATCGCAAAAAAATTTAAATTAAAAATAATGAAAATTGACATTGATGTGTTTTAGTCTACGTAAAACACCGACTACTGTTACAGGACATGGGGACCGTTCATAATTTACGTCGCAGTTTTTAAGGCTATTTTACATAATTTATACATATGAAATGGCTTAAAAATGTAATGTTTCTTATAGATGGTCCCTTGTATAAGAAAACTCGTCAACTTTGTAATTTAAAAATTCTGAAAAAACAATTTCACAATCTTAAATTTGTTTACAAGAACATTTGAAATGCTGGAGTAAATTTCAATCCGACGTAGATATCATTTTCTCCGGTCCAGAATTTTTTAAACTTGGTTTGCTAACGCCACTATTGTATTTACATTAACTAACTTTATAACAAAACCCTAGGATCAAGTTTGACATTTTACTCTTTTTGGTGACATCTTTGTCAGCTCAGCAATAAAATTTGAACGTATTGTAAAATGTCCCGCTTAACTTAATTTTGCAATTTTTAATTTTTAATTACATTGATCAATTTTGAGATTGTTGAACTGTTTAAATTATGCCATTAAGGAATGCGATAAAGTTTTTTTTCAATATATTGTAACCAATGAGCATTTTACTGTCTTCGCTTAAAGGTTAATGTGCTGAGCTAGTTTATCAAAAAAATTAGTTATATTGAACAAAAATAAATAAAATCCAGGCATTAAAACTCTGTCAAAATGTTTGGCAGTCTTTGCTGACAACTGGTCAACAACGACTCAACCCATTTGTGAAGTGAGTCATTTATACGTTTAGCTTGTGCAGTAAACGTTTAATCTGGATTATTTCTTAATCTCTGTAGACCATGTCCACATCAAAACCTAGAAGAACAATTTTCATAGAAGATTCATGCATTCAGTTGGTTTCTTCCACCAATGGCAGCGTTTGTACACGCCATGTCAATTTATCGACTTCATCAAGTATTATTTTATCATCTGTATAAATGCTGCAATATTGGCATTTAGTTGTATTAGGATCTAAAGTTTCGTGGAAGGAAACACTTAAATCTGTTACAGCATCGTATTTTTCTAAATCGATGTTATCTGTGCAAAAAACTTCTATCAAACAACTTGAAAACAACGATGAACATTCTGAACAAAGAACTCCAAAGCGTAAACCGCTCTGCCTTAAGAATAAGTTGTCACCTGAATCCAATTCAACCAGATGTTTTTGGCAGAAACGATCACCCTCCGAATCTTTGGTTGTCAAAACTAAAGTAACTATGTGAGAATCGTCGAATAAGCAGTAAAAATCGGCAAAATACAACCTATTTGAGTCGGTCATCATAAAATCTATCGGCACTTTTGCACAGACCAATCCCTGGACAGACGTGTTGTAATCGTCGCTAGCCATGAAACTCAGCCCTTTTAAACTGTTGTTTATAGGATTTCTAGCATGTCCACGCGGCTTTCTTATACTGGTTCGCATGATGTTCTTGCTTTGTTTTATTTCATCAAAGTATTCTCTAGTATTGTATGTGTATAACCAGAAACAGTTTTTTATACAGTTATCTTTAACGTATTCTTCTGCTTTTTTTTTCAATTTCTGGATATCTTCTACTGTGTAGCCTTCAACAAGATTTGTGCTTGTTTTTATTAAAATATTTTATCTGTAAAAGTAATATGTTAAGGAAAAAACTCACAACTAGAAGATGCCATTTTAGTTTGCTGGCCTAAATCCTGACTAATTCGATTTGAAAACTATATTCGATAGTTTTATATATCATTTACGACAAATAATACTTTTTAAATAAGCCGATATTTTTTAACTTCGGATTTATTAAAGTAATAATCGGTACTGAAGATATATTTAGGTATAGGCAGTCCTTAAAAGGAAATCCCCAGGTTATTTTAATTAGTTGGAAATACCCAAGTTATTTTTATTTGATATGCCTATAAAGATTCTAAACAGTTATCGTAAACACGTAAATCATAAAAACTTCTTTTTTTATAATCCTTTATAATTTTGTATTTAAGGGGCTAATAATTATTTGCTGATTATGTTTCCATGATAATTAGTCTACAAAATAGAAAAACATCAAGCGCAGTTTTTTTAATACTTGATATGATATTTATGCAATGATTGAAAATATAAATATATATATAAAGCTCCAAAGATATCAGCATATAATTTTATTTAAAAATGTTTCCATTATCCTTTCCGATACAAAAAAAGAAAATTTCTATTTTTAAGTGATAACATTAATGTGTAGCTTTGTTGAAATAATGTTTTATATAGTAATAAATCTATTTAACAGATTTATTCTATAATAAGTTGAACTAATGTTTTATATAGTTATGAATCTATTTAACAGATTTATTCTATAACAAGTTCTCAAATAAGTTTTCAGCCTCGTCAAACTCAAAAACAATCAAAATGTTTACGTCATCTTTATTAGAAATAATTTTTTATAAACATTCAAAAAATAAATGTTTGTTTAAATAAAATTTAAATTTTTAAATACAATTACAGTTAAAACTGAGCTTTGTTAATTTAATTTTTGTTTTTCAATTTAATGCAAAAACACCACTGGCTAGAAAAATTGCTGGTGTTTAAATATTTGTTTTTAGTGGGCAAGGTTTGGTTTGTGGTCCGCCAAATTTCTTATTTGTACCTCTACTTATGCAACTTTTCTTTAGACATTTAGAAGTTGTAAAATTATTTAAGATATACATAATATCATATGATGGAGCATTGACTCTATAACAGTAGCATATTGACACAAATCTGAGCCTATATTTACTGCAGCTGCATATAACATTAGTCCATCATGCAGAATCTTCATCTACATTGTGTTTGTTTTATTAATTTTTCAACAGCGTAGCACCCCACACACCAACTTTCTAATTGGGGCTAATTTAAAAAAAAAAGAGGATCATAGTTGAGATTTTTATTAATTCGAATGTATTAATTATTATAATTTCCAATCCGCAAAAAAAAAATTTTTTTTAAACGTTATTTATACATTTTAATATTTGAATGTGTTAATTATTTGTTTGATTTTATGCTGCAATGAGCATTTGAATGATTTGTTCACTTCAGCGTTAATAATTCAGCTGATTTTCGTCTGGGGCGTAGGAGCCTAAATTCAGCATTTTACTGGGGGAACCTTCTCGCCATTTATAATGTTTACTGCCAGGCTTAATCGACATTGTTTGGATGTTTTATAATTTTTTTGCTAATGAAACGTAAAATAACATAAATTTTTGAATTTTCGTTTCAATGATGACGATCACAATACCAAATTTTATTTAATTGCTTCTGCCGTTTGGGTTTCATAAGTAAATACACGCACATTACTCTTTATACAAGGGAGGTATGACTGATCTTATCATATTTTCTTTTGATAAATTTGCTTTTTCAAAAAAAAATTTAAAAAAATAAATGCAGTTAAAGATCCTACGAAAATCAAAAAGTCTAAAACAACAAAATTTTTCTTTCCAAAAACTAAAATCGTTAATTAATGCATCGATGTTCGCATTTTTTGCATCTTCATGTTGGTATGAAGTTGCCAGTAAATTAACAAGTCGTTCGTTTCCACGTCGATTTGGGCAGCTAAATCTTTCTTTTCAACTGAAGTCACCGGCAATGTCAGGACAAATTTAATCCTTCTAAACCCTAAGGAGTTTGCTAAAATGTAATTTAATTAACGGAGATGAGAAATATCAACACAAGACAACAAAGACTGATGATCCTTCTGTGGTATCAACATCCCTCCCCGTTACCACCACAAAATTCAAGATAAAAGAGAAACTGCAGGAGATAACTATTTCCTATTATAGCACATGGCGACAGGTAACACAGCTACTAGAAAAACACATTCAAAGTATTCATGTTCATCTAGTTTTTAATCTAAACAGCCTACCCAAACCACTAAGAAATATTTTTGCTAGCTAGAATGTGAACTAATATAAAGTGTAATCGTTTTTCTCAAACATTTTTAGCACAGCAAGATAATACAAATTTGCCCACGTGAAGTGCAAATTTTTATTCTGAAAAACCACACTGGTTTTGTGAAACTTTTGCGACAACTTAGTCCATAGATGTCGGTTAAAAAGTTCTTTAATTTCTCCGTGAAAAAATAAATTTTTAGTCGAGTTACTACTTTTTCATCCTTATCATAAATATTACTTATATCATAAATAATCAACTTGTAACTTACTTTTATAGCAGACACTACTTAAAAAATTGCTTCTCATTTAGTGTCGGACTGGTTTTTTAAAAACTTTGTTGTCTAAGTCGGTTTTCAAAAATGATAGCATCACAGAAAACGTCTTTGTAGATTATGGAAAGAATTTGTACAGTTTCTTGAACATCAGCAAAGATGTCCACTACATCTAACAAGCAACCTACAACAGCACGGTATTAGAACTATATATATATCCAAATTCCCTATACGTTTAATTCGAAATATCCAAAATTGCTATAATTGAACTCGATATATGCTAATACGCTTTAATCGGACTTGATATATGTGAATTCGCTATAAGTAGAACTCGATATATGCAAATTTGCTAAGAACGGAACTCGATATATGCACATTTTGTATATGTACAACTCGATTTATGTGAAGTCGATATAAGTAAGACTTGAAATATGCGGAATCGCATATTTTGAACTCAATATATGCCAATTTGCTATAAGTGAAACTCAATATGTGCAAATTCGCTGCAACTCGATATATGCGAATTTTCTATAAGTAGAGCTTGATATACCTATGCAATATTGTTATGAATACGGCATAGAAATAAATTTCGTTATAAATTAAAGGTATTTGTTGTAAGCGGAAATTGTTGGAAACGATTTCGTAGTATGAGATTAAATGTATCAGATTTCGTTATAAACGATTTTATTATAGAAGGAACGATGCAAATTTGTTAAGAGCAGAATTCGTTATAAACGATTTTGTTATAAGAGGAACTATGCAAATTCGTTATCAGCGAAATTCGTTATAAACGAGTTTTTTATAAGAAAAACTCTGCGAAATCGTTTATTGGATTTCGTTATAAACGATTTTGTTACCAGAGAAACTATGCAATTTTGGTATGAGCGATTTTGTTGTAAATGGAACAGTGCAAAATCATCATAATTTTTATTATTATATTTGTTATGTGAGGAACTTTACAAATCGTTGTGAGCAGATTATAAACGATTTCGTAGTGAGATGCACTAAAGTTATCTTATTTCAATATAAACGTTCTTTGATATAACTGATTTCGTTATAAGCGCTACTTCGATATAACCAATTTCGTTATAAACGAGAATCGGTATATGCAAAATGAGAACCCAATATAAACGAAATCGTTATAAGCAGGATTCGATACATGCGAAATCATTTTGAGAGGATTATATAACCGATCTATTGATAGGCGCAACAAGAAAGCAAAGTAAGAAAAACGTGGTAAAAAAGCTGCTTTTGTAATATTAAAATAATGTCATAAGTCACAGTCATACAACTTTATGTCATACACGTTAATGAAAAACGTGATATTCTAGCTATGAGATACGAAAAAGTTGAGTCTCGCCATTAATTCAAATTATTCTGCCATACGCAAAATTACAAACTTTATTTCGTACAACTTCGCGCGAGAGATCCGAAAGTTTTTTTTTAACCACTAATAAACGGTAATGGTTTGTACATTCTACCAGAAGTAAAATTACAGATATTATACTACATAAATTTTGCTTTAAGCATTTGAAAAACTACTAATAAACGGTAACAAATAGAACACACATGTACAAAAATCGAATTGTGCAGACTGTTTCTTCTAATAATGTTATTTTTCTGTTAACAAATAATGGAGAGTAAAAATTATAAGCGTTCCTTCAAATTAAAAACTTGTAATAGATGTCACGTTGTCTGAACTTCAAGTTTTGACAATTTGAACTACGCTCAACACAACTATCATCGTCATTCTCGATATCAGAATCATCCACAGAAAGAAATAGATAAAACTTGTATTATACTGATATCATCACCAGAGGTCGTTATCTCTTTAAGTCACATTCACAAATTTATAACTCAAAACGCTTGACATTTTTGAAATGCATAAAACGGTAAATAAAATTTTACTAAATCATTCAAAACACAAATGCAAGCTGTTTCTAACAAATTTTAAAAATATTTAGTTTCTTCCACAGCTCACAAGCTATAATTGAGAAACACCACCAGCTAACAATGCTTTATTTTGTTAAATTCTGCATCGACGTTATCCTTTGTAATGTGCTGATGAGCGCGCCATCTACCTAAGATGTGCAGCCGACGCGGACGCTGAAAAGTACCGCAAGCACTTTAAAGGTGAAGAGCGCAAATGCGCTAGCTACTGTTTCGCAGAAAGGGACAGTAGCCAAAAAGTAGAATTGAAATATAATAATTAGGTTGCGTTGATTGAAAGTTCAGTATTGGCGCTGTAATTTTCATAAGAATTTAAAATTGTTTTTTATTTGAAAATCTCAGCTCTGTGACATCACTGGTGGGTGTTAATAAAACACTTCACCAAAAATTTAAAAATGCATGAATTTGAAAGATAGAATTCAAAATGAGTGAAGGTGAAACTGCATTGCTGTGGTCTCGTAGTTTTACATGCACTGCTGTATCAATAAGAAAACGAAAACTTTTGAAAAAGCGGCAATATTCCCGTTAATCTGTTCCCAGTGTTCCCACTTTCCTCTCCCTTGTGAGGCAAACCATAGGAAAATTATTGCAAGCGGCTGTTTAGAAAACACTTGGAAGGGTGGTCTGAAAGATATATTCCAAAAAGATAACAGCATTTAAAGTTATTGAATAAATATAGAAGAATCCTCGAGTTAATAAACCATAATGAGGCGCTGGTGGCAGACCGGGAAAGCGTTCGCCTGTCGATCGTTAGGTCGGCAGTTCGAGCCTCACTGACGTCACTACCCTAACTCCCTTAAGCAAGGAGTTCACTCGCATTGCTTAAGGGGTAGGTGCCTATAAATGGCTGCCTCTGCAAGGATCCTTTTTTCGTGACCTAGAAGTCTAACGATTAGCGCCACGTTAGACATTGTCAAAAAAATCAAATTATATTAATTTATATAGAATAAAATTGGTTCAACATCTTTTCGTTGCCTAGGGAACCATATTGACAAAAATAATTGTCTAAATCGCATGTAAAAGATCAGCTCGTCAACGGCGTTTATCGTAATTATTTGTACTTCACTTGGCAGTTTCCTACTAGCATTAAAAAACACCATCTTTTGAAGTTATCCTATTTGTATAAGTGTTTTGCCGCGCAGCTGAAGTGAGTGAAGGCTATGGCTCTCTCAGGGCTTGAAAGCACTGGGAAAGCTTTAGGTATTACCACTAAATGAGCAGCTGTTGCGGAAGCTAAAAAGGACCGCGAGCTCTATAAAGGTGGTGTGGACCAGCGGTTTTACGACCGTTAGTACGCGTACCTACGGGTACGTGAAACGATAAAACAAAAAAAAACGAATTTTATAGTTGCTCTTTATTTTAGACGCTTAACTGATGTCTACAAATTAATCTCATAGCCTTACTACAAAAATAAATACTAAAATAAATCATAACAGAATAAAAAGGTTCATAAATAAAAAATAGTTAAAATTTAAAGAGCTTCTTTAACAGTGTGAGTTAACCACGAACGCATATTAAAACGAACTCTCACTTAGCATTGGGCGCGTTGTAACAATCCACCAGATGAGATACCGGTTTAACCAAAGCGTTGTAACAATTAACCACAGCATACTCCGGTTGAGCTCAATCGCATTGTAACAATTCACCGCGTGCATACACTGGTGTCCATCACATCCACCAGAGTTAAAGCTTGGTTGAGTGTGGTTGATTGTTATTGTTATTGTTGGTTTCGGGTATGGCGCTGAACACGTGTATTAAGTTGATTATGAGGGAGACAAATAGATGCTATTATTATTGCAGAAAATACTGAGTTGGGAATGAAGTAGCTAGAGCAGTGAAAATTACTTTTTAACACATTTTCGTAGTCATTGACCGCCCAGAAATTTCCGATGTCAGTCTATTTAATCATTAAATTGTATTGATATTCAAGAGAAATCTATCATTTTTGACAAGATTAGCTTAAGTAAATTCTATTAGTGATTTATAAAAAAATCAAAATAAAGCTATGCTTTCAATATATCAAATTTCTATAATAAGCCACGTTTTGAAGAATGACAGTGGAATTTGGAACTTATTTGTATGGTCCGGCCTTTGATTTTGAGGGTGGGAAATGTGTTAAATGTTAAGTTCAACAAAGAAATTTTAAAATGTTCATTCTAATGTTATAAAGTGTTTATTGCTATCTGCAGTTAGTTAGCTCTGTTTACGTGAGCGTCCACCATAGATCAACCAAAGCGTTGTAATAATTATTGGAAATTGCGGTGCACCAGTGATCAATCACAGCGTTGACAGCAGTGTTGAGCTAGTGAATTGTTACAACGCGCCCATTTAATCTCTCTTTAACTTAGTACCCGTCTATATTTGTCCAATAAGGCAATTAAGACGACGATTCCTCCTGATAGGTTCCATGAAAGGATGGCGAACCTCTTACACAACGTTCTGGACAAAATATTAATAGCCGTCATCTCTTCTTTTCTTGTGGTGTTTTCTTTTTGAAGTTTAAAACATATAAAATTTAGAAATGTTGAAATGAATCAAAGAAAATAAAATTATTTTACTTTAGAAACTCAATTTAATAAGATAGCAATCTTTAGGTAACGATATTTGAAAATTAAAAAGGTTTTTTGTTGTTTGAACGGGAACCCTTGCTCAACGCCGTTTGCTCAAAATCAAATAAATTATTCTTTTTGTTAATTTATCAAACTAGCAAGTTGTGAAAAACACTGCTGCTAATAAAAGTTTAAAAAAATTATTAACATTTTCCGCTGCAGTATGATAATTGAAAAATTATTATAATAAGCATAAGCATGAAGTTCTAACCGGATAATACGCATGTACTTATAAAGTACATGAAATAACTGTTCAGACAGTTTCTAATATGTTTTGATTCCTTTATTAACACCATTGCCGGTTTGCTTGTTGATTATTTGTATGTCTGCTTGGTTGATTGATTGCTTGTTTGATTGATTGCTTGTTTGATTGATTGATTGCTTGCTTGTTTGCCCTTTTGCCTGTTGACATATCTTTGGAGTGCCAAGAAAACCGTTAAAACAAGGTTTTTTTTTTAAATTCCTTATATTTGAAGTTTGGCGGCTTTTGGTTTAAATTTAGAGCAAATTTATATTTTAAAACAACAGTTTTTTCAATTTATAA
Organism: Erpobdella octoculata; assembly: GCA_963978895.1. Lineage (NCBI taxonomy): Eukaryota > Metazoa > Annelida > Clitellata > Hirudinida > Erpobdellidae > Erpobdella > Erpobdella octoculata. Next base: position 6,109,661 of record OZ022243.1, on the reverse strand, counting down.
ATTTATTTATTTATTTTAATTTTTGTCTGATTTGTTGTTTTTCAAATACATTTGTGTACAAAATATAATTCAAAATCAAAACTGAGCGTGACTGTCTAAAAAAAATTGTTCCAAAGTGGTTTGATGAATAACATAAATACATTTTTGCTTTATTTTTGTGTTTTGATTGCGGAACAAATCACAAATATATGTGACTTGTAGTTGACAACTAATGGAAGTGGTGAAAAATTGAAAATGTTACAATTCATCAGAAGGTGGAATCGATTTTACATGCTTTTATTAACTGTCACATGTTCGGATGTCCATGGGATGTCCGCGGACGTTTAGAAGCCCGGGAGATCATTATGAAATTAACCAACATCATAACAAAGAAAAAATAACTAAGAAAAAATTTAGAAACAAAATTATTAAAAAATAAAATTAAAGAAACATGTGAAAATGACTGATAAAAAATGTCATCGTCATAATAACTACAAACATCTTTTGTTTACTATTTACTTTCGTAGTATTTTTATAATGCGATGTCACTATGAAATTTTTTAGCTATCTTAAAAGCATGTTTTTAAATTTTAATCAACTTTCACTTGTTCCTATTTCCAGTGTTGACGTAAGTACTCAGAAAATGTACTTAAGTATAGGTACTAAGTACTCTGTGTTAAATGTACTTTAAGTACAAGTACATGTACATTATTTATCTTGTACTTAAGTACAAGTACAGTTTTTTAAATTGTACTTATAAGTACAAGTACTCAAGTACCTTGAAAATTTTTATTGATGAGCATAAAACTAAATATTTATTAAGAAACATCACCAAAATGTCTTTTTGAGTTGAATCATTACTTTCTGAACCTTGTTCATAAAACCCAATGAAATCGCCAATTGATGTTATCACAACCTCTGCTTCTGGAAAAGTATTTGTTTCATTCATACGATTGACTTCAACTACGGACAGTTTTTCAGCCATCTTACAATGTGTCAAAGGCAGCCAGCGAACCTTAAAGTATGGGTGTGACACAGCGGGATATCTGTAGATGACTAGTCTCGTATTCGATGTCCCAGGATCACTGTATTTGCTCTCTGATGGTTCCAACTCTAATGTGCTTGATTCATCATACTCTTTAAATGCTTTTACAAAATTGTTCCCATTATAAGTCACAATATGGTTTTCTGACATTTTGTCTAACCGTATGTGCTTGCATATGAACTAGGGCTATTAACATTTCCAGACGCCCTTCGTTTGACTTGCATGCTTTGCACGTGCATTGAGTCAATGTGGTTTTTACCATGAGCTCTATAAAACCAAATAATACAAAATTTAAAGTTCTCAGTCATACAAATTATCAAAATTCTCATTCTTAACGTACTTGAATATGCTTGGTGAAATTCGAAGGAGCTTTGTATTGACCGTGAATGGCATTCTTTTTAGGCTTGCAAAGACGGCAAAGAGCTTTTATATAATCTGAAATAATCTCCATCGTCAGAAACTATTTCACTGAAATAAGTCCTCACAGCTAAAGGGAAAACCTGACTAACTTTGCAGTTATAGATACGTTACAATATATCGACCATCTTGTAAGAAACACTAATGTAAAAACTAAAATGATAAAGCATAACCTCGACAACAGAAAATGCACGATCATAGAATCTGTTACATAAACACTTATTTTTAGGTTTACAAATTATAAATAATTTAAATAATTCGTTTTAAAAATAAAAATAAAGCAATTGTTTAAAGTATTTAGCTACTTTTGAAATGTACTTACTTAAGAAGTACACTAAAAATGTACTTAAGTACAAGTACTAAGTACACATTTGCGAAAAGACTTAAGTACAAGTACTCAGGTACACCTAATGTACTTAAGTACTCGTCATCACTGCCTATTTCAAAGCATCGCCGGCTTATATTCTCATCTTAACACGTGTGAATTCTGTGCTGTGTGACCACAAAAATCTGATATCCGAAGTAGGTACCCGGGTTCGATTCCAGGTTCGGGCACGTAGTTTTATGGAGCAAGGAACTAACTAACTCACATTTGCTCAGATCCACTCAACCTTGTATTCTCAACTGGTTGATCAATTAGGGCTGAGTTGTACATATTTCATGTAGCGGCGATTGTTTGTGATTTTTAATGTTTTTTCTTGCTGGTATTAATTTATGTGTTTCATATGAAGTCTTCAACAGTGTGATCTGACATCTTCATCTCAAAAGATGAGGTGTAGCTAATTTAAGCCTTGATCATCTGTGCTTCTTTGGGCTGGTGAGTATGACCTTAAGTGTCATGACCTTTACCTTTATACCTATTACAACAATATTTTAATACATTTCTATAAGTTTTAATGACTGGATCTAATTATTGAAAAAAGTATCCTTTACGCACAGTTTTCACCGGGATGATATGAAAATGTTTAGCTATCTTAAAAAGCTTTTTATTTTTATTTTTTAAATCAACTTTCACTTGCTCCTATTTCAAAACATCGCCGGTTTATATTCTCATCTTAACACGTGTGAACTCTGTGCTGTGTGGCCGCAAAAGTGTGACGTCAGACTCTATACAAACAAACACCGAGATCGGTTGCCGGAGTATGGTTATATTATACTATTTGTTTAGACGTGTTGAAAATCGCAAATTAATAAAAATAAAATAACGATAAGTAATCATCAAAGTTTACGAGATAGCTGCAAATTTTTTCTTGTTTCCAGCTGCTGAGACATTCGTTAGATCGTGTGCCGTGGGAAATATTTTTGACTCTAGCTGCTTATTAGCCCACAGAATGTTAAACAAACAAACAAACTGCTTCATTTAACTTGCCTTCCCAGGAAACAACTAGTAATTAAAATGTTATACGCCAGATTAATGAAATTTGGATATGTTATAGTTTAATATTGATTGAATATAAATAACAATTTAAAAAAATATTATCACGTATTAAAAAAGTTAATAACACACACTATCTCTCCTCGAATCTTCGAAACCGCGCTCAAGCTGTACCGCACCATCTTCACAAGCGCACAACAGCACGACGCATAGATTTTTAAGCTGAGCGTTCAATTTTTTTTAGCGTGAACATCTTAAAATTAATGGTTGGTCCTCACGAGTTTATGGACCAAATTTCAGATCGATTGGACGACGGGTAATGGATTTGTGTTCATTCAGACAGAAAGACAGACGGACAGACAGACAGACAGACAGAAAAGCGAAGTTAATATAAAGGATTGAAAAAAGCGTCAGTTTGAAAAAAACATTTTTGTTCTAAATAAAACAATATAAATTGTTGGGAAATTGGAAGTTATATTTATTAAATGATATTTTAATTGTGCAATTAGTGACCGGAAAATTTGAGTTAATAAAGTGTATGTGAAATCGTGTGGCCTCTGAACAGATTGCATGTGAGATCATGTGACCTGTGAACAGTTTGTAAATGTCCGATAAGATGCTGTGTTTTCTAGTACAAAGTTGGTGTAGAATGTTTTGAACCAATTCGAAAAACGCCTGCAGTAAACAAAAACTTTATCAGTTTAATTTGTGAAATAAAATGCCAATGCCAGCATGTTCATTGTAAATATATTTGATCAAAAAATATTTATTTGCAATTTATTTCTTATTCTACTTGAAATTAAGTTTTAGACTATATTTATTTCAAATAATTGCAAGCATATTTTCAATGTCATATTCAAAGCTTGGCTGGAGAGTGACACTAGACATTAGTTACAATACTAAATTAATTCAATTAAGTAAATGAAAGCATTAGTCATGATTCACTTAATCGGGATTAATTTCGTATATAGACTCCTGGCAATTTATTTTGCAGATAATTTTCACCGTGAAACGTCTTGTTAAAATTTTATCAACTGTGTCCAAGTCTACCCACCTGCCTACTGTGCCAAATAGCTCCTAACGACCTAACAAAATAGAAGCAATGCATAGATTTGTCAAATTTAAAACTTGTTGTAAAACTGTTAGTTGGTTTTCTGAAAAACCTTTGATTTTTTGTGTATTCTTTTTTAGATTATTTTATCGTTTTGTCTTATGTGTCACTTATTGTCTAAAAAATTATTTTATCTACCTTTTATGTTCCTTAATTTTTTGTCCACGTAAGTGACCGTCTAATCCTGTCTATTAAAATGATGTTTATTAAAATGTATCATTAAAACCATCATGAGAAGTTGCTTGAATTAATTTATCGTGACTCTGTACACCTGTCACCGTAATTAAAGCTTTTTTAAACCATCATTTGACAGAACACCGAGAGGAATAAAAAACAACAGGTGTGCTTGCTATGTCGGCTTCGGCTGTCGCAAAAGAACTCTGTTTCCATAGATACAAGCAGATATTCTCTATTTAGCACCAGGTGGGCAAAGGAGAAGATGCTGCAAGATTATTTTCCATCAATCCGAAAAGATGCCGAATCGTAGAGGTCTGGTAGCTCCTCAGAATACTTTCCTGGAAAGTATTATAAACAACTGTATCGGAGATAGTAAGATTTGCTATTGATCAGTTTAAGAAAAAATTATTGTTGTTTGAAATTATAAAAATTATTTACAAGATGCAATAAAAATCTTTATAATCACAAAAAATGACTATGGCACTTTTATTATATTCATACTCAGTATCGACTAAACAGCAGGCAATTATTTGATTAACATTGTTTATAACTTCATGTAAATCTGCAGATGACTACTTCCTACTGACGAACGCCAGGATACTGGAATATCCGATTGTTTACTGCAGCGACGGTTTCACCAGACTGACGGGTTTTACGCAGTCAGAAGTCCTCCAAAAGAGTGGACTGTGCAGATTCATGTACGGAATGTCGACAACGGAAGAATCAAAGTGGAGACTTTCGCAGGCCGTCACATCTGCAACAAAGCAACGTTTCGTTATGGTCATGTACAGGAAGAACAGTTAGTCTACTAATTATCATTTTGTTGTTTTTTTATGTCTATTTATTGCACAGTTGTTATTATACAAAACTTTTGAATAAGAATATATAAAGTAATTTATTTTGTCAAAAATTTCACCTTTGGTCGCTAGTCGAACGAAGGTAGAAGTTTTTTTATATCTCCATCTGCTGTACCGAGAATCGTTTTGTTTTCTCAATAAAGCCTGTTCTATGAAATTATTTATTATTTTTTTTCTTATTACTTGATATATGTATTCTCGATGTCTTCTACTTTCGACATCATCGACAACAACTAAACTTCTTTTTTCAAACTACATTTATTGCTTTATAAATTCAAAATTCGATTAATCTGTAAGAAGTTTATTCGATTTGTACGATTGAAGATCTCGGTGGACCGCTGTGCTTGATGATCCACACAGCACCGATACACAATGCAGATGAACAGATCGTACTCAATCTTATTTTCTTCTGCGACGTCAGCAGCATGTCATCAAACTTCAGCAGCGAAAGATGTAAGTGAATTAAGAACTTAAATTTCTAAGATTCTTTTAAATGACAACGAACAAAAATAAACATTTGCTCTTTTTTATTCTACTTTTAGCCTTGAATTCGTTTGTGGCAAACATGGACGTGGAAGATAAAGATACTCAAACAAAACCGTTTCATTCTTTTTTTCTTTCCTTCGTTAACTTCGTGGGCTTCAAAAAACACAACAAAGTCGCTCCGGTTAGAATGAATGGAGACGCACATGCTAACCAACATTTTTTAAGATGAGCTATTAAATCTATAATTATTCATTTAAGTAAATTATGATGATGATGATAATAATAATAATAATTTAAATTTGTTTATTAGTTTGTTTATCTTGAAAATTTTTCAGACTGTTGTTTATTTAATATTTGAATAAAAATAAATATTAAACATTTTAAAATTAATTCATCGCAAATACAATAACCACTAAATAAAATTATGGCTTCAAAAGCTGTGACAATTAAACATGTAACTCATGTTATGACATTTTAACATGTCACCTAAAGCATTATGAGTATAAACGGAAACAGAATATAAATTATTTCTTATTTTAATTAACAATTTCAATGTAATTGCTTAAAATACTAATAAAACTCTTTAAAACAGTTTTAATTTTTCTCTCAGATTTTCCACTTCGACGAAGAATCTATTCCGCAATACCGTCAAGAACCACCGAAAACTCTTCCTCAGATTCTTCTCCATTATTCTGGCTTCAGAAACATCTGGGAATGGATCATTCTGGCTCTTACAATTAAGACGGCCATGATTGTTCCATACACAGCTGCATTTAATCTTGGAGCTCCAGCAGATGATTTGACGCTTTTGGTCATCGACAATGTTGTTGATGTTTTCTTTTTTCTTGACGTCATTCTCAACTTGCACACCACTTTTGTGGATTGTACTGGGCAGGTCATTGCAAGACCCGATGCGATCAGACGTCAGTACTTCAAGTCGTGGTTTGCAGTTGATCTTCTATCGTCACTCCCTTACGATGTACTCTATGCCATACCTTATTTCAATCAGGTCTAATTGCAATGTCTCTATTTGCGTGATTTATTTTTTATTGTATTTTTTATTGAAACTCATTTTTTATTATTTTCTCTAAATATAATAATACTCACATTACAGAGTTCAGCGCATCTTTTGAAACTAGTCCGTCTATTTAGATTAGTGCGAATAGCACGTGCCATGGACCGCTACGCAGAGTACGGACAGGCTGTCCTGATTCTTCTTATAATGTCTTTTCTTCTGGTTTCCCATTGGTGTGCGTGTATCTGGTTTGCGATCGGCCACTATGAAGTCTTCGAGTGTCTTAACACGGGTAGCTGGCTGTTTGGACTTTCGGTTGACACCGGTCAAAACTTTACCATCACCTTCGTTAGAAATTCTTCAACCATTACATCAACCTTTCCTATCTTGTGGTCAGATATCGATGATGATAACAGTACTTTTCCTCAATATTTCGACATCGGACATAACTACAACCTGACAGGTGGTCCAACCAATTTCATGGCTTACATAACAGCTCTGTATTTTACTCTGACTTGCATCACAAGCGTTGGATTTGGAAATGTTGCGGCAACAACAGTTTTGGAAAAATTCTTCTGTTCTCTCATTATGATTTTTGGAGGTTTTGTTTACTTTATTCCGTTTTATCGCTAACTAAGTTTTGCATAAACTAAGCAAGATTTTTGTATATAATAAGTAAATTGTATTGCTTGTTCTACGGGACTCAAGCCGTAACTGAAATTACTTTATTGAAATAATAAAATGTTTTTTAAAATTTTGCAATATTAATTTACTAAACGTTTGTGGCAGCTATTTTGTACGCTTCCATATTTGGAAACGTGACGACGTTATTCCAGCAGTTGTACATGGCAACGGGGAGGTACCATGAAATGATAAACAACATAAAAGAATTCATGAAAAATAATAACGTCCCAATTTTGTTGAAAGAAAGAGTTCTTGACTATGTCATTTCCACTTGGACTGTCAATAAAGGCGTTGACCAGACCAAGGTACTGATAGATGAATAGCAATATTTTTTATGTTTTCTTTTACTTTTTTTTCTATAAATATTTATAATAAAAAAAGAAAAAAATTTATTTTTAACCTGTCATGTCTGTGGTACTTTTTTTTCTAAAAACACAGTTAAATTAATTTTAATAATATTTTTCATTTGATTGATTTTAAAAGATTCTGACTTAAAACTTGGCTGCTTCAATATTCCATAGTAAATCGTTTATAAGTTTAAAAAATAAATAAATTTTGAGGTTTTTGTGAAAATCGAAAGTAAACCAGCGATTCTCTTAAAAACTGGATTGAAACTTCACAGGTGCTGAGTTATTGTCCGAACGATATGCGAGCAGACATCTGCATCCATCTTAACAGGAGAGTATTTGAAGAAAATCCCGCTTTCAGATTGGCCAGTGAGGCCTGTTTGAGAGCCCTTGCTGTTCATTTCACCATGATGCACAGTGCCCCTGGTGACGTCATTTGCCATCAGGGTGAAAGTCTCAGTGGAATCAGTTTTGTGGCATCTGGATCGCTTGAAGTAGTTCAAGATGATGAAATTATTGCCATTCTAGGTTGCATTTTAGTTCCACTTATAAAGTTTAATTTTTAATGTAAATAGAGTAGTTTAAGTATCACAACTTATTTATAAAACAATTGGTTTGAAATAATAATAATTTTTATTTTGTTTAATAAAGTTTGAATTTGAAGTTAAATAGAGCAGTTTAAGATTTATTAAATAAATTGAAATTTATCTAAAATATCGCTAATTTTTGTAGCTTAACTGTCAAATAAGAGAAATAAATCTATAAGTGGAGAAAAAAAACCAGTTTTCGCTATTTAAAGGACGTGGAGATGTTTTCGGTGATCCCCACTACAGGGAAGCTATTGCACAATGCACAGCTTCAGTCAGGTGTTTGACGTATTGTGATCTGCATGTCATTTCGAGAGACCATCTCCATCAAATTCTCAATTTCCATCAAGCGTTCGCTCAGTCTTTTTCCAGGAATCTCATATTTACCTGCAACCTCCGAAGTAGAGTAAGCAATTTTTCTATATGATTTTCCCTCGCGTTCATTCTTATAACAACTTTATGCAATAATTTTGAGAAAAAGACTAAATTTTATTTTCATGTTGGTTTTAAAAGTTCATTTTCAGAAAAATCGAAGACGTAAAGAAAGAGAAAGAGTACAAAGAAAGAGACGAACTTCAAAAGAAAACCACCAAAACCCAGCCGCTCAGCAAGCTGCTGATGTCTCGCTTGAAAAGACACAACAGCGGCAATTTCAAACTCGACTTCAACAACCACGTCGACAACCATCAAAATGGAAAAGAGAAAATCAACGAGCAAGGAAGAACGCGTAACTCAATCAGTTCCGTCGTGCCCGGACACGAGAATGTTTTCCACTTGCAAACGTTCCCAAGAAATTCTCAGCAAAAAGTTGCAAACGAAGTTTTAGAGAATCAACATCAACAACAACAACAGGTTTCTAATAATCTGAAAGATAACGGCTTTATGGTTGCAAAGGATTTGGGCAAAATGACCAATCCTGAGAAGGAGAATTTCATCAACAAGTTCAACTCGTCGACGTCAACTTGGCAGAAACCATCAAGAACAGAAACTAAACTGAACGAACTAGTAGCGAACGACAAAGATAAAACAGAGTCTAAAAGTTTATTGAAGAAAAGTGAAGCGAATGTGAATCAGAAAGTGATTCTGCTTGAATCTGGAAAGGTTTTGAAATCTCCGCTCAGTTCAGAGGACAAAGAAAACCTTGTCGAGGTTCTTTCGAAATTGAGAAACGACATGAAGAGTGAAAGAGAAAAAATGCTTTCTCGAATGCTGGAAGTTGAAAAGAATATCGAATTCGTTATCGAAGCACTGGAACGCAGCAAGCAGGATGCTAATTTTATCGACCATGATAAAGCTCAGAAATCTAATGCCAGTGCTACAAAAAACGTTTTGCTGGCAGAAGAGACAAAAAAAATCGGTAAAATTGAATTTTCTAGAATCGAAAATGTTGAAAATAGTTTTGAAAATTTAGGTTTTGATAGTCACGAAACATCTGGAGAAAATAAGAAAATCGAAAGCGAACTTGAAGAGGAGAAGATGGAATCAACAACGCTGCCAATTTATGAAGATCTTGATCTGCTTTAAAGACGAATATTTTTTGACGTGTTCGAAGAAAACATCTCAAAATTATACTTGAATAATATGCTTTTAGAATTTTTATCGTTGCGCTTAAGTAGCCTCTCAGAAGTGGAAAACATCTAGTTTCGTCATTTTCCCGCACTATGCGATTTGAAATGTTTTTAGTTTGTACATCCAAAATCTCAGATGCTGCCATTTCTGTTAAACGTATTTCTGCGGGCCTACATAAAAAAATTTTTTGTTCATTTCCAAATTTTCCAATTAAAAAATGGAAATTTTCGTGAGATCGTGTTTCGAAATAGCAAACAATTCGAGTCATCTGGAGAATCGGGTTTCTAAATTAGCTTAGCCACGTGATGGGATTCAGAATGATATCAGTTCTGTCGTGAAATTGATATTTGCGTTTTCAAATGAAAATTCTTCTTTTAGTTTCATTATTTTTTATTTTTTCACGAAAAAAAAATTTTCTAGATAAAAAGTTCATTTAAAAAAAGAAAAAAAAGTGCATGTTATGTTTTAGTTGGCGGATGTTACATTGATGAAGCAAAATATGCAAACACTTCTCTTGTCTTAAAAGATTTCAAACAGGCGCAAAACAACAACACCACAACATCAATGAAACACACACACAGACAGACACACACACAGATATACGCACGCAGACATATTCACAAAAGAAACAAGAATGCATCGTCACAACAGAACGTTGACAGTCGTGTACTTGTCCACGCTGGCACTGCGCTGGCTGATCTGCTTGAGCGTTTTGTTCTGCTGGCTGCCAAGCAGCGAAACGACGTGGCCCGAACGTCTCACGTGGTCAGGGCTCGACAGGAGGGGATGGTAGACGTCCCGCCGTTCGTTCGAAGTTGTTTCCCTCAGAAGAGAAGGCAGCGATTTGTACACGGACATCGGCTCCGCTTGGACCGACGTTCTCCGGTGGTGTTTGTTGTGGGAAGATAACGGATCGCGCAACAGCTGGTGGTGGTGTCCCGACGACGAAGGAGTCTCGAGAAGTTTATGTTTGGAATGTTTCTGAGGACTGCTCGCTCGTTGGTCGGGGTTGGCGTAAGTTCCTCCGTGGTTGGCAACCGCTTGGAAGCTTGCGGTCGTTTCGTTCAGCGGCTTCTGACCGCAGAGGGTCAAGTGACGGCGTTGCATTTCAAGTCTGAGGAAGATTACGCCGCACGCTACGACCACCAGTGAGGGCCAGAGCATGGCGTGCACGACGTCCGAGACGCTGTAGGTCTTGTGGGCGATGACGCTGCTATGGTCCCTGGTGTTATAGTAGCACGGGAACTTGTCGCGACCGTGGTTCGTCTTCGTCAGCCAGGCCTGCACGAACGCATCGATGGCTCTCAGATTGAGCTCTCTCGTTTTTTCGCACACACCGTAGGAACACTGGAAATTGGAAATGTTATGAATCTGATTAAGAATGGCTGTGAGACAAAATTGAATTTAAGAAAATGAATTGAAATATTTTTAATATATATCAAAAAACGTTTCAAAACAATTGAATAAACCAACGAAATGTAAGTTCTGTATAATCTTTGACTTAAGAAATATATGAGTATTCTAATTTTTTCTAAGTTTAAACAAAAATTTTAAATAGTTATTAAAATTAAATAAACAGAAGTCATCTGTGTATAAAATAACATGCAAATACTAAAAATCTATGACCTTAAAATTCTAATGTCTCGCTTCTAATGATGATTATGATGGTGGTGGTGGTGGTTTTGGTGGTGGTGGTGATGATGATGATGGATGGTGGTGATGGTGATAGTGATGGTTGTGGTGATGATGGTGATGATGATGATGATGATGAAGACGATGACGATGACGATGACGATGACGATGACGATGACGATGACGATGACGATAACGATGACGATAACGATGACGATGACGATGGCAATGACGACGACGACGACGACGACGATTACGATGACGATGATGATGATGATGATGATGATGATGATGATGATGATGACGACGACGATGATGATGATGGTGGTGATGATGATGATGATGATGATGATGATGATGATGATGATGACAGTGATGATGAGGATGAAGAACTGACAATTGTTGCTAACATGTTGGCGTCGTTCTATTTTCAAAAGCGCAGTTGCTAAGTGATTGATTGAACAAGAAAGCGAATGAATGAATGAATGTACGGATGATTGATTGATGGATGGCATGAATGAATAAAAAAAAGATTTAATAGCTAATTTGGAAATGCAAAAAAACAGCTGGTTGAAGAAAAAAGAGGAATTTTTAACTTTCAGTTGTATTCATATGAAATGAAATTTTCTTTCATTCAAACACTTACGCACACACATGATATTATATTGGCGGTGATGCTTTGATCTTAGAAAATACTTTTGTGAACATGTTGTTACTTCATCACTTGTAGGCTTACTTATATTATATATATATATATATATATATATATATATTCTTTTAAGCAAACTCGATTGAAACAAGTAAATTAAAAACGAATTTTTAAAACCAATGCTCTTATATGTAATTAAAACACAAATAAAAATATCATCAAAAAGCATCGAATTTAAATATCTCAACTATTTTCATGAAAATTTCGTACACGCTTGAGAATCGCGGTCAGTGAGTGTGGTTCGTGTTAACTTGGTAAAATAGTCTGCCAGTCGGTTAGCGTTTTGTGGTCAAGAAAACCCTCAAGAAAACCCTCAAGAAAACCCTCAAGAAACCCCTCGATAAAATCCTCAAGAAAATTAACTAAATTAATTGACTTATTGTAAAACTAATAATTGAATATTGCATTGTCTTCTATCTTGAGCATGTATGCAAAATTTGAAAAAAATCTATCAACAGGAAGTGACTCAAAAATTGATTGCAAGATTTGAAACAGACAGAGAAACAGACAGAGAAACAGACAGAGAAACAGAGCCGACGAGTTAATAAAAGCATTGGTAAAAAAGTGGCACACTTGGCTGAATCGATTTTATTTTTAATTTTTTCCAATAGTCTAAATCGGTTTAAAAATAATTTATTATCAAACACAAACTCCATAATCTTATAGGCTTATAGATCTATTTCGGCAAATTTTGCCATCTTCAGAGCCGTTTAACTTTTTTAAAAATAAAATGCAGTGACTAAATGGTAAAAGGTACAACTAATTAAAAGGAATTAAAATACAATTAAAATAAAATTTAAATTCATTAAGTACAAATGTAACAACATAAAAAATATATATATATTATATATATATATATATAATAGCCCATGTCTGTGTAAGACGTTTTTGTGTGACGATCTGCTATCTATGGTAAATTAATTTATATTTAACATTAAGAAATAATTATATAATTATTTTTTTTAATTTAATTTAAATTTTTATAATAATAATTTAATTAATATTAAAAGTTATTTAGCAATTATATAATTTATAAAAAGGTGGCGCTGCAATCGTAAAATAAAATAATAAATAACTAAATTTTAAAAAAATCCTTCATCTCTAGTTTTACAGCAACAACCAAAACACCGGCAAAATTCGAACCACCCGAAAACGATTTGCCGGTCCACGGGTGGTTTAGTGCTTCTCCTTAATATTTGTACTAGTAGTACCAATAAAATTATTCATAGAAGGTTTCTTAAAAGATTTTTTTATTTTAAATGAACAATTGAATATAATTAGACACTGCCGATTAAGAACTTAAACTGATTGTTTTTAACTTAATAGTATTGAATTTTTTTATATTTGATTTTCATCACTGATTGAAAAAATCCAAAAACAAAAAAAAACAAATTACTGAAAAATTTTCAGTATAAACCCGTTTTATTCAATGACATGTTCTACACATTCACACTAGTTAACACGTACGCCATCAGGCCATCACACACACACACACACACACACACACACACAAACACACACACATACACACACACACACACGCACACACACACGCACATATAAACGAGACAAACATCTACTCACATATACATCATCCAGAAACTGTTAGCAATAAAAAAATATAAAAATAAAAGTGTTCACGTCTGGAACGGAAAGGAAAAGTAAATAAGAAAATTTCTATTCATTTACCTCGGCTTGTTTTATTTATTTATTCTTTTATTTGTTTATTCATTCATTCATGCATTCATTCATTCATTCATTTATTCGTTTGTTCGTTCGTTCGTTCGTTCGTTCGTGCATTCGTTCGTTCATTTATCATTCATTCACTCATGCATGCGTTCGTTCGTTCGTTTGTTCGTTCGTTCGTTCGTTCGTTCGTTCGTTCATTCATTCATTCGTTGGTCTCCAAGCTGCTCTTGATGTCTTCTAATTTGGATTCTATATTTCTCTCTCCTCGATCTCTGCGTTCTCTTCTACTCGTTCCTCCGAGTCATTGGCGAATTCATCAACCTCTTTTAAACAAACTTGACCGTCAAGAATTAATTCTTCAATTTTTTGTTGTGCCTTTTTGTTTTCTTATCTCATCATCTGTTCTGTTTTTCTTTGTATTTTTTTATAGCTGCTCTGTTCTCTTCTTGTAGTAATTTAATTGAGTTTCTGATTACACACTCGAAAGTATCGGGATCTTGTTTTTCACTTTGAAGAAATTGCAGTTACTTTTCTTTGTTGAATCGTTGTTCTTTCCCGAGATGGACAGATCTCTCAGAAAAAGTGCTTTTTTCAATTTTGTGTTTTCTGGTTTGTCCAGCGTTGAAAACTCCATTTCTTATAGGAAATATGTGTATGTGTGTTTATGCCTGGCTGAACGGACAAAGATTTAGAGCAAAGAAAAATCTCCAACAGAAAGATGAGAATTTATGAAAAAAATTAAAAATGCATTATTGACCAAGATAAATGAGTTCGAATTATCGCATCGCATATTTTAGATTGTTTATGGCAGTATAGATAGAGCGTTATTCCGGTTGCAGTTGATATGCTTAAATTTTTCAAAACTAAACAACATTTGTTCAACAAATCTTTTTTATACATACTAAACGTTCAAAAACTTTAAAAACAAATTATATTGGTTCATACCTATGTCTACTTGTTTTATCTAACTTTAATATTTTTGACGTTTGAAGTGAATAGCGCAAAAATAAGATTCAATGTTTTTCTGGCTAAAATTAATTAAATTTGAAGTAAATTGAAAAATGATAAAAATAATTACTACATTAAAATTTAAAAAAATAATATTTTTTTGACAGTTTTTAGTATTTGCAATCTATTTTATTAAAAGTTCTCTTTTTTAATTAGCAATATTATTCTCAATATGAGCAAAAACATAAATTTTAAACGTTTATAAAAAAATTGTTCAACCTTAGAAAAGAGAAAGAAAAAAATAATTAAATGAAAAGAGAAAACAAAAGATAACAAGATATAGGAAAAAATAAAGAAAAAATAAACAAATTGAAGAAAGAACGAGATAGATTGAAAAAAGAGAGAAACGACAAGTGAAAAATATTTTTGTTTATAGTGTGTTTTGAAAACACTTGCATGACAAGGTTTTCAAAAATAAGAAATAAAATAAAAAAATGTAAAAGCAAAACAAAAGAAGAATAGTTAATAAGAAAAAGAACATTATTAAATAAGAAAGAGAAAACCCGGGAAACGCCGGGTAACCTAACTAAAGCTAGTATTTAATGTTCATTAATAATCTAAATAATTAAAATTTATTAAAATTTATTATGCACAATTAATACATAGAAATATCTTTTTTAATTACAGAAGGTTTGAAGCAGGTTTTTATGTTGTTTAATAAACTGAACCATGAATATTTGTGAGCAAGTGTTACCTCATGAACAGAACCATGAACATTTGTGAACAAGTGTTGCCTTATGAACCGAACCATGAAAGATTTGTGAACAAGTGTTGTCTTATGAACTGAACCATGAACATACTCGCTTTGTAATTCATTTTTATGTTTGCCGGCAGCAAAAAAAGTTGTATACGCAAAAATTTATGTCGTGCCAAAAGGTATTTGTACAATGGCGCATGTCTACTCTTGAACGTGTTCAAGTACACGGAAAAAGATTAACTCGCTATTTCGAAGTGGTGATGATGATGACGATGAAGGTGAGGAATATGATTATGACGATGATGACCGCGACGACGTCGATGTCACACGATTGTAAAGTGCGACTTTCTAATTATCAAAACACGCGTTAAAACCCAACAATAAAAACCCCCACAGTGCAGTAACACCTCTGCGTTTTGGCGGCTGCGATCACGTGATCTTGACGGATGGATACGACTGGACGCTGCTCCAGCGAATCAGAAGAAAGCACCATCGTCCGTGAAAAGAATATTTTTTACTCTTTCAGACTGCGAAGATGATAATGCACTTCTTTATTGCAAAGTAACTGCAAGATTATATCGAACGTTCCTCGGAGCCAGCAGCAACCTGTTTCCATACATTCCAGCGACACCCGATCCTGATCTCATGCTGTGCCGTCTCTTTCCGAACAAGAACATTCTCAAGTCACCATGGGCAGGCGGCTATACATGTGCAAAGAAGGCATTTGTTAAGTGATCGAAATTATCAGAACATTTACAAGCGTTTCGGTTCTTTTGAGAGCAATAATAAAATAATTAATGGACTCGGTAATGCTTATTTTAAACCGTGAGATAAACAAATGAGACAGGTGGGTTCCCAAGGTAGAGAAATAATACAGGTGTATGCGCTTTGGTAAACAAACAAACCAGGTGTATGTTTTAATAGACAAATAGAACAGGTGTTTATTTTAATCAACAAAAAATTTAAACTTGCCTTTTTGGTACTATTATTGATTTTTTGTAAAAAATTTGTTTTATTTCAATTGCATTAAGAAATACTTATCACTTCCATCAAATTTTTTTATTTCCATTTTTTAAATAAAAAAGACTAAAATTTCTCGGAATACGGCAAGTTTTAAAGTGCAAAAGGACGTTTAAAATTTTTATTAAAAAGAAAAAATGTCGACCAAAAAAAATTTATTATGAAGAAATTTAGGGTTAACTCAAATTCAAAATAAATATCTAATAGGAATGGTCCTATTGGTATAATCTTTTTTTATTGTACTAAAATTGTTTGAACAATTTTTGTGATTTTTTAGGTACATTGTTTGATTGGGGAGGATAAATGTGCTTAGTAATTATAGCTCAGAAATTTCAACAATTTTTTAATTCAGAAATCTGACCATTACCAGCAACGAGTCTTGTATTTTATACGTATAAATAACAACTTTGTTAAAATGTTCCTTGAAACTGTATGTTATGTTAAAACAGAAAAGATGATCATATCTCCAAAACGCTAGCGATTCTAACTACCACTGTATTTTTATGTACATTAAAATGTAAATTAAACCATTTAAACGAGAGAACGTGTGATAAGAAATATTTCAAAATGTACATTACATATTGAAAATAAAAACAGTAATAAAAATTATTACAGATGGTCTCCGTTAGGTATAAAAGTTTCAAAAACCACATAAACATTCAATTTCGTTAGCAATAAGATTGGTGATCTCAAATGGATGGCCGTGTTTTATTACTTCTCCGTATTGACTGGCATGGAAGTTATTATGCTTTGGTTTGCTGGAAATTGAACATTCGTCTATATACTGTGAAGGAATTTTAGAAACAAAATTTTAATCACGTTGTAAATGTAACACAGTTCAATGGAATGTTAATCAAACTCGTTTAGATATTTGTTGTGTTAGTCAGGTGTCGATCAGAACCAGGCTCAATAACTAAAAATCTCAAAACATTGATCCGAAATATGTTTTATAAATACAGTTTTTAGAATTGTTTCCTGTTTTTTAGGCTAAAATTTTAATGTTTCAATCAAATTCACTTGTTTTTTATCTGTTGTCTGATGTTTTTTATAATCTTGTAATTAATTTGGACCAACTTCCAGTCTAGCTAAAAATTGGTTACTTACAACTTAAACGTAAAACAATTGACGAGACCATATTAGGATTTTTTAAATATGTCTTTAAAAAATGTAAATTTGCTTATTAGTAGATAAATAAAACCAAAACAATAAATTTATGTTTATCAATGTTTACAGTTTCTAGACGACACATTTATAAAACATGGTTTCATTTTAAAATTTTAATTCATTTTTTAGTAAGAAAACGAAAAATTTCTACTTTGGTCTTTAAAATAAACATAATGCAACTTTTCTAGATGCAAAATGATACTTTGGACCACATTTTCTATTTAAAACATATTTAAAAAATTGTATCAGACACACATCATTATTATTTATTATAGTAAATATATAATAAACATATGGTTTGTTAAAACAGCCAGTAGCTCATTAGTTGGTTTGCGTGAATAAATATTTTCTAAAAAAAATTTAAAAAATCTCAACTAATTTATTCAACCTAGTTCATTGTTTTATGACCAAAAATGATTCAATTTAAGTATCTTCAAATTAAAAAAAAAATTAACAAATCTTTTACTATTTTTTGATTTATCAATTATTTTCTCAGTAAACCACATTTTGTTATATATTTTATTTTTTAAAAGTCTTTCTTGTGTTTTTAAATTAATTGACAGCAGGTTATAATGGTGACCTATTTTCTGCTCTACTGAAAAAACAGCTAAATTGACTGGCGATGTCAGATCGCAATTTCTGAAAAATCATGTTATGCTCACAATATTTATTTATTCTATTTTTTTCATGCTGAACAAAAAAATTGTTTATTTCGTTTTGGACAAATAATTTGAAACTAAGTAAATGTGCAACAGATTTAATTATTGGCTGTTATTACATATTGAATGCAAATAAGTGTTAAGTTTTATTACGTTTATTTATATTTTAGATCACTAATATAATAAATAATTTAAAACTCTGTGTACAGTGTTCAGCAGGGGCAGTCTCTTATATGCCAAAGTTTGAATTTGCATGTTATATTAATCTAAGCTGTTTTTCATATTGGTCTTATTGATAATTTGAATTTGAAAAAAAATATTTCAACATGTAGTATTTTTTTTTCTTTTATGAAGATTGATTCTCTGTAAAAGATTGTCGGCACACAGCAGAACATTTCTTACTCTTTTTTATATTTACATTTTTAAAAGATATTCTGCATCAACATAACAACACACAAAAAAACATTATTAGGATTCTAGTGCACTGTTTCTACAAAACATTGTGAGCTAACCTATTTCCGGTTTCCATAAAAAAACAAGTTAACTTCAAAATGTATCTATATTTTAACCAACATGAAAAATATAAATAAAACAAAAAATACTATCGTTTTCTAGATATCACTTAACTGATTTTTACTACAACATTGATATTATATTGAAAAATTAAGAATTTGCAATTAGTTTAACATAGATCCCTTATAAAGGATTGTCGGGTTATATGGGTTGAAACGAAACATGTATAAAATCAGGCGATGTATCTTTCTTTAGCCATTTCTGCACGACATACTAATTTTTCAGATTCTCATTAAAAGAATTTGTTTGAATAGCACTCGTTTGAAATTTAAAACATTTTTTCAATAAATTAATCAATCAAAATTGTTTTGGTTAAAAGTTCGCCTACTACTCTACTGACTTCACACCGACTAAGAAACAGGCAGACAGCCTGGTGAAGGCAGCTCCCAACTCAGAGGCGTCGATCAGGACTGTTAGAAACTTCTAGTAATTCTGAGTGCTATGAGATTGTCACAACAAAAAAGACTAAATGACGTCACATTAAAACATGCAATAATAAAAATAAAAATAAAGTTTAATCGGTTATTTCACAGAACAAATTAAAACTGAAATAATTGCTCGACAAATCGAGTTTAATTTGTTTACTGTTTTGACCGCTCAACATGGCTTGGGACTAGGGTTGTTACAGTTACTGAATCTAAAACTGAAACATTCAGTTAACTGAATCTTTTTAGATTCAGTAACTTCAACTGAAACTGAAACTGAATCTTTTTTTAAAAACTGTAACTGAAACTGAATCTATTGAAAAAACTGAATATAACTGAATCTTTTAGAATGAATATTTTTATCATTTTATTATATTGTTTTTATGTTTGCGGTTAAATGTTTTGATTCTATGGCATAGTTCTTTCTTTTTGTTTCGTGTTAGTGTTCTGTTGCTTGCGTTGTTTTTAGAAGATTTTCAATTTTTAGAATTATCAGAATGGAAGATACTTGTGTTAGTAATAACATTGTTATCGACGAATCTACCGAGGAAGAAGTATCGTTTATTCAACAAAATGAGTCGGAATCTGCTTTAGGACCTCCAACGAAAAAAGCTAGATTCAACAAAACAAGACCTATACTAACCCGGTACATAAAAGGTTTACAGGAGTTGGAGCCGATATTAAGTGCAATATTTGTTCTGTAATTTTGAAGGGTAAAAATGTCAAAAATTTAGAGTCTCACTTGAGGAAGCATGAAACAGAATACGCAGAGGATTTAGAGGAAAAAAATAGCTATGATATCAAAAACACAAAGTAAGTCTATTAAACGACCCTCTTCACATTTTAAAAACCAGGCAACAATTGAAAACTGTTTTGTTGTTAAAGAACTCAAAAATGACATTAAAAAAGGCTTAAATGCATATAATAAGGCTGCCCATGCTATCGCCTCAGCATTTGCTGCAAACAGTTTGCCATTTCTTTTGATCGAAGAACCTTCTATTAAAAATATGTTTGCAGTTGTGTCGGAAGGTCGTTTACTAACCTTGCCGAACCGACACGATATATCCACAAAAGTGTCCGAATTAGTAAAAGAATTAAAACGATCTGTTGAATTATCATTGAATTCAGCGAAGTATGTGTCAATCACAACAGATGGTCTCGGCCATGTTATTCATCGGTAAGGATGGGAATAACTTGCTATTATTTTGATTGAAACATCCATAAAATAAGAAGAGCTCTTCTGACTTGTAGAAAAATTACGCAACCCATACAGGCTTTGCTCTTAGCAGATGTCAGCATAATTTGGGTGACGACAAGCTGGAAGCTGAAGTCTTTTATAAATTCAAGAAAGAATTTTTAAGCTAAATACATTTTTTAAACATGCCTGTGTTGCAAAGTGTTTTTTATAGTAAATTTCTTCTTGGTAGTTTATCTAAAAAATTTGAAAAAAAAAACTGAATCTAACTGTAACTGAAACTGAAACTGAATTTTTAAAGATTCAGTTTACGGAAACTGAAACTGAATCTTTGTAAAGTTTCAGTTACTTTAACTGAAACTGAAACTGAATCTTTTTTCAAAACTGTAACAACCCTACTTGGGACACGGATCAAAATTGCCAATGCTTATTTGCCTCCCTCCTTCTGTATAAGCAGCACGATTCTGACATATGCGCTATTATACTCGCGCAAGTAGATATATATATACAGTACACATACACACTCAAAAGCACATATATACATTTATTCATTTAGATCTATTGTAGTATTTCCTTTTTTTTCAATAAATCAACTTTCAGAGCAAGAACACGTCAAAATATGTCTGGTCCAGATTACAAGATTAGTACCTGACAGGAAAACAAGCCATACATACAAATAGACAGGCAGACAAACAAACAAGCAAACAAATAAACAGACAGAAAACAGACAAACACATTCAGGCACGTAAAATTAAGCATAAACGTTTAAAATACGTGTTAAATGAATTGAAGAAACTGATGATAATAATATCCTAATATTAATAATAATATCATAAAATCAATAATAATATCATAATTTTAATATTAATATCATAATATTAAAAATGTACTCATAATTTAAAAAATTTAAGAAATATTTTTAAGAAATGTTTCAAAAAGAAAAAAAACTTTTGTCCTTTCTGTTCCTGTACGACTGGCGACCACAGTATGCGCGTGACACTGGAAAAGAAAATAATGGGGTGCTATCAACATTTTGTTTTCTCGCCATTCACGTCGTATGCTTTTGAAAAGTTATAGAATTGAAAAAGTGTAGGATATTTTTTTATTCTAAATAATTCCAAATCCCGGACATTTTTTCCTTTGACTCTTTTTCGATAGATATCTTCTCTCGTTTGATTTCTTTTTTTCTGGATTCCATCAGCGAATTTGCGTTTAAAATAATGATAAAAAAATTAGCATCAAATCAAGGCCTAAATCTAAATTATGTTTAGATTATTAAAACAAACGGTTTCATATAGTATTTGTATTAATTTAAATGTGTTATAATATTAGCGTGTTTACTAGAAACTAACTGTCTAAATTCATCGTGCACATCTAGTACTAAACAAAATTCTAGAGGTGGTAGATCTTTAGACCTAGAATTGTCAAACAGTCTGTAAAACTTATTTTATTTAAATTTTACTTCCTGTAACTTGCAGTTTTCTGATTATGTTAGGTTACATTTCTATGAAAACATCGTTTTTTTCATCTTTCTCATATTTGAAATTTATAAAGAAAGAAAAGTT
Source organism: Erpobdella octoculata (assembly GCA_963978895.1). NCBI lineage: Eukaryota > Metazoa > Annelida > Clitellata > Hirudinida > Erpobdellidae > Erpobdella > Erpobdella octoculata. The sequence continues at coordinate 6,087,676 of OZ022243.1, read as the reverse complement.
CATTCGATAAAATTTTCCGGAAAAAAATTAAAAGCACAAAACAAATATCGAAGAAAAAATATGGATAAAAATATTTGGAGACAAATTTCATGATACCGATTGAATATCAAAATGTTTGTAAAAAAAAAAAAAAACTTCAAAAATTGTCTCACTCTTTTGTTTGGAAGGATAAGTGTATAAACTGCGCTAGGTTGTTATATACTACGGCTTGTGGAAAAACAATTTTTATTAACTTCTCAATTTTTTCCAAGAGCTTATTAATGGTTTTTAATTGTCGTGTGAATAAATTTTTTATGCCAAATTGAAGAAAAATAGCTGATCAGAAATTTTGTCAAGTCAAGAATACAAGACTTGCTTCGGGCAAACAGACTTACATGCGCACTCTCAAACACACCTACACACATGCACACACACACACACAAATAAAGCCAAACAAAAAGCATTTTAGAAAAAGTTTTTAATTTTTTTCCGGCGGATAATGCTGTTAAAATGTTCCATTAACTTTGGCAATCTTTTAATTTCTACGAAAAAGTGTAAAGTTAAATATTTTAGGAATTTTCGCAACAGATGACAAACTTGATGGTAGGACCAAGATTATTATCATCTATATTCGATTCGGCAAACAATATTCATTTTTTGTTTTATTGTGCAGGCCACAAAACTGAGATTAAATGTATCCGAAAGTGTTCAAAATACAACTTGAAATATTGTAATTTTTGCCAATTTTGTTTACCCGTGCATCTGAATAAAATCAAATTTTGTGCACTTGTAAGTTTCTGACTAGTAAAAGGCTGCAATAAACAGTTATCTGTTTAACTAGTTTAAATATCAGAGCCATTTAAAGTATATGAATCTTATTTAAATTGAAAAGTAATGAAAATGGGGCATATATTGGGAATGCATTTAAAGGGAGTTACTAAATTGAAAGGGCGGATATATATATCGGATGTGATGCATACCAAGAAAAGGGAATCGGGCATACGAGTATAGCAGGGTGATGCAAATTCTGAAATTAATTCGACTAGAAAGAAGAGCTGATGAAACTAAATTTAAACATAAGTTATTTATGAAGGCTATAAGTGTACGTACTATTATTTTACAATACTGCAAGATGATTCAGTATGAAAGTTTTATACGCTAAAATTAATACTTATTTTTATAAATTATGTTTATAAACACTCTTATTAAAGACAAATATAAGATTTTTAAAAAATTAAAAAACAAAATCTTTGTTGTTTCTTCCAAAAATTCCCAGAAGAAGAGAAGAAAGTTAAATAAATCTTACGCAGAAAAGACAGAAACATGAAAAACCCTTTACTGCAGAAACCTAGTTTTTAAAGTCTATTTTAGAAACCCTTTTTTCAATTTAACTTCAACAAAATGTTGCTGTATTTTTTTTTTAATTTTTGACCTAGAACACGAGTTTCAGGTGTGTTCACAATTTATCATTTTTTTAAGTAAAAAAAATTTTAAGCTAAATTAATTTAACCTAATTAATTAATTTAACTTAAACCAAATACTATTTTCTAAAACATTAAAACATAATCATTTTAGCAAGATCCTTACTTTTATGGATCTGAAAGATACTGCTTCAAAATTTGCAGAAACAAAAATGACAAAGATATTTCATGTGTCATCAATATCAATCATAGGTTCTTCTTCATTGCTTAAATGTACAGAATAGATGGAAAATTTTATTTAGTTTTAGCTTTAGTTACCAGCTCAGTAAAAATAAATTTGGCATCATATTCTTTCAGGTAATTTAAGGATTTCCAAAAGTTATTTATTACTGATATTTTGGAATTAAAGGTGATATTTCAAAATAGAATAATTCAAGCTCATATGTTCTATTAGGTTAAGTATAAATATTCGCCGTTGAACATTTTTATGAATAAAAAGTTGAAATAAACTAAATTTGTGCCTAAAAATTAAAAATTTTGCAGCATAAAAATCAGTTTGCTGACAAATTATCTAAATTAAAAAATAATTATTTTGCCTAAAAATGTTTTAGTGCATTGCATTAAATATATTATAAAGCAAATAATTAATTAATTTAAAATTAATTAATTTAAAATATTTAGTACGATAAAAAACTATAAATGTTGTACAAATTCAATTTTAAAGAAGCTTAATTTAATCAACACCTTGACAGGCGTTCATCTGAATTACATTAATTTCTCTCTTATTTGTCGGAAGACATGCTATAGCAGGTCCAGGAAAAAGTGCGAAAATTAAATTTTGCTGATGGAAAGCCATTCGTAATCAAAAGTTTGCGATCACGAGTGAGTGAGTGAGTGAGTGAGTGAGTGAGTGAGTGAGTGAGTGAGTGAGTGGGTGGGTGGGTGGGTGGGTGGGTGAGTGAGTGAGTGAGTGAGCGAGCGAGCGAGTGAGTGAGTGAGTGAGTGAGTGAGTGAGTGAGTGAGTGAGTGAGTGAGTGAGTGAGTGAGTGAGTGAGTGAGTGAGTGAGTGAGTGAGTGAGTGAGTGAGTGAGTGAGTGAGTGAGTGAGTGAGTGAGTGAGTGAGTGAGTGAGTGAGTGAGTGAGTGAGTGAGTGAGTGAGTGAGTGAGTGAGTGAGTGAGTGAGTGAGTGAGTGAGTGAGTGAGTGAGTGAGTGAGTGAGTGAGTGAGTGAGTGAGTGAGTGAGTGAGTGAGTGAGTGAGTGAGTGAGTGAGTGAGTGAGTGAGTGAGTGAGTGAGTGAGTGAGTGAGTGAGTGAGTGAGTGAGTGAGTGAGTGAGTGAGTGAGTGAGTGAGTGAGTGAGTGAGTGAGTGAGTGAGTGAGTGAGTGAGTGAGTGAGTGAGTGAGTGAGTGAGTGAGTGAGTGAGTGAGTGAGTGAGTGAGTGAGTGAGTGAGTGAGTGAGTGAGTGAGTGAGTGAGTGAGTGAGTGAGTGAGTGAGTGAGTGAGTGAGTGAGTGAGTGAGTGAGTGAGTGAGTGAGTGAGTGAGTGAGTGAGTGAGTGAGTGAGTGAGTGAGTGAGTGAGTGAGTGAGTGAGTGAGTGAGTGAGTGAGTGAGTGAGTGAGTGAGTGAGTGAGTGAGTGAGTGAGTGAGTGAGTGAGTGAGTGAGTGAGTGAGTGAGTGAGTGAGTGAGTGAGTGAGTGAGTGAGTGAGTGAGTGAGTGAGTGAGTGAGTGAGTGAGTGAGTGAGTGAGTGAGTGAGTGAGTGAGTGAGTGAGTGAGTGAGTGAGTGAGTGAGTGAGTGAGTGAGTGAGTGAGTGAGTGAGTGAGTGAGTGAGTGAGTGAGTGAGTGAGTGAGTGAGTGAGTGAGTGAGTGAGTGAGTGAGTGAGTGAGTGAGTGAGTGAGTGAGTGAGTGAGTGAGTGAGTGAGTGAGTGAGTGAGTGAGTGAGTGAGTGAGTGAGTGAGTGAGTGAGTGAGTGAGTGAGTGAGTGAGTGAGTGAGTGAGTGAGTGAGTGAGTGAGTGAGTGAGTGAGTGAGTGAGTGAGTGAGTGAGTGAGTGAGTGAGTGAGTGAGTGAGTGAGTGAGTGAGTGAGTGAGTGAGTGAGTGAGTGAGTGAGTGAGTGAGTGAGTGAGTGAGTGAGTGAGTGAGTGAGTGAGTGAGTGAGTGAGTGAGTGAGTGAGTGAGTGAGTGAGTGAGTGAGTGAGTGAGTGAGTGAGTGAGTGAGTGAGTGAGTGAGTGAGTGAGTGAGTGAGTGAGTGAGTGAGTGAGTGAGTGAGTGAGTGAGTGAGTGAGTGAGTGAGTGAGTGAGTGAGTGAGTGAGTGAGTGAGTGAGTGAGTGAGTGAGTGAGTGAGTGAGTGAGTGAGTGAGTGAGTGAGTGAGTGAGTGAGTGAGTGAGTGAGTGAGTGAGTGAGTGAGTGAGTGAGTGAGTGAGTGAGTGAGTGAGTGAGTGAGTGAGTGAGTGAGTGAGTGAGTGAGTGAGTGAGTGAGTGAGTGAGTGAGTGAGTGAGTGAGTGAGTGAGTGAGTGAGTGAGTGAGTGAGTGAGTGAGTGAGTGAGTGAGTGAGTGAGTGAGTGAGTGAGTGAGTGAGTGAGTGAGTGAGTGAGTGAAAAAAAACATGAAATAGTATTTAAAATAAGTTATTTGATTGGCTGTCGACTATTTTAAATAATTCATGAGATTAGCGTGGCGTGCTTTTTTCGACTGAGTGTCAAGCTTTGATTAGTTCATATATTTTTCAAAGGATCACCTGTGAGCTTATTAGAAATTTAAATAAATTTATTTTTTAAGAAATAATTTATCTTTTAAATTTTTATAATTAATAAACGACAGTTATCTATACTAATATTAATTATTCTTGAAATCAACCATTTAATATATTTCTTTAATTTAATTGCTTCTTTTTCTATACAAAACATAACTAGTAGGGATGTCACGGGTACCCGAACCCGAACCCGAGTTCGGTACTACCCGGTCTTTTTCTGATACCCGAACCCGAACTCGAACCCGAAAGTGTGAAAATTTGATACCCGAACCCGAAAATGTGAAAACTTGATACCCGAACCCGAACCCGAAAATGTGAAAACTTGATACCCGAACCCGAACTCGAACCCGAAAATGTGAAAACTTGATACCCGAACCCGAAAATTTATAAGCCTAATACCCGAACTCGAACCCGAAAATGTGAAAACTTGATACCCGAACCCGAAAATTTATAAGCCTAATACCCGAACTCGGAGTTGTGAACAAATAAATTTTTTTAGTAAATAAATATTTATTCCAGTTTTAAAAATAGCAACACAAACAGAGTTTTCATAACTTTTCTAGTTTATTAAAAATGAAATAGTATTAGGAACCGATTTCAGGCAAGTTGTACTTCATAAACAACAGTTTTCTGCTGTCTTGCCTAATAATCGGTTTCTTAGCGGCTCATAAATAATTGTAGCACCACTGAACAACTGTTCCGATGGAACGCTGGTAGCTGGGGCCGCCAAGTAGCATTTAGCGATCCCCGCTAAATTTGGAAAGTTTGTTTTGTTATCTTTCCACCACAAAAGAGGGTCTTCGTCTAAAGTGATAAATTACAAGTTTTGTTGAAGTAACATATTATACTAATCCCGAGCCGTAGAAGTTTCGTATTATCACCTTTGCGTAACAAATAACACAAATAGGTCATTTTATTGGTGAGTCTGTAAGCTAGACCACTAATCCGCCTGATTATCTGGCCGGACTGAGCCGCGAATGAACTAAAATAATTAAACCTCCTTCGGCCAAAGAAATCACATTATTTGGAAATCTAAAAAAATAACTTGTTAGAGTTTATTCAATACGTGTAATGTCCAATGGATTAATTGATCGCTCTTGTTTGTATATGTATATACACTACGTAAATTTAAAATCAATCCAGGAATTTGAAATCATAAGCCAGTACCCGAACCCGAACCCGAACCCGGTTTTTGGAAAACTACAAACCCGAACCCGAATCCGAACCCGAAAACTTGAGTTTCACAAACCCGAACCCAAACCCGAAAACTCGAGTTTTACAAACCCGAACCCGAACCCGAAAACTCTAGTTTCACAAACCCGAACCCGAACCCGAAAACTCTAGTTTCACAAACCCGAACTCGAACCCGAACCCAAAAACTCCAAAAAGTACTACCCGTGACATCCCTAATAACTAGATATAAAAAATCAAATAAAAATCCGGTTTTCTTCTGTTTAGTGTTTTTCTTCAATTTTTAAATTATGTGCTACCAAGGGTTGTATAAAGTAAAAGAAAATATATTTGCTGTTCAGTTATATAATTAGATGTATAATTATAGATGTATAGTTGTATAATTATAGATTATAGTTGTATAATTATAGATTATAGTTGTATAATTATAGATTATAGTTGTACAAAAAGTAATATATATAGTTATGTAAAAAAGAGCCTTTTTTGAACATTAGCTAATATATAGTTCTTTGCTAACTTTGTTTACAAATTTATTGCGCCTTTAAAATAGAGTAGTAGCTGTGTTGTGTATGTATGTATGTATGTATGTATGTATGTATGTATGTATGTATGTATGTATGTATGTATGTATGTATGTATGTATGTATGTATGTATGTATGTATGTATGTATGTATGTATGTATGTATGTATGTATGTATGTATGTATGTATGTATGTATGTATGTATGTATGTATGTATGTATGTATGTATGTATGTATGTATGTATGTATGTATGTATGTATGTATGTATGTATGTATGTATGTATGTATGTATGTATGTATGTATGTATGTATGTATGTATGTATGTATGTATGTATGTATGTATGTATGTATGTATGTATGTATGTATGTATGTATGTATGTATGTATGTATGTATGTATGTATGAAGGTATGTATGTATGTATGCATGTATGTATGTATGTATGTATGTATGTATGTATGTATGTATGTATGTATGTATGTATGTATGTATGTATGTATGTATGTATGTATGTATGTATGTATGTATGTATGTATGTATGTATGTATCTATGTATTTGTGTAACGCTGTTAGTTAGCGCTGCAATCACAAAATGATTTATAATGAGATTTTTAACAATCCGAAATTTTGAATAGGCTACTTCTAGGATATATATATATATATATATATATATATATATATATATATATATATATATATATATATATATATATATCAATATATATATATCAAAATAGAAATAAATTACCTGGCCGTATTCCCCCGTTGCTTGTAGAGAATCCGGGTGAAGAAGGGCCTCCCTAACGTGACCTCCTATATCATAGGTCACCGTTAATCGTGCACACGGAAATTGGGAGTTGACGCAGGCGGATGAACCTTTCTCTTTGTTCTTGTCCTTGAAGCCGGAGCAGTAGGTGCACGTGATGTCGCGTTGCAGGTAGGTGACATTCTTCAGTTGACACTGAGTTGAGTCGTAAGCCGTAGCGAGTGAGTACTCTCTGACGATGATGACGCCGCAGACAACTAAAAAGCAGGTACAGACAAAAGAAATTGTCACCAAGATACAAGTGGTTGCTGCAGGCGTTCTTAGGAAATCAGAACCAGCTCCTTTTGGGTCGATGGCCACTGCGACTGAACAAGCGCTGGCCATCGTAAAATAACTACCGCTCGATTGCCGCGGTTCTGACCTGAAACGATACAAACGTTAAAACATGACAGCATCAACTATTATTTGCGGCTGCCATTTATGAGCGAATAAATATTTATAGCGACAGTTTTAAAAAACAGTTTTGTTGCCAATCGTCGAATAAACATTGTTGTTTTTCATATTTTGTCTTGACGTGGAAATTTTTTCTTCTTGAAGCTCCAACTCAAGACGTGAGAGGGCGGGGCGTCACAAAACAGTTGCTGTGGTAGAAAATGAGAGAGCTTGAACGCTGCACGGCAGAGTGCACGCTCCTTCCTCGTCTTCGTCATCTTCTTCTTCCCTACGTGTAAGCACATTGTATATCTATATGTAATATATATAAAATAAATATATCTTCTACCGCAATTTTTTATTAAAAAAACAGTAAGAAATTGTGGTAAAATCAAGAATTATATTTTGAATAATAACAAATTGTTCCCACGAATGTAAGTTTATATTTTATGTACATGTCTCATGTATATTTTCCTTCCTGTCTTTTCAGGGGTAGTGAAAGTAAATTAAAGCGGGAACAAAAGAAAGGAAGAGATTGTAGTATAAATAAGAGAAGAAAATACTGAAGAAAAAAGAAGAGAGAGAAAGAGTGAGAGAAAAATGGAGAGATCAAAATATCAAGAGAAGACGAGATAGAGAGAGAGAAAAAGGTACAAAAATAAAAAATAAACACAACAAGAACAAGAACAAAAAAAAAGGAAAAAGAAAAAAAGAAGAACAAGAAAGAGAAAAAATAGAAAGAAAAGGAGGTAAGGAGGAAGACAGAAAGAGAGAGGTTCCTACCGAGCGTACCTAGGAATGGCCACTATACGTTAGAAGCACTTATTTATTATGCAGGCGATGCATACCGAAGATATACACACTTACGTATAGCTCAGTTTGTGTACACTTGTGTGTACGTCTCGGCAAACAACACTCAAGTGCTGCTTGCAAACTTCGTCCCCGTCTTCAGCGTAAACAACAACACGGAGCGTCTGCTACGGTGAAATTCTTCCATGAAATGCCAGCGCGGCTGTTAGAATCACCCGTCACGACATGCAAGCTATGGAGAGTGCTACTACTGCTATCGTTACATTTACAAGGAGCGGCAGTAAACAGTGGCGAGACAGAACCTGCTTCAGGTGACACGGGAGGATCCCGGGTACAGGTGTGGCGATCAATACCCGTGATGTCATGACGCAAAATTACGACATGCTTAACATGTACTTTTTTTCATTATATACATCTTCGATTCTCGAAATAGGATTCATTCAGCTATTATCCACATTCTCAGAAAACAAGGCTGCTCTGATGATTGGTCGACGTGTTTGCACATTCGGCGACATTTTGGTTTTTTTTTGCTAAGGGAAATTATAAAAAGACCTTACCAACAAATCTATTTATTACGAAACGCAAGTATAAATGTTGCCTGTTACGTAACAAAGATTTTAAAGTTCAGCAATAAAATAGCGATTTAAAATATGGTCTCAGGGATTTTCTTTCCTCGGTAAACACCGCCTATAAATAATGTCACTGGAATCTTTATTTCTGTCAAACTGTCTCTTTTGGTTTAGCAATTGCCTTTTTACGTTCATGTACAAATACATGCAATAAACATCCGCTGTGTTTTTACTCTTTTAGATTTAATTAAAACCAAACCTTAAACATATGTAGTACAGTATTAATTGATAAGTTAAAGTTTTTTTATAAACTTAAATATTTTGAAAATATATAAATGTAAAGTTGAATATATAACTGTGCAAATTTATCTACAATGTGGCAAAAGTAGATCGAAGAGTGTGTATAAAATAGTAAAAGTTCGTATGAATTACATTTTGGGATTTTAAATCCGTTCGAAATGAAGAGGTTTATGAAGACGTCTATTTTAAAGGAGAGTTTTCTGACTTGCGATCAACACTTGAACACATACAAGATAATTAAAGCGTACCAATTAAATACTACTACAACATCATATTTACAAATATTATTATTTTATATTTAAAAGTTAAAAATTCAATTTTATATCTTTTATAATAATTTAACTGCCGGTCGTGTGTGCTTGCTTCATTGTTTGCAAACCTTGAATGTGAAAATTAACGAACTTTCCGTCATCCAATCAATCTGGAATTTAAAATTTAGGTTCGCTCTTAATAATGATGCAATTTATTAAAATTTGAAAACATTCTAAAAAAATCTTTATTTTAAAAAATTAGTAATCTATGTTATGAAAAAAAAACAAAATATCAAGCATAATTACATAGATAGTTACATATACAAAAAAATTTAAATGTTGTTCAAAAAAGTAAAGTTGGATTAAATGAAAAGCCGGCGGCGAATCGTGAAATATAAATAAAAAAATATCAAATACATTTTCAGATTCTTAAATATAGGTACAAAACTTCAAATCTGTTTAAAAAAGATGACTGATGTAAGACGTCTATTTAAAAGGAAAGTTTTCTGACTGGCAATGAACACTTGAACACATATAAGATAATTAAAGTGTAGCAATTAAATACTACGTCATAATTACGAATAATTTTTGCGTTTAAAAGTTTCATATTAAACCGGATTTTTAACATTTCATGTTTTATCTGCTGTTAATTTATTTGTCTTCATTTTTTCTTTATAAATTCTACCAAATATATTCAGACTTAGTTTCCCTAAACCAGCAAAACTAGTATATCAACCTGTTGGTCTTATGATATTAAATAAATATTTCTAAATGCCTCCAAAGCTGTTTAGTTTTACTCGTCAAATAGAGGTTTGCATTTTGAAAAATCAATTTTTAACTCTAATTATATTTTAAAATTTTAATCATATAGCAATTCTGTAATATTTTTAGAATGTTTGAATAAAAAATTGCTTATATGACAGTTGCTTCAAATGATTTGTGTTTCATTTTATGAGTTTTTCATTTAACATCATTTTTTATTTAACATCTGGTTTCTACTTGTTAAACTCACGTTTCATTATTTTATTACCGGCATTTAAGACTTGTAATTTTTCACAATAGCTTTTCTGCGACTAAACGCCTTTTTATAAAACAGATTTCTTAAGTGTTTAAAAGTTTCAGATCCAATCAATTTCTTAGAACTACATTTATCAGTAAATTAAATTGTAATAAGAATTCAGTACTTTCAGAAGTGGACAAGGGTTGAATTAGGCTGGGTTGGATCCAGAGGCAGATTTAGGCATAGGCTACATAGGCTGCAGCCTAAGGGGGCCACGAGGCCAGGGGCGCCAAACAAACAAGTAAAGATAAAATAAATTTTAAAAAATGCTTTTATTTGCCTCTTTATTATCTGAGTCAACGAACTAAAATTTTTGAATCTAAAACAACTATTACGCTCAATCTTGTTAATTATTTTAGACCTCTAGCGACTTATAAAAAAACATCCGTACTGTTTAATTATTTTGGACCTCTGGCGACTTATACATAAACAACTTATTACAGTCGCTTGATGGCAGGAATTAATTTGATTTTATTAATTTTAATTGATCTAAGGCCTAATTCAGGTCGGAAACGTTAAATTCATGTATTGTCATCCATAATGAAGCTTTCCTGAAAATGTTAGAGCTCTAGATGGTCGAAAAGTGGATGAATTTTTGTTTCTAATTCTTAGATTCGCATCTGGTTGGATTGGGTTGGGTTCAATTTTTTACATATGCATGGGTTGAAAAACAATTTTAAGTACAAAAATGTTTTTTAACTGTGTGGATCGGCTTAAGTTGGGTTAAAAAAAAGTGCTAAATTAAGCTGGGTTGGGTTAGGTCTCCAAAAATAGACCAATGTCTAGCTCTGAGTAATTCATAAACTGGAAGTATGTAGTTATTACATAGCATGAGCTCTTTTTGCCACACACCTGTCTGTAGGTACCCATTATTTTTTAATAACATCACTAAATGTTTGTTAATTGTTCTGTTTCAATTATTATGAAAAAATCAAATTATTCTTTAACTTACTGGAATTAATTCATATTTAATGTCTAAATTACAGAAAGAAAAAAGAAAAAAAACCTACTTGGTTAAACTCGTCATAAACGTTTTTTTTCTTCACGGCACACATAAACATTAATTTAACACATCAGGAGTATACGGAAGACGCTTTGTGTTCAAAAGAGAAAAAAAAGGAGAAGAGAAAGTTATGAATATTTCATATCTGCAATATACGTGACAAAATGCTTCCCGCGAAATCGTTAGTTTCAAAGGTTTTTCTAATGCGACTCCTATTCTCGAGTGAAAAAATATGTTTGCAGTGAACGGAAAAATTAAACTGCAACTGTTTGTTTTTATTTAAAGTTTAAACAAATAAGTTTTTAAAACGATTCAACAATAATATAAAATGTTCACATCATAACAGAATTTAATTTTTTTTAATTATTGAAAAATCAATTTTTATTACTTTGTGCAATTTAAAAATGTGTTTAATGACATCACATTTAGTCACAGTCTGGGTTTGAAATTTATTGTCAGACGCAATTAGGAATGTACACCGCTGATGCAATTTATCAATAAATTTTTATTACAAAGTGCCGCTTAATGATTTTTTTATAACTACAGATTTATGAAAGTTTAGAAGCTTCAATGAAGGACATGAAATACAGAGTTTTGTGATCATGTAGTTTACGTTATCTTTCCCTACTTTCTAAGCATTTGAAATGCTCAAATTGTAAAGGTAGACGTGACGTAGTCGTAGGCGTAGGCGTAGACGTAGACGTAAACGTATGCATATGCGTAGGTGTAGGCATAGAAATAGATCTAAACGTAAACGCAGACGTAAACGTAGATATAGACGTTATTGTAGATGTAGAATGTAGAATGTAGAATCGAGTTGAGGGCGTTAAGGTGTATAAAATTGTGTTTAATTTTTACATAAATGGATTGTGCAAGACTCCAGACTTTAAACATGAAAATGGTTTCTTGCCTGCAAAAAAGAGAGTAATCATTTTACCAAGAAGCCTGGGTGTGGTGCCAAAAACTTCCGTGGTCTCAATGTCAAGAAAAAAAAGACAAGGATAATTAGTAAAAACAGTATAATACGAAAAACCTAATCTAAATATAACAACAGCCATCTGAACAACGCTCTAAATTTAATTGATAAGTTAATGTTTATAATTTCATTTGCCATATTAATTTTAAAGCACGTTTATTTATTTTTAGATAAATTTTTAGCATCATTTATTTTATTGTTGGCACATAATCATAACCACAATTACATCATAACGGTCAATTATTTACCAGCAAAAAAACCCTGAAACAAGAGCTTGAGCACATTTTGTTTAAAAAAACACAACTCTTTCGTCATTTATGTTGTTACGACTAGCGATAACCCATCAAACATGACTGAAATTAGTTTGTGACAATTGTAGCACCACGTAACAGGGTACATGCATATCGGAAATGTTGTATTTTAATACTTATTATAAAAAGACATTTTAAATGTGATTCCATGGTCATTTGAGCTAAATAACAAAGTTGAACTTGTTTCTGAACCTCTAACATCGGAGCATTCTTCAGGCGACAGTGATTACTGGGCTTTGAGGGTCTGTTAGCAAATCAAGTAAATATTGTTATTAATAATATTATACGATTTTTGTCAGTATAACTGCTTTTTGCTCTTAATTTTCTGTGTGTAAATGAGATTTTTTTAACTGCAGGGTGCCTCATGGAAACAAAAAACAATTGGTGTATATTATGGTCATTTGAATGGTTGAATAAAGAAAACACAACAAATTAGAAATAAAATCTCAAACTTCATGCTTTCTGGGAGGTATTTTATTAATATAAAATTGTTTAATGTTATTTTAAAAACATTTTTCTTGCAATAATTTAAAAAATAGACATTTATAAATGGTGAAGATTTCGTTAATGATAGTTGGCTCATTCATTTGAATTATCAGCTTACAGACGTGAAATTCTTTTCACCGCTAAAAAACGTATTGCAAGGTATCAATCTCGGGAAGGATCAATTTAGAAAACTGTCAGTCACAGGAAATGAATGTGCGTGTGTATGTCCGTACACGTGTGAGCTCGAGTATGTGTATTTGTGTATTACGTGTCTGTGCTTGCGTGTACATGTTTGTATTCTGCTTTTATTAACTTTCACTAGTCCGGATGTCAATGGGATGTGCGCGAAAGTATAGAAAATCGGGAGATCATTATAAAATAAACCAACTTCAACAAAATTTAATGTTTAATTTAAAAAAAATAACCATAAAAAACTAAGAAACAAAAATTATTAAAAAAATAAATTAAAGAAGCATATGATAATGCCGACAAAAATGTTCATCGTCATAGTAACTACAAACATCTTTCGTTTGCTATTCACCGGGGTAATATTTTTACGATACGATGTCACTATGAAATTTTTCAGCTATCATAAAGCATGTTTTTAATTTTTTTTAAATAACTTTCACTTGTATGATTTGATCTCAAAGCTATTTGAAATTTCTGAATATTATTTGTTGTTTTAAATGCTTTATTAGTATTTTATTCTTCAGGTAAATACCAAAAAATAATATATTTGAAATGTGTGTGACAACAGTCAATTAGAATTTTGTTAAAAGTTATGCCTTCTCCCACGCTTTTGCTGAATTGGCGCCGCAACTCAAAACACTTTTGCCCATCAAGGAATACAAAAACGCATTTATCAATCTACTCGATAACAGCTTTCCCCGTCTCATCGCTACCGAGTATGGAATGACGCTTTTCATCATATTGCACCACAACTATATATACATACCAATATTGCACCACAACTATATATACATACCAATATTGCACCACAACTATATATACATATCCACATTGTGCCACAATTGTATATTTATATCCATATTGCACCACCGCTGTATATACACGTCCACATTGCACCACTACTGTACATTCACATTTACATTGCACCACCACTGCACATTCACATCCACATTGCACCACTACAGCACATTCACATCAACACTTCACCACCACTGCACATTCACATCTACATTGCACCACTACAGCACATTCACATCTACACTGCACATTCACATCAACACTGCACCACCAGTGCAGATAAAAAATTATTAAGTAGTTAAACGTTTGAAACTACATGAAAGATTGGCAAAACAGTTTAATTTATGATAAAAACAGCGATTAAGTGTGTATTTTGTTTAAAGCTTTTTTTGGACGTTTTGCCGAGAATAAATAACTATTTTAAAATACTCTCTGACTAAAACTATTTATCATCTTTACATTTTTATTTACCATCAAAATTATTTGAATTCCTACTAAACTAATGATTTGAAAACAAGATGTATAGGTATCAGTTAATGTTAAAATGCTGACATGAGTAAAACAAAATTTTCAGTCATTTTTCAAGTTTTAGTTTTTCCTTTTCATAAATCCAGATAGGCGATCCTTCATTTCAGATGATGATTAATGCAAACCAGCAGGGAGGCATGTCCGCTTTTATTTTTCCATCCTTTTGAAATCATGATTCGATTTTTAACAGACCGGTTTTCAAAAAATTTCACACATAAATAATATATAGTTTGATTTGAACTAAAATAAACTAAATACAAAAACGAATAAACTTTTAAATACAAAAATGCACTCTCAAGTGAATATGGCAATTAAAAAATATTGCTAAATTATTATAAAACTAGTGATAACCTATAAAAAACGGAAATTAACTAGTGAGAATTTCAGCGCTACCTACAGATTGATGCAAATTTCTAATATATATTACACATACATGCAATATATATATAATCTATACACAGAAGATAAACATACAGAAGTACAAACACACAAACGGATGTAAAAACACACGTACAGAAGTACAGACACATACATACAGACGGACAGCGGAAATTATGTATGTTGAATCACGATAAAAGTTAGTATTATCAAATAAGCAATATTCTTAATAACGAAACAATTGCTTCAGATACCAGCACTAAATGATAACAATTTCTTATCTGAGGGCCAACAAAACGTGAATTAAATTTCTAATGATTAGGTCTGAAGTTCATATTTCAGTTTGGCATTGCCTTAAAACGGACACATTTCGACGTAGAACGAACTGTTTTCAAAACGGACTGCACCACAATGAAGCTGACGTTACTTCTACTTGCTGTTTGCTTCTGTGCGGCCTACGCTTACGACGGGTGAGATTTGAAGAGTTGGGATGTGTTTCTCGTTTTTAATGTGCTCATAAAATCGGGCGAATGACAATATAGTTGTTTGATTTTAAATTTTAGTGATGTGTTAAGTTTTTATTTTAAAATCAAATAATGAACCTATTAGGAAAGTGCACATGTTTTCAGGCTATAAGAGAAATACATAAATTTTCAGAGAATGGCTCACATTTGAGTTTCAGTTAAATAAAATTTTACTATGATAAAACAGATACATAAAACTAATTCTAATTATTATGCAGTTATATTACAGAATAAAAAATTGTAATTAAACTTATTCATCGTGTTACCATGTTTTATAATATGATATAACATTGTAATGTATAATTTGAACTAAAATATTAATTATCTATCCTGAAGGCATCAACTTCTCATCGCTTCTCCAAAAACAGAGCAACAGAAACAAATACTCAATAAACTTCGAGAAAATGTAGAGGTAGGTGGACATATTTTCTTAAAAACATAGATGTAAAATTAGATGGTCAAAAAATGTATAATTGCTAAAATAATTATTTAAATTTTACTAATGTACATGTCAGTGTTGAAATTTTATAAATATACATGTACATTATTGTACATGTACACATGTCAGTGGTGACATTCTATAAATGTACATGTAAAGATTGACATTTCACAATAGTACATATGATGGTTGACATTTTATAAACGTATATTAAAGAGTTGACATTTTTAAATGTACATGCAAGAGTTGACATTTTATAAAATACATTATCAAATGAAATTTTTTGTTTTTGATGTTTGTGACACAACAAAACAGTTAGACTTCTGGCGAACATCGGATAACCAATATGACATTCTTGTACCGCCTGCTGTCGCTCAATTCTTCAAGGAACTCATGAAAGTCTTTAAAATTGATTTTATCGTGGCCAACTCAAACATACAAAAGTAAATTATTTTTTATTTTTAATTAATTTAGATTTAAAATCTCAAAAAGAGGTAGTTATTGAATAGATTATTTCAGTTCGACAACAAATGAAATAAATTTTATTTTTAAATTAAGCGTAATCGACGAAGAAGCACGTCGTCTTGCTACAAAAACATCGGCATTCAAATACGACGATTTTAACAGATTGGAGGAAGTCAGACATTATGATTTTATTTTTTGTTTAATTAATTTAAAAAAATTAAATTATTTTATATAAAAATTATTAAAATTCACAAAGATTTACAAAGAATTGGACGTTCTCGCTGCAAAATGTGTATCAGGGTTCGAGTGTTCAGTCGACGTTCTTGGAAAATCAGTTGAGAAAAGACCAATAAAAAGATTAACGGTATATTTTTTTCAGACAGTGATAAAAATTTACTTACTTACTTATTAACTTATTTATTCAATTATTTAATCAATACTTAAAAGCTTTTTAAATTAAATTGTAATTATTAAATTGAAAAATATTCTTTTTAAAACATCACAATATTATTAATGAATTACAAACAGATAAGTAAGAAGCAAACAGGCAGAAAAATAATTTGGTTAGATGCAACGACGCACGCTAGAGAATGGCTGACGACTGCAACGATCCTCAAAATCATCAAAAATGTTTGTCTATGAAAATGAATATTTTTTAGAAATTCTAAATAAAAAACAATCATTATAACTTTGAAATTAATAATATCTATTTAAAAGGTCGTTGACAATTATGGAAGTTCGAGTGACGTTACAAACATGTTGGATGGCTACGATTGGCATTTTGTTCCAGTTGTGAATCCTGATGGATATGAGTTTACGTGGACTCCTTTGGTTTGTAATGAGAGTTTAAATTCGTATTTTAAAAAAAATTTTATTTAATATATTAAAAAACCAAAGTTTTGAATCTTTAAAAACTTCAAACATTATTGAGTTCAATTATTATTTTTTTACGAAACTTATTCAAGAATCGTTTGTGGCGAAAGAACCGAAGTTATGACAGTTCAACAAAATGCTACGGAGTTGACTTGAACAGAAACGCCGACCACGCCTGGGGAGGTTTGTAGATTGTCAAGTTTCCTGTAATATACAAGATTATGCAAAAATTAAAACTTGATAAAATTAGAAAATATAACGACTTAAAATTACAGCCATAGGTGCAAGTTCTCAATCGTGTGCTTCAACTTATCATGGACCTTCTCCTGCTTCTGAACCAGAAATCAAAGCCATTCAAGATGTTTTCCTGTCTCAAGGATCTTCTATTTTGGAAATCATCAGCTTTCATTCCTATGGTGATTAGCAAAAACATTTTTTTTAAATATATTCACGTTATAACTTTTAATCATCATTTTCATCAGGTCACTACTGGCTGATACCATTCGGCAATTACGAGACAGGAACGCTAAAATGTTACGTAGCTTCTGATGCTGTAGAAACGGTAATTTAATATTAATAACAATGCAAACTAATTGTAATGTAAGCACTTTAGTTTACATTTATATTTTTAATGTCAGAAAAATGTGGCTGACGCAGCAGCCAATGCCATAGAAAATGAATACAAAACGACTTGGGTTAGAGGACCAACATGTTCAACAATTTGTAAGTCTAGGCAGATACTTCATCAAAACCTCTTCCTATTTTTTAAACACCTTTGATCAACTAAAATTGGCGCTTTCTAAATATTTTATTATTTCTATTTAACTACTATTATTACTAGTAAACTAGCGTAAATTTTTAAATAAAAAAATCCTTAACAGATGTCGCTTCCGGCGGCATGACTGACTTTGCAAAAAGCAAAGCAGGAGTCAAATATACAGCAGTCCCTGAACTCCGTGGTGATGGTTTTGTTGTTCCGCCGTCTGAAATTGAACCATCATTTAGGGAAGTTTGGGCAGGAGTTGTCGCTTCTGTTAAAGAAATTGAACACCAACAATCAAAAGCTTGAAAAAACGATGCAACATTTTAATTGTCTGAAACAAATCAATAAACGAGTTTGATTTCTGAAAATATTGCATACAAATTTATTACATTAAATTTCCATAAACATGATTTTCTTTGAAATAGAAAATATTTGGTTGATTAGTTTTAAAAAATCAATGAAAAGTGCTTTTAATAATAATTTATTGAATTCGCAAAATTATTTTTATTAACAACCCGGTATGTCGAAGATGTTGAACAATTTCCAGTTGAGGGCAACTTCCTCACTCCACTTGGTTCGGTGTTTTTTCGAAAAAATTGTGTAAAATTGATAAAGAAAACAGTTAATTTTTAAAATATGTTTAGCTACAGAAACAAACTAATCTATATATATATACTGAAGAGAGCCTGTCAAAAATGACGGATTTTTTAAAATCTCATTATGTATTATAGTGGTTTTGCTCGTCCCAAGGACGGATGTTTTAAAATTACGATGTACTTTGGATACATTTTATAAAAATATAGTCACCAAAACAAAATGACATTTGATAACCATAAAAACAAAATGACATTTGATAACCATAAAAACAAAATGACATTTGATAACCATAAAAACAAAATGACATTTGATAACCATAAAAACAATTTTTTTGTATATATAAGCAATTTTAATAAAAAAATTTATTGTGTTTAAATTTTCTATTTACTAACGTATTTCATATAAATTCAAAAGATGTGAAAATTAAAGAGTGCAATAATTAGTTATTAAAGAATTTCAGTATAAACGGCATTTCTTGTGAATTGACGGCCATCGTTGAGAACTGGTCCTTCGATTGCAGCGCCACTTCTTTTGATCTCTAGAACTGAGAGTATATATAGGTACAATTGCATAATAACTTTTATTACATGCCTGTGAGCAATAAATTCTCACGTGCACATCGATATCGCCTATACGACTAATTACGTAAGCGTGACAGAATCAGTGAATAATGAGTGAGTGACGTGTGTTACTATAATAAAGATATATATATATATATATATATATATATATATATATATATATATATATATATATATATATATATATTATAAGGAAACATAGCGTTGATATGTTTTTACGAGCCACATATATCAGAAACTTGGATGGCGTACAATCCACCACGAAATAACGCAAATATACATGTCTCAACTTCAGACTCGAACCCACGACTGTCGGATCGGCAACACCGCCTCGCATCATGCCAACTACCTTACCATCTGCGCCACTTCCACCGCCAAAAAACAGTGGTTGTTAAGCGCTTTTGTTGGGGTATGTTGAACACAACACTCGACTATGAATGGGTACGAATCAATGCTCGATAGTATTATAAGTTGTACGGCGTACAATCCGTCACTAGCTAATTTAATAACTATCGAAGATATATGTTTTATGATATATATTATAAGGAAACATAGCGTTGATATGTTTTTACGAGCCACATATATCAGAAACTTGGATGGCGTACAATCCACCACGAAATAACGCAAATATACATGTCTCAACTTCAGACTCGAACCCACGACTGTCGGATCGGCAACACCGCCTCGCATCATGCCAACTACCTTACCATCTGCGCCACTTCCGGGAACGGGAGAGCAAGCGTGAGCGGGAACGGGAAAGCGACCGGGAACGGGAAAGCGACCGGGAACGGGAAAGCGACCGGGAACGGGAAAGCGACCGGGAACGGGAAAGCGACCGGGAACGGGAAAGCGACCGGGAACGCGGAAAGCGACCGGGAACGCGGAAAGTGACTGGCATCGGGAGAGCAAGCTTGGAAGGAAACGCGAGCAAGAGAGAAAATCGATAACAAAACTTCTGAGCGGGAAAGCGACCGGGAGCTGGAAAACGACCGAGAGCGGAAAAGCGACCGGGAACGCGACGAAAACGGGAAAGTGGAGAAGGAAACGGGAGCGAGAGAGACAAACATTAGAAAAACCTCTAAAAACCCCGGGCAACGCCGGGTAACCCCGCTAGTATATATCATAAAACATATATCTTCGATAGTTATTAAATTAGCTAGTGACGGATTGTACGCCGTACAACTTATAATACTATCGAGCATTGATTCGTACCCATTCATAGTCGAGTGTTGTGTTCAACATACCCCAACAAAAGCGCTTAACAACCACTGTTTTTTGGCGGTGGAAGTGGCGCAGATGGTAAGGTAGTTGGCATGATGCGAGGCGGTGTTGCCGATCCGACAGTCGTGGGTTCGAGTCTGAAGTTGAGACATATATATATATATATATATATATATATATATATATATATATATATATATATATATATATATATATATATATATATATATATATATATATATATATATATATATATATATATATATATATATAACGAATTAAAACTCTGTTGGTTAATAATAATTATTCCAACTCAATGGTGGATGATACTATCCGTAAATTTGTTGATAGCAAGCACAACAATTGTACTTCTAAAAAACAGCCGCAGAAGTCCCTGATACCGTTGTTTTATTGTGCACAGATGCATGATAATTATAGAAGAGACGAATTTGATTCATAGCCACGTACAGATTTCTAATCCAATCTCACAACGCCTGCAGCTTCACATCTACTACTGTAACAAAAAACGCATCAACTGGTTTTTACTAATAACTCTAGAAAAACTATTCAATTACAGAAAACTAATGTTGTCTACAAATTTACGTGTCCACAATCACATACAGCTCCTGAAACATACATAGGGCATACGCGTACTAGCCTCTCAAGGCGTCTAACGATGCATACCCAAGGAGGAAGTATTTGTTCACATTTTGTTACTGCTCATGGACACAAACCCAACAAAAAAAACACTGAATGAAAATACCGAAATAATTGTTCAAGATACCGATCCTGTTAGATTAAAAATTAAAGAAGCTTTACTGATATCTCAAGAACGACCCTCTATAAATATGCAATATAATAATTTTGACAGAACCCTATTGCTCCAATATCAGTCATACCCCTCTGCTAAGTCTACTACATCTCGTGGCGTCTCAACATTGGTCGTCGGTGCTTTTCGTTGTCGTGGCGACAGATCTGTCGACCCTCCAGTTTCCACTGGTTTCGAAACGGATGATTCGCAGGATATAAATGTAAACATCAGTTCGACTTTAGTAACTGATGGCAACGAACTTTCGGCTTGTGTTGTTGACGGATCTGTTCTTCCCATCCTTTTTTCACATTTGGTAGCTAAGAGTGCCTTGGAGTTGAATAGTACTTTAAATGATGACGTTTCTGGTTTTTCTTCTTGGAGTGAAGATCTCATCTCGGCTTGTCTTGCAAGTGATAACACACGGGATAATGACACGACCTCTAACGAAACATTGATGAACCGTGTCGATGAGGATTTGTCGTGTCGGGACAAGTCTCCTGTTTTCACCTGTTGTGGGACTCAATGTGCCCAGGATGTCTGTGATACATCTAGTAAAACCTCAACAGAAGAACCTAATAAATTCGCTTTGTCTGATGTTGCAACACGATGCATTCCTGATTCTCCTTTGAATACTAACTCTCTCATCTCGGGTCAACATGGGACGGATTGCACACAAAGTACTGACATGATCGCGGATCAAACATTATCGGACGAGGACGAATTTGTGAGGTGTAGCAATGAACCTGTTGATCCACTCCCTTCTGTTTATTGTGTGACTGATGGCGCCCATGGCATCAACAGTGACCTCAGTGGAAATCCTGAAGGGGACCAATGTGAATTCCCGCCGGGAGATGACAAACCCGTTGAATTGCCTATTCTACTTTATAGTGGTAATATAACAATAAGAAGAAAAAAATAAAATAACATGTTCATGTTTGTAATTTTACATTGTATTCTTCTATAAGCAAATTACGACCATAGCAATATTTTTGTACATACTATTTTATTTTTAAATTATTTGAACTTTCTTAATACATATTTTTATTATTTTTATCTCAGTTCCTTTTACGATATTCTAATATCTAGGGTAGGTACTTTCTACCTGGTTT
Source organism: Erpobdella octoculata (assembly GCA_963978895.1). Taxonomy (NCBI): domain Eukaryota; kingdom Metazoa; phylum Annelida; class Clitellata; order Hirudinida; family Erpobdellidae; genus Erpobdella; species Erpobdella octoculata. The sequence goes on along the minus strand of OZ022243.1, from coordinate 6,065,565 downwards.
TATTGTTTATTTCATTGTATCGTTTCTTGCGTCGACGTTTGGTTTAAATTTTAAATGGGCTCTGAGGATGACAATTTTAGTCGAAACGGTCCGTTAGCCCGAGTTGAATCAAAGAATGTATGTAGTTTGAAAAATTTAGAATGTCTGTCTAAAAAATTAATAAACGCAAAATGGTCTATTGTCTTTAATAGCGCGTGCCTGAACGAATATATATATATATATATATATATATATATATATATATATATATATATATATATATATATATATATATATATATATATATATATATATATATATATATATATATATATATATATATATATATATATATATATATATATATATATATATATATATATATATATATTAGATTATGTCTGTATGTATGTACGTCCTTTATGCACTGCTACACAATTCATCGGATCGTACTAAAATTTTCACACAACCTTGAAAGTCAACGGGGAAAGCTTTTTTGAAAAAGATTAAAATCCGTCACAAAATGAGCGGAGCGGGAGCAGGAAAACGAGCGGAAATGGAATTTAGAAAATGAGTGGGAATGGGAACGGGAAAGTAAGCGGGAACGGAAGAACAACCTAAAGCGAAAGAGCAAGCGGGAAAGGGAAAGCGACCGGGAGCGGGAGAGGAGAGCAAGCGTGGAAATAAACGGGAGCGAGAGAAAAACTCTAAAAACTGTGGGCAAAGCTATCTTGACAAGCATGTTTTTAATTTTACAACGTTTTTATTAGGTCACTTAGTTGTTCGAGACAATGTCTGTCCGCGAATTAAGAATTAAATTAAAATGTTGCATACATACTGCACATAGATATCAATTTCTTACTACTTATAAATGTTACTAGGTGTCGAATCCATTACGATGGTTTTTTTTAAACATGTACCCGATTTTACCACCTAGCGAAAAAAGTAAAAAACTTATAAGATTTTAAATTCGATGGACACCTAGCGAAAAAAACTAAAAAAACTCAAATGCTTACAAAATTTTACCCATCAAAAACGAAAAAGTAGAAAATAATGTGTACATCATAAAAATACATTTTTTTTAAAACAACGTTTTTCTTGCGCCCTAAAAAGTATAAAATAATATTCCTATAATTCATATACAACGGGAAACGTTGCGGCCAAATTATGAGCTACAACATCAAAACTTTAATAAAACAAATAATTATAAAAAATAATGCGCCCGCAACGTTTTTCGTTGTATAGGAGTTATAGGAATATTATTTTATACTTTTAAAGCTATTTGAAATTTTTGAAAAATATTTGTTGTTTTAAATGTTCTAATAGTATTTTATTCTTTAGTTAAATACCAGAAAATAATATATTTGTAATGCGTGTGACGACAGTCAATTAGGATTTTGTTAAAAATTAAGCTTCTTCTCACGCTTTTGCTGAATAGGCGCCACAACTCAAAACACTTTTGCCCATCAAGGAATACAAAAACGCATTTATCAATCTACTCGATAACAGCTTTCTCCGTCTCGTCGCTACCGAGTATGGAATGGCGCTTTTCATTATATTACACCACAACTATATATACGTATCCACATTGCACCACAACAGTATATACACATCCACAAATGTTAATTCATATCCACATTGCACCATTAATATAATAGGGTTCGGCACATTCCGATTTCGGAGACACGTGAGGGTGGCAGGAAATAACTGTGTGATCCCATATGCACGAGTCGTTCCCGGCGCCTCTGAAGCTTAGCAACAGGCGCTTTTAATCGATCCTACTACTACTACTACATTACTGTTACATCCACATTGCACCACCACTGCAGATACAAGTCCATTTTTGAACAAGTTGTTAAAAAATTGTTAAGTAGTTAAACGCTTGAAACTACTTGAAAAATTGACAAAACAGTTTAATTTAGGATGAAAACTGCGATATATTTTTTTTCAATATTTTGTTCAATTTTTTTGACGATAATAAAAAACAATTTTGAAACACTCTCTGACTAAAATTATATATCATCCTTACACTTTCATTTACCGTCAAAAATAATTTAATTCCTAATAAACATGATTTGAAAATAAGATGTTAATGTTAAAATGCTAGAATACGTAAAACAAAATTTTCAGTCATTTTTCAAGTTTTAGTTTTTTTTTCTTAAATCCAGATAGGCGATCTTTCATTTCAGATTCACATACAGAGGTACAAACACATACATACAGACGGACAGCGGAAATTGTGTATGTTGATTAAATTCATGATAAAAGTTATTGTTATCAAAGAAGCAATATTCTTAATAACGAAACAATTGCTACAGATACCAGCACTAAGTGATAGCAATTTCTTATCTGAGGGCCAACAAAACTTGAATTAAATTTCTAATGATTAGGTCTAAAGTGCACATTTCAGCTTGGCATTGCCTTAAAACGGACACATTTCGACGTAGAACAAACTGTTTTTAAAACGGACTGCACCACAATGAAGCTGACGTTACTTCTACTTGCTGTCTGCTTCTGTGCGGCCTACGCCTACGACGGGTGAGATTTACGGAGTTGGGATGTGTTTCTCGTTTTTAATGTGCTCATAAAATCGGGGAATTTTAATAAAATTGCTTGATTCTAAATTGTTAGTGTTGTGTTCTGCTCTGTGTTGAAATATGAATTTTAAAACCATATAATGAGGCTATAAGGAAACTGATTATTTTTTTCAGAGTTGCTCACAAATGCGTTTTAGTTATCAAAATTTTACTATGATAAAATAAATAAATAAAACTAATTTTAATTATTATTCAATAATATTACTAAATTAAAAATTGTAATTAAACTTATTTATAATTTTTCCATGTTTTATAATATAATATAACATTGTAATTTATAATTTGAACTAAAATATTAATTATCTATCATGAAGACATCAACTTCTCATCGCTTCTCCAAAAACAGAGCAACAGAGACAAATACTCAATAAACTTCGAGAAAATGTAGAAGTAGGTTGACATATTTTTTTAAAACGTGGATAAAAAATAGGTGGTCAAAAAATGTATAATTGCTAAAATAATTATTTAAATTTTACTAATGTGCATGTCAGTGTTGAAATTTTATGAACGTACATGTACATTATTGTACATGTACAGTTGTACACATGTCAGTGGTGACATTCTATAAATGTACATGTAAAGATTGACATTTCACAATAGTACATATGATGGTTGACATTTTATAAAGGTACATTAAAGAGTTGACATTTTTAAATGTACATGTAAAAGTTGACATTTTATAAAATACATTAAGATAATGAAATTTTTAGTTTTTAATGTTTGTGACACAACAAAACAGTTAGACTTCTGGCGAACATCGGATAACCAATATGACATTCTTGTACCGCCTGCTGTCGCTCAATTCTTCAAGGAACTCATGAAAGTCTTTAAAATTGATTTTATCGTGGCCAACTCAAACATACAAAAGTAAAAATTTTTTTTTTTATAATTAATTTTGATTTAAAGTCCCAAGAAGAGGTAGCTATTGAATAGATTATTTTAGTTTGGCAACAAATAAAAATAAATTTTATTTTTGAATTAAGCGTAATCGACGAAGAAGCACGTCGTCTGGCTACAAAAACATCAGCATTCAAATACGACGATTTTAACAGATTGGAAGAAGTCAGATATTTTTCTTTTGATTTTAGTTTCAATAATAAAAAAACAAAAAATTTTAAATAGAAATTAATTAAATTTACAAAGATTTATAAAGAATTGGACGTTCTCGCTGCAAAATGTGTATCAGGGTTCGAGTGTTCAATCGACGTTCTTGGAGAATCAGTTGAGAAAAGACCAATAAAAAGATTAACGGTATATTCTTTTCAGACAGTGATCAAGATTTACTTACTTACTCACTCACTCACTCACTCACTCACTCACTCACTCACTCACTCACTCACTCACTCACTCACTCACTCACTCACTCACTCACTCACTCACTCACTCACTCACTCACTCACTCACTCACTCACTCACTCACTCACTCACTCACTCACTCACTCACTCACTCACTCACTCACTCACTCACTCACTCACTCACTCACTCACTCACTCACTCACTCACTCACTCACTCACTCACTCACTCACTCACTCACTCACTCACTCACTCACTCACTCACTCACTCACTCACTCACTCACTCACTCACTCACTCACTCACTCACTCACTCACTCACTCACTCACTCACTCACTCACTCACTCACTCACTCACTCACTCACTTACTTACTTACTTATTTACTTACTTATTTACTCATTTACTTATTTATTCAAGTATTTACTTAGTAGGTACTTAAGGTGTTTCTAAATTATATTATAACTATTATATTAGAAATTATTCTTTTTAAAACATAACAATATTACCAGTAAATTACAAACAGATAAGTAAGAAGCAAACAGGCAGAAAAATAATTTGGTTGGATGCAACGACGCACGCTAGAGAATGGCTGACGACTGCAACGATCCTCAAAATCATCAAAAATGTTTGTCTATGAAAATGAATATTTTTTAGAAATTCTAAATAAAAAACAATCATTATAACTTTGTAATTAATAATATCTATTTAAAAGGTCGTTGAAAGTTATGGAAGTTCAAGTGACGTTACAAACATGTTGGATGGCTACGATTGGCATTTTGTTCCAGTTGTGAATCCTGATGGATATGAGTTTACGTGGACACCTTTGGTTTGTAATGAAAATCTAAATTCGTCGTTTAAAATATTTTTTATTTAATATAATAAATAACCAAAGATTTAAAAACCTTAAAATACTAATTAGTTTAAATATTATTTTTTTACGAAACTTATTCAAGAATCGTTTGTGGCGAAAGAACCGAAGTTATGACAGTTCAACAAAATGCTACGGAGTTGACTTGAACAGAAACGCCGACCACGCCTGGGGAGGTTTGTAGACAGTAAAAAAATTTCGAAGGGGGGTTAGTAAGGAGGTTTCAGATAAATTTAAGACCCACAAAAGTCAAGGTTTAACAGCAGTTTCATTAATAATTAGTAACAACAAACCATAAAACATTCAAATTGAAACAGTAAATTGCAATAACAAATTCAGCCGACGTTTTTTCTGAGAAAAAATGTCGATGTCGGTCTTTAAATCATAAACTTTTAGTCGTTTTGCAATAATACTAAACAGTCACGTCATAAAATAATAAAACAACATAACGTCTGGAAAATATGATAAAGAACAAAAAGAAAAATAATAATTTTTTTTTCGTCCTTTCGTCTTCAGTAGTTTGATTTGTTACTGCATTTTTCTGTCTTTGTTTTCTATGTAAGCTGGAACTCTTTCTGAATGACCCATTTGTAAACAGCGTTTCATTGTTCACGCGCGCGACTTTATATATAACTAGCCTTTTTTTTACCAATGCTTTTATTAACTCGTCGTCTCTGTTTGTTTCTCAGTCTGTCTGTTTGTTTCTCTGTCTGTTTCAAATCTTGCAATCAATTTTTGAGTCACTTCCTGATGATAGATTTCTTTCAAATTTTGCATACATGCTCAAAATAGAAGACAATGCAATATTCAATTATTAGTTTTACAATAAGTCAATTAATTTAGTTAATTTTAATTAATTTCGATATTTCGATATAATTAAGATATTTCGACTTTAATATAAAATAAAAGAGTAATATAAGAAAAAATTGATTGCAAAATTTGTGTTTTAATTACATATAAAAGCATTGGGTTTTAAAAATTCGTTTTTAATTTACTTGTTTTATAATAGTTTATAGTCCTTAACACCAGGTGTTTTAAAACTTTAATGGCTGTATGTAGAAAGCACTTTAGTACTTCCTGTCGTCCTGTCGTGGATCAGAATTTGATCCTTTTAATTTTCCCTCCTCCTTTCTCCAGGCTTGGGACTGGTTCGCAATTAGCGAGGCGGAATTGTATAACTAGCCTGAGCGGGGTCAGCCAATATGAAAGTCTGGCGCATTGACACAAAACAAATTACGTAACAATGGAGATGTGCAGAGCGCACAAAATATTAGAGAAATAATAGAGAATATACATCGAGGAAAAAATTGAAAAACAACCCAATACACGGGCACGCACTTCACTTAAAAATAAAATTTGGCAACTTTTCGGGGGAGCCGGGCCCCCTCCTGGCTGCGCCACTGTTTGTAGATTTTCAAATGTCTTGTCATACAAGATTATGCAAAAATAAAAACGAGATAAAATTAGAAAAAATAACTCGATTTAAAATTACAGCCATCGGCGCAAGTTCTCAACCGTGTGCTTCAACTTATCATGGACCTTCTCCTGCTTCTGAACCAGAAATCAAAGCCCTTCAAGATGTTTTCCTGTCTCAAGGATCTTCCATTTTGGAAATCGTCAGCCTTCATTCTTATGGTGATTATTAAAAAAATGTTGTTTTTAAATATAATCACGTTATAACTTTTAATCATTATTTTCATCAGGTCACTACTGGTTGATACCGTTCGGCAATTACGAGACAGGAACGCTAAAATGTTACGTAGCTTCTGATGCTGTAGAAACGGTAATTTAACAATAATAATAATAATAATGCAAACTAATTATAATGTGAGTACCATAGTTTACATTTATATTTTTAATGTCAGAAAAGTGTGGCTGACGCAGCAGCCAATGCCATAGAAAATGAATACAAAACAACTTGGGTTAGAGGACCAACATGTTCAACGCTTTGTAAGTCTAGGCAAATACTTCATCAAAACTTTTTCGTATTCTTTAGACCACTTAGAAAAACTAGAATTGTCGTTTTCTAGATATATTATTATTATTATTTATATTTAACTACTATTATTAATTATTACTAGGGCTGAACCGATAATCGGTAAGGCCGAGTATCTTAAAATCGGCATTACTCGGCTATAAAACAAAGCCGAACCGAGTATTTAAAAAATTTCTAAAAATAGTTTACGCACCTGCATAAATTTTAGTGAGTTTAATAATTAGTACTTCTACGAGAATGGAATATCAACGGCGATCGGAAAAGAATACTTCTGCGCGACAAGTATGACAAGTCGCCGCACGTCAAGCCGGTTTTCAAGATCTTGGATGCTACATTCACACTATACAACTTGTCGTTAATGAAGGACTAAAGCCGTCCACTCAGAAAGCTGTAGGAGACATGATAGCCGTAGCACGATTCATCGTAGGACACTTCCGGCATTCTAAAAAAGCTACAGAAACATTGCAGAAAATCCAAGTAAGTTTACAAAATGCTGACATTGAAGGCGAACCATATCCACAACACCGACTTATCCAGGATGTCGAGACACGATGGAACAGTACATTCTACATGTTGAAACGTCTACAGGAACAAAAAAGCTATAGGGTTTTATTCGCTTGAAAATGACATCGCGACGTTAACTCCGAACCAGTGGAATTTAATAGAAAAAATAATCATCACTCTACGACCCTTTGAACAAGAAACGAAAAAAAGCTAGTTTAGGAACTTCTTCTGCTGACATGATTATACCAAGCATCCTGATTCCTGATGTTATTTCTGTTTTTACAGAAACCAACAAATCCTGGTAATGATTTTGGAATCAACAAAATGCGGACGCAAATGTTGAAAGACCTGGCATCCCGATTTGCTGAAATTGAACCGAATAAATTTTGTGTCTTAGCAACATGTCTTGATCCCACAACAAAGCTTTGTTTTTCAGCAGTGATTAAATTTGTGAAAATGCCAGAAGATGGCTCATGGAAGAAGCATTAAACAAATTTAATACAAAAACAATCACAGACCAGTGATATCAAAAACGGGGCAACAAATCTCAATCACGGTCGAAATACAGCAGTTGATGTACCTACACAAGATAAACCAGCATTATTTGATTATTGGTCATTGCTGGTTGATACCAAGCAAGCATCAACATCTGCGGAAGTAGACGGCAGGCACCTGTGTCAACAGGAAGTCACCAATTATTTGGCAGAACCATTGAAACCTCGTGCGTCGTTACCTGCAGCTCCTAAAAATCCTATAATTTACTAGAAAGCGTGTGGACATTTGTAACCAAATCTTGCCGTTGCTGCCCGTTTTCTTGTTGCGTGCCATCAGTCACATCTAGTCAACAAAACACAATGTAATCATCATTCGGTAATTAGGCATAAAATTGATACAATTCACAAAAAATTGCGCTTTGTTAAATACTCGGTATAGGCCAAAAATGCCCTTAATACTCGGTACTCGGTACCGAGTAAAATTTCAAACTCGGTTCAGCCCTAATTTATTACTAGTAAACTAGCGTAAATTTAAAATTTTAAAAAAATCATCCTCAACAGATGTGGCTTCGGGCATCATGACTGACTTTGCAAAAATCAAAGCAGGAGTCAAATATACAGCGGTCCCTGAAGTTCGTGGAGACAGTTTCGTTGTTCCGCCGTCTGAGATTGAACCATCATTTCGGGAAGTTTGGGCAGGAGTTGTCGCTTCCGTTAAAGAAATTGAACATCAACAATCGAATGCTTGAAAGAACGATGCAACATTTTAATTATCTTGAACAAATCAATAGTCGAGTTTGATTTCTGAATTAATTGAATAAAAATTTATTACATTAAATTTCAACAAGTAAATATAAAAAATAATTTTTAAAAAATGCTTCTATTTCCTTTATCTGAGTCAACGAACTAAAATTTTTGAATCTAAAACAACCGTTACGCTCAATCTGAACGAAAAAAATCACAGATTTAAGCAAGTGAATCACTTTGCTATCATCAGTGGAGTTTCGTCGTAACCGACTTCTTAATATCCGGAGTTTTTTTAGTGCTTTAAACACTTATTTTTTTCGTGCAAACTAAACACTAAACTGTATACTGCATGTATATACTTCATATTTCGCTATAATCGATTTCGTTATAGACGACGTGCACTGTAAAAACCGTTGTCAAGTATAACTGCTTTGCTAAAATATCTGTAAGATTATTGTTTAATTCAACCTTTTTATGTCCCCAATATAGATAAGAATAAAAGCCGTATTTTAAATAGAAATTATTCAGTTTATATTTTTGGAGTGATATAGGATGATTTGAAATATTTTGGTTTATACATTCAGTTAAATAGGTACGTTTCAGGTAAGGTAGTCCTAGGTGTCCACACAGTGGCACATTGGCACATTGGCACAGTACCTACTCTACTGCCTCTACTGGCTAAATGGTATTTTTATTACTAGAAATACGTCGTCATGAAATTAATTTATTTTTACTCATAGGTGGTGAATAATTATAAAAATGGCCGACGCCTAAAAATACTATCTATAAAGTTACTTTGTTACACTTTTTCAATGAAATCATGTGCTAATTCTCTGGATTTTACTAGTGAATGTGTGTAATTGAGATTTAGTGTGACATTGTAATTGTAATTTTTATTGCTGCATAATATTCTGGCAGGTGCTTTGAGCAAAACCAACACAGAACGGTTACCTGTTACTACCTCAACTACACTGTAGTAATAAAATTTCGAATTTAATGCTAAAAAATAAGAAAGGTTTTATGTATATAGTTATCAATTTCCCATAGTCTTTTAGGTACCTGCGACCTTTAATTAACTTTTTTTCTATGGCTTCTGAAAATAAATTAACTTAAATTTTCAAAAGTTACTAAGGATTCCTCGTGGTCCCGTTTATTTGCATTAATGAACTCTGCGAGGACCATGGGTGAAGTCGTGATGGATGGGAGAATTTCCGTTTGGTGGAAATTTAAAAAAAATTATTTCAAAAGAATTTATTTCAATTTTATTGTTTTCAATTGTCAGGAAATGTTAGCGATAATGCACTTGAAAAAAACGAGTGTTGGATTCATGTTTCTGGGTTGCAATGGGGAGTTATTAACGATTTGCTTCAACCTATTTAGGTATGATAATGTCATCACTGAGACAGAAGGAAACACAAAATTAATATCTGTTGCTCCAGAGGCACTGAAGCTGATTCGTAGTAGAGCAGGTATTTCGATAATCAGGTAATTAATTTAGCAAAGAGGATAAATATTCAATCCGCAAGGAAAATGTCCACTACCAATTATTGAACTTGTGAAACCTACTGTGGAAAAGTCTGTCTGGCTTGCAAAATTAATAAAGTATTAAAATAAAACTTAATTTTTATGTAAAGTTGATCAAAAATAATAAAAGTTATTATTTTGCCGCTATAAGCATCTTTTACAAACATATTCAGACTCAATTTACCAATCCAATTTTTTCATACTTGGAAACTTTCCGACAGGAAAATTGTACCATCACTAACTGGCTGACACCAACCCCAGTGACGCCACTGTACAAACAAAAAGGCAGTCTGCCTAGTATTTTGAAAAGACGGCAAAAAATTATTTAATTTTTCAGAAACAACGTCGTGAAATCTACATACATACATAATTTCCTATGTTACAAATAGGCGTTAATTAAAGCTTATTTAGTGAACTGCAATCCGCACTCTTTTACGTCATTATTGACCGGTCATCACTAGTTAGAATTCTATTTTTCGCATATAATGCGCATCTATGTAGGCCTGGAGGGTTTAAAAAAGATGTGGCTTTATAGATAAACAAAATCTGATTTGTAAAATGTATTATATATTATTTAAAATACATTTTACGTATTTACATTTACTGATTAATCAAGTAACAATCATTTTTTATTACCTTTCCAGGCACTTTAGATTGCGCGTTATATGCGTACAAATACGGTAGCTATACATTGGTCTTCAAGAATTTAAATTTCAGCTCGGAATTGAAGGTTTATTTAAATTTTTTCACAATCTTATATCATTTAATATACAGCGTCGATCCAATATTTTTCAATAAACGGCATACATTTAAATGCCTTATGCAGATCATGCATGTATGCCTGGCAACAACCCAAATTAACTTTCAATGCATCTCTTTGAACTCACAAAAAAGTTAATATCGCTGTGAGTTATGAAAGCTTGGAAATAATTCCGCTGTATTATTACAGATATTTTGAAAATAATAGGCATTAAACAAAACAATGCAATAAATATTTAGAAGTTAAAAGAGAACAAAATAGTTACATAAAAGATTTCGCAACAAGAATTTTATTCTGAACCAAATCCAACACCTACAAATAAGTTCAACTGGAATAAAAAATAACAAATAAAAAAAACACAGAAATAGCGCTATTTAAATAAAATTGATTGATCCAAAAAAAATTCATAAAGTTCAAATTCATAATTCTCATTAACCAACATCTCAAACACACATAGGGAGTAAAATTTAAAAGTTAAAGCTGCTTGGAGGCAATTTCATATATTATCATCTAAATGAACACTAAATTTATCTCAAAAATTTTAAGACAAAAATGATAATTGACATTTATATACAAATACACACACAGGTTCAAACACTGACATTATTATTCCCATGAACACACACAAGTGACCAGAAGTCTACTTACATTATAAGAAGACCCAGACAAAATCACTGACAGAAGGAAACAAACTAAAATGATCTCAAAAAATGATATCGACCATCGTCTATTTGTGCCGACCGCCTCCAACGAAAGAATTGACAAGAACAAATACTATTTGACAGACAGTAACCCTGTGTCGATAATGAACATTCCTAACATCTATCCATGCAGTCATGTCATCAAGTAGTTTAACCAGTTCGCACACGCTCGAACGTCTGCACGCACACCTGCACGTGTGTGTGTGTGTTTGCGCACGCTCGTATTTCTGCAAACCCGTGTATGTCTGCACATATGATCCCACTAAAGGTCTGTTTAAATAGAAAAACAAATCGAATCCAGAGAGATGAATGACGACAAGCAGATTAACCAGGCCGAAATTCATTTGAAATCTTCTCTACATAATTTTTTTATATTCAGCACAACCAACACAGGCATCATCTCCTTCACAACACGAATCAGTTCTGGTGACTGTTGATATCTCCGGGAGTGGACATATTCATTTCGATGACACTTTCATCGTCGTAATCGTCGTCCTCGTCGTCTTCCTCTTCGTCGCAGTCATCATCGTAATCGACTCCGGCATCGCAGCCGCCCTGGTTTGCCGACATTGAGTTGTTTCCGTTGTCCATGATCATGTTTTCCGTGCTTTCGTTAATCACAACGTCGTTGACATCGATCACAAGGGGTTGTTGCTGATGCTGAATACTCGAATTATCCAGTTCTTCCGTTTTCAAGATGGCCGCCAAGGGGTCGCGAGGCTCCGTCTGACGCCTTCTCCTGGTCGGTTTGATGCCGCTGTGCATTGCAGCCGTGTGCTTCTTGAGGTTAGACGAAACAGTAAACCTGCGAAAAAATGAAAAAAAAACTCATACACTCATGTGAACAGTATTGCTAATTGCTACTAAATAATTATGGCCAGATTGCTGACACATTTTCCCCCGGACTTCTTCCACCTGCTCCCCCTGGTCAAGGAGCAGATGCAAGAAGTCCTGGGGAGAATGTGTCAGTCATGACATGCACAATCTGGGCCATAGGACTGAGCTGACACAGGATAGAACTGAATGGAGGCGCTGAATTGGAAAGAACCGCTTGACCCGTACAGGCACGGAAAAACGGACGTTAAACCGGAAAGAAGGTTTAATAAATTTCATAAATAAGTAAAAGCTACTCGAAACGAACTCACCGATGGCCGCAGTCTGCGCATTCGTACGGTTTCTCTCCGCTGTGGATTCGCATGTGACTTCTCAGGTTGGCCGAGAAAGAAAATCTCCGTCCGCAGTCATCGCATGCGTAAGCCTTGACGCCGCTGTGCACTGCCAGATGCTTCGTCAGGTTCGACTTTACTGCAAACTGACGTTGGCACTGCTCACACTGGTAAGGTTTTATGCCACTGTGAGTCCTTGAATGACTCCTAAGATTAAACAAATTGTGTCAATTTAATAATGAAAACTTGATATTCTGGCAATATATTAGCTGGGCCTTTGCTTATGAGCTGCCAGTTCAAATCCAACTGTCCAAATGACCTCAATTATATGAACTTCTTAATCAGAGAAATTACTTCAGTAGCTAAGAAAGCTTTTGATACATCTAAAGCTGGACTATATCATCTGTGATTCTTTTGCTATTGGTTAAAACAATAATGACATTGGAATACAAAATAATAATACATGGCCGAAATAAATATGAAAAATTTTTTTTATGTAAACCAACTTGAGATTGACAAGATGAGAAAAAGCACGCCCACACTCGATACACTGATACGGCTTGATGCCAGTGTGTATGATGCTGTGCTTCTTGAGATTGGTCAAGAGGGTGAATGCTTTGGAGCAGACCTCGCAAACATGCGGTCGTGGAATCGGAACGGAACCTTCGGGAAGGCCGTGAACCCTTGCAAGGTGAGAGGTCAAACTCTTTTTCTGGGAGAAAGAGTCCGTGCACTCCGTACAAGAGTGGAGCTTCTTCGGGGTTCCGTTTTTTCCTTTGGCTGAAGCCATGGCAGCCGCAACCACGGCAGCGGTTATGGAAGCAGGGGCATTCGAGTCGAGGGGCGCAGAGGGGGCGAGGTTTTGCGGGGAAGAAGACGAGGAAGTCGGGTGAGCTGTGAGGTGAGCGGGTGGAGAGAACGAAGAAAGAGAGGGCTGCGGTGGCGGGGTCGATTGCGGCTGGTTGTTGAGTGGTGACCTCGAGACCAGATTGTTGCTGTTATTCATCATGGAGCCATGGACTGGAGATGGAGTGCTGTTGTTGGACTTCTCGGGCTTGATCTGCATTCCAGACGGAGTGAGCGGCTGCTTCGGATGGGAGGGGATGGGAGAAGCCATCAGGAGCGGAGATTGCGGGTGGCCGATAGAAATGTGATGGTGACGTGACGGTACAAGAGGCGAGGGAGGTAACTCGCCAGATGATGATGGAAGGAAAGTAGGAACAGGAGGAAGATGGTGATGATGATGATGATGTTGATTAGCAACCATATGCATGTGCATGTGGCTAAATTAAAAAAAATAATATTAATATATTATTAACTAGAGATAACTGGATTTACTGTTAAAATCAAATATATATATATATATATATATATATATATATATATATATATATATATATATAAATATATATATATATATATATATATATATATATATATATATATATATAAATATATATATATATATATATATATATATATATATATATATATATATATATATATATATATATATATATATATATATATATATATATATATATATATATATATTCCATATATTGCTTGCTTAATTGTTTGATAATCTTGAAAATTAAACTTAGCAAACTTCCCTTCATCCAATCAAGCTGAAATTTTTTTAGGCTCGCTCTCCATGACAATGCATTCAATAAAATTGTGAAAATTTTATATATAAAACTTGTTTTTATTTAAAAAAATTATTCATCTATCTTTTGAAACAACAATAGATCAAACATAATAATATAAATAGTTACTATTATCAATTTTAAAAAACGATGGCAAATACTGAAATATAAGGGATTTGAGGAAAAAACCTTGATTTCAAGGGTTTTCATGTTACTGTATATTTTTTTAATATTACATATAAAACAAACATTCATAATGACAAAAAACCTTTAAAAATTAAAAATAAGAGGGTTTTGTCAGCAGTATGAATATAAAATTTTTTAACCCTTAAAAATATAACATTCAAATTAAAAAAAAACTCCATTATAACAAAATTAAAACACACTCTCATAACTTCATATTCATCTTTTAAATTTTCCCAAAGATTTTAAAGGTTATTAGAAATATCGTTTTCATATTTCAGTAGACAAAATAGTGAACCTGATTGACCTAACCGTTATTTTCTTATAATATAATTGAGTATCCTGCAAAAGGTCTTTAATAATAACGGTTAGTGACAAATAAATACTAGTTTAGAAGTGATTTTCACGTATTTAAGTATACATTAAACAAATACTTAGTCATTTTTTATATTTTATTAAAATGATAAACTGATGTAAAATTACTGTCAAAAATTGGCATCTCAATATTTGGTTGCCAAATGCTGTGTTGCTGCCAAATGAAAGAAATTATGTACAAGTTTTATTAATCAATGTACCAGGACCTTTTAAAAAGTGCATGGTGAATTCGTTTTCAAATTTCACATCAAAATAGTTGGATTTGCCATAACGCTTATTAAAAAGTCACTATCTGTCAAGTTATTAAGAATTCTTTAACATCATTTTACATTTTTATAAAGACAATAATTTAGGCAGTTTATCTCAAGCAAATAACTTGGAAAGCTTATTGGGTGCAAAAAGTTGGTTTTGAAAAAATTCCTAGCCCAGAATTTACTAGGTTGATATGATAAATTATTACTTAATTGTCAAAAAAATCTGTTTCCAATTATATATATACTAGAGATAGCCCGTCAAAAATGACGGATTTTTTAAAATCTCATATGTATTATTTTATCTCATTATATATCATTTTGCGCATTGTACAATTGCATAATAACTTTTATTACATGCCTGCATGCACTAATTTTATCAACTGCTGATTGCTGACCACCGCAGCTACCGCATTATGCGAAATTGATAACATACATACATAGAAAATAATGCATGTAGATAATGGATTTTTCTAGTGTATTTTTCATAAACTTTTGCACAAAGTTTGTTGTGTCATTGAATTCTTATAATTTTTGAGTAAGAAGAATAGCTGGTTCACTTTTTGTTGTTTGATTTTATAGCTATTCAACTACATATTAAAATATGAGTATTTAAAATTGGAGTCCCAATTGGTGTGATTTGTGCTACTTTACCCAATAGTAACACAAAGTAACTGCAAGAAGCAGGTTAAAACAAATTAGGCACTTTGTATTTTTTCCATAACTGCCTAATTTAGTTATTGTTTGTGACAAATCTGTAACTATGAGATGTTAAAATTTTACAATTTTATGAGTATTTTGAGTGTTTGGAATCTGCATTTCAATTAATGAGATATTCATTATTTCAATTGCATATGACATTTTAAGTCTCAGTATGCTTTCTAAACAACTTTTTAATAAAGAAATTGCTAAGTCATTTTTTTAAATTATTTATAGCTAGTTAACTATAACAAGCTACAATTTCATGATTCTATGAGGCTGTTGAGTATTTAAAATCAGATCTACAATGGATGCCGTTTGTGCCCCAAATCTTATGCTTGTCTGACAAAAACTTTTTTCAAAATAAAATTTTTGAAGTACCACACTGCAGTTTTGTTGCTAGTATCATATACAATACTGAGTTTGTGATCCGATTTGCCGAAACCCGAATAGCTGAACTCGGATTTCAAGGAACGTCTCAGTTGTAAAATATTTTATTTGACGAGCAAATAGAAAATAGTGAATGCAAATGAAATCGAATATTTTATGACCTCAGATTGTCTCGATTCTGTAGCATTGCAGTTCGTTCATCATGACTGTGGCCGGGCATAGGTTGCAGTAGATTCTGATGAACAAAATCCTCAAAAGACCCCCGGAACGGTACATCCGGCATCCCAGGCATCATGTGACTGTTGTACATGTTTAAATTAATTTGTTTGATCCGCAGTAAAACTATGATGGTTGTCCCCCGTCTTTTCTTTTTTATGTAACGATTGTAACGTCGGATTGTACTGTACTGGCCTACCTAGTCGTCCTAGTCTTAAAACTACAAAACACTTCGACCAGGACCTTCTTAAAGCCAGTCTACAGCGCAATTTAAAACAGAATTATTGATACACTGAACGCAAATAAGCGTATTTAAGTTTCCAACGGAGTACCGATCAGCTTATTAGGAAATATTACAAACTATCAACAATAAAGAACAGAGAGGAAGTAGTAGTTAATGACAAGCGCTGCCAAATTTAAGAAAGGCCTGTTAAAAAAAACCTTCAACTTGAATTATATGCGTTTAGAATAATCTGAATATTGAAGATTTTAAATAAATTAAAATTAAAAATTTTAATACTTGTATCATTGTGTAAAATCGTTCCATTGCCTGCGAATTTTTTAGTAGGCGTAAACTATTTCATTGGTTAAAAAAAACAGTACTATTCCTTGACATAAAACTCACTGATTAACACGACAGGGTTTTTTATTACCAAAACAAATGAAAAAAAAAACATTTTATAGTGATAAATTACAAGGAGAATACCGGACTGCAGTCTTTATGAATTTTGTGTTCAAGTCCGGCTTGAGGTATAAAAGGACATGTAGGACCTCGCGTTTGTGAAGATTCCTTTCTACCTAAAAATTAAAATTTTTTTATCAAATACCATCTCAGAATGTTTTTATATAAAATTAATTTGTAAATTCCAACAATAATGAGAAATTGTAGTGTTTGATGGAAGAATTTTGACTCGGAAAACAAATTTTATCAGCCCGAGTTCTGCTTTCGCTTTCACATTCAGACGAGAGATGAAAATAAAAAGGTGCATCTCCCCCACCAGAGTATCAATTAAAATTTTTGGGAAAAATATCCGGTTTTTGGAAAATAACCGTGGATGAGTTAAATTGTTGAAAACAATCTACGACTAATACCCACCTCCCGGTCATTAGACCAGCTTTTTGGGAGAAAGGTGTCTTTGAAAAAAATTGAAAGAATACCTACGAAACCTACCCCTGTGAGTTTTTATGGAAGGAGAGAGGCTAAAAAATTTTGAAGTGAAGTGCCCTGCATCCCCCAACGCAGGAACGTCTGGATACGCCACTGATCCTGACCTTACCGGTGCTGTCAGTTGAAAACGAAGACATTTTAGATGCATTAGGCAAGTTAAAACAAAAACATCAGAAGAAGCAGATTGGGTGACCAACGACTCAGTGATCTATACATTCTATACCGAAAAAATGAAAATGCAAAAATTTAGACATCGATTTAGCTGCAATCGAAAAATAATAAATTATGGAATTTAAAAAATCCGTCAATTTTGACGGGCTATCTCTAGTGTTTTAATAATGTTCTATGCTTATTTTAATAAAAGTTGTTATAAAAGGGTTTTAGATCAAAATCGGCCCAGGCTGCTAAACTTGATTACCGTTTTATCTTTCTCGATTTCTTTCTCTCCCTCTCGTTTCCTTCGCCGTTTGCTCTCCCGCTTCTAAACCCGCTTCGTCTCCTGCTCCTCATTGCTCTCCGTTTCCCGCTCGCTTTCCCGCTCCCACTCGCTTTTCAAATCCTGCTCGTTCTTCCGCTTGCTTTCTCGCCCTTGTGAGCTTCCAATTCTTCATTGTGGATTGGAAAATCACGCTAAATCGTTACCTTAAAATTTCTTTATACATGACTGTAGATCACAGCGAGTCCCCACTCTGTCGCCAACGACTCCACGCATAGCCGCCCCCGAAATAAGCTTGCCTATGCAGTGGCGTAGCGAGGGTATCTGGCGCCCGGGGGCAAGGTATAAAAATGCGCCCCATCTTCCATTGTAATCCCAATTAAACGACTAAAATTGAGGAAACCAAAAGCGCCCGAGCCATATCCGGGGCTCGGTGAGCCCCTCTCCAAAAAAATTTTGGAAATCATTTGTGTGAAATAGTGCAAAAATACAATTTTTAATTTTACTTGTTCAAAAATGACTAAACTTTGGTGAAATTGTTGTCTTTCCTTTTGCTTTTTGGCGCCCCCAAAGTCTGGCGCTCGGAGGCAGATGCCCTTCCCTGCCCCCTTTCGCTACACCACTGTGATCGATGTTGAAGTTGAAGTGACGCGCATGCCCGTGTGTTTGGAGACAATAATTTTGCAAATTAAATATTTTATAGGTTATCAAAAATGCTAGGATCAGAGTTGTCGATGGGTCCAATTTTGAAGACCCGACACGCCAAAATATCTGACCCGACCCGACATCTGCTTCCAAGGTTTTTTGACCAAGGATCTTTCATTGACACTCAAGTACCTACTACGCCTGCGACCTTGGTCACATATCTGCTGTTAGTGTCGTGGTACTTCCGCTGGAAAGCCAAATGGTCAAATGTCCGATTGGCAGAGTGGCCACATACCGCAGTTGATGTTCTGCTACATTGTCAAGATTCAATCTACCCGCAGATATATATGCTACAGAAACTCTTCATAACGTTGCCCCTTTCTTCCGCGACAGCAGAAATCTATCTCAACCATGCGCACACTCACCTCTTGTCTACGCACCACAATGGGCCAAACATGGCTGAATGGGCTTGCCCAGATGACCTTCAATCGCGACCTTCACATTAATGAAGAAGCCGTCATCGACATTTTTCGCAGAAAAAACGTCGGCTGAATTTCATATTGTAATTTACTCTTTCAAATTAAATGTCTTATGGTTTGTTATTACTAATTATTGCTGAAACTGTCGTTAAGCCTTGACTTTTGTGGGTCGTAAATTGCTCAGTAAAACTTTTCAATAATCAGTTTCTCCCCCGGGCCCCACAGAAAACAATTTCTGGCTGCGCCCCTGACTCCACAAAACCATAAG
Source organism: Erpobdella octoculata (assembly GCA_963978895.1). Taxonomy (NCBI): domain Eukaryota; kingdom Metazoa; phylum Annelida; class Clitellata; order Hirudinida; family Erpobdellidae; genus Erpobdella; species Erpobdella octoculata. Next base: position 6,046,177 of record OZ022243.1, on the reverse strand, counting down.
GCACAGTCAAAGTCCAGCCTTCTACCGCTTTTAAACACAGGATTTTCTTAAGTTTTAGCTCCTTTCTTTGTGCCGCCACTGAAACACAAAATTCTGGCCAGGCCACTCTGACTCAGCCTCATTGCCATCAGGTGGAGCATTTCCAAACACTCCAGATAAAACAATCATTTCAATACCTAGGTACACCCCACATTTTTCAGTAACACCCCAATAGACCTTGTTTATCTGTCCACGTGGACAATGATATTCATGGTTTTCGATCATCTCAGCATGCAATAGAAGACAGTGCCCCACAGTGCCCAGTATCTCAACTTTGTTGAACTATGACAAATTAACACAGAATTTTTTTTGAATTCTTTTCAAGGAAGATTATTACACATGAAAAAAAGACTTTTCTAATTGAAATATTCAAAAATTCTGCGTAAAATCTTAAAAAGATTTTGACTCAATTTTTTATCTTTTTTATCTTTTAGCTATACGTATATAGTGTTAAGTTCTTCAGAAGAATGAGAATACTATTAATTGCTCGATTCTGTTCTTCTTGGTTAAAAACATCTCATTTTCGTGATCAGCACATAAAGCTCTATCAGAGGGGTCACTCAGTAGGGCTGGCGTCACCCAACTCAATAACTCATAGTTAATCTTTTATTTATTGTTTTCTTACAAAACAAATAGGAAGCGCTACACCGAACTTGATGTTTATACTGTAAACAAAATGACGCTTTAACGACAAAACAGAACGTTACGAATATTCATCATTACTAATAAAACTGAAAAATTTACATATTCATGTACGTCAATCATGTTGGTTTCATCTCAAGGCTGGTTACTCTTACTGTACCTTCCTGAGTTGCAGCGAGAAAAACACTACTGGGCTTTGTTTCAGACCAATCCACACAAGTGACTGGGCTCGTATATTCTCCTGCTGAAAGGGACTCCTGGAGCAGTGAATCTGACACAAACTAAAAATAAAAGAATTAAATACAGGAATAAATAGCAAAATATTTTTTTACAAACTTTGTATTTGAAATTAAAGTTTTTGTTAAAAAACTTGTTTTTTCCTTTACTTGTTTCGGTTTAATAATATTAAGCAATATTAAAACTTTATCATTATTAACATTAATTATTAAAAAGACAATTAATTATCTTTTCTTATAACCCACCCAGAAGCCATCACAAAACAGACCAATGGAAGTTATATTTGAAAAACCTTTAAATTTTGAATGCATAGCATATACTTAGTTAGTTGTGCTTTATAATATGGATCATCAGTATTATCATTATAACTAATATTATTATAAAAAATAAGAAACCAAGTGAGCTGACCTTATATGTGACAGCTTTGTTCCCCCACCCAATGAGGACATGGGAGCAAGAGTCACTCAAGACAAAAGACCTCCCACCACCGATCACAGCTGAACATTTGCCACTATCTGCGAGATTGTACTCTGCCATTTTGCATGTGATTTTGTCGAGACTCCACTGGATGAACTTATGATCGTCAAAAAAAATTAAATAAATATATTAAAAAAATAATTTAAATAGACAAAAATCATAAATAAAAAAAGTTTTAAATCCTGTGCACATTTAGAAGAACTGAAGATGCATCTCATCAGAGAGAGGTTCATGTCTGTGCGACCTTAATAAATACTCCTTAAATTTAAATTTGTCTCTAAGAATCTTCAAAACATAAGGTGATACACAATTTTACTTTGCACCAGTGACCTAATAAACAGTAGGTTTGGTAGATTCGGTAATTTTCCGGCAAAGCTCATAACAGAGTGGTTGAGCCAATGAATTATAGGCACCAGTAGCCCAGCTTGAGAGACACTATGAAACAGCACGCTGGAACCAACACTGAGCTACTTGAGACCTGAACCTTCCCAGTGGCAGCACCTTATTATTACTGAGATCAAGATGTCACTCACTATAACTTTAAAGTATACTTGTTATTTGCATTTCACATCATTCTTACATCAAAAATGTGATCAATCTAAGGACAGCACAGCCTGTTTAGTTCAAAAGACAACATTGAACATTATAACAAATTTACCAAGCATGGTTATGTTACTGCTTTCCGCTTACAAACCCGAAATCTAATTGCGGAACGACCGATAATGACCGGCAACAGCTAATATTCGTTTGAAAAAGCCAAGAAACTGAACGAAGGTCTCATAGACCACAAGTCGAATGCATTAACCAAACAGCTAAAGCCGTTCAACCAACCTTCCCGTCTGTACCTAAAGAATAACAACTGGTCCCATTAGAGGTGAAAGCAATCGTAGTGATGTCTGACTTATGACCCGGCCAATCAGCAACGGAATCGTGAGTCCGCATGTCTGCATCCGTGAAAATAAAAAGTTTTTAAAAAAATATAAATAGCTTAGTGATTTGAAAAAAAAACTTTTTTTTAAATAATTTATGCAACTTAATTAAGCCTGCATGAAGTCTGCTTGAATCAAATACTGAGTCTAACTTTTACTAAACAAGATCCCCCGTGGATTTCAAAATTCATTTTCTTAGATACAAAGACAAACTTATAACAATATTGAAACAATTTTTTTGAACCCAAGCCAAGCAGTCTAGATATGCCCATAATATATACATATATATATATATACTTTTGTAGCTTAAAAGTCTATGCACTCCTGCCACATAGAAATCAACGAAACAGCTTGTTCTAACCATAAAGTCTCATTTGACCATCAACACCACCAGCCAGCAAGAGACTCCCTTCTTTATTATAAGCCAGACAGTTTATTGCCATAGGACCAGGAGAAATCGGTAAGTATCTCTACGGAGATGATAAAAAAGAAGATTTCCATTTAATTCAATTTTAGCATTAGCGAAATCAAAAAAATAAATAATATAAAATAATGTGATATTTAGATAAATTCTTAATCAATTTAGTCAAATTTAATACCAAAAAAAAACTTCAAATAACATCATAGAATCAAAAACTGCCAAAGCAACCAGTCTCAAGTCTGGTGTATCACAGCGAAAGCATTCAAATCTCAACCGATCATTATGGAAACCAACCTTCAGTCTGACATCAGAATTCAAGTCCCACACAGCGAGCCTTCCAACTCGAAACTGGTTCGGCCGGTTGATGACGCCACTGGACACGAATCGACCGAGGGATGAAGTAACAAACGATGTCCCGTTCGGATGACTTGCTATGCAGGTCAATCTGGAGATGTAGTAGGTAAGTCTGTATTTATATACTACCAAAATATAAAATAAAACTTAGCAAGAATACCAAGATTTTGATGAACCAGAAGTCAAATAATTAATATTGAAATTATTATTATTATACAGAAATGAAACCTTGGAAAATTACTATCAGAATTTATTTCTTTGATGACTTTCGTATCTTTGACGTCAAAAATTCTGATACAACCGATCTTACTTCCAAGAAGAAGCTGAAAATTGAAAAGATCAGAACATAGGTTCTTAAGTGATGATTGATAACTAATTTAAAACATTACAATTGAAGCGAAATTAACACACACACACACACACACACACACACACACACACACACACACACACACACACACACACACACACACACACACACACACATATATATATATATATATACATGCACACAATTAACTCAAAAATTTATCAGAAGTCGAAAACCACTCAAGAGTCGTCAGCACCGATTTCGACATCGTACTTGCCGTCGTCTTCGGTGACGGAAGACACGACCAGGTTCTTCGATACGAAAATGAAACAAAGTCATCGACACGAAGCCACTTTCTCCGAGTTAAATTTACGTTATCTCTATTTCTACACTATTCCTCCTCCTCCAAAACAGAGTTTTAATCAACTGGAGCGAACACGAACACGACTTACTTGAGGACACCATCCGAGTCCAGACTGGCGACTGACTTTCCACTCGAGCTGAACTTGCAATTAATTACGGAGGCACTGTGATCTGCATATGTTTCCTGAAATCGTATGAAATTGTCTCGATTACAAAGTTTGAGCTACGATTCAAGTTAAGCATATGATCTAACCTGAGAAAGTATTGTAAAGATAGATGTCTTGCTGGCTGAGATGAAATCAAACAAGAAATCGTTTGAATTAAATCAATTATAATAATTCAACGAGTTCATTTAAAAATAAGCTAATTAATCACTCAAAAGTGGCCATTTGTTCTTTTTTGTTTTAAAGTTGCACACCCCTTGGTAGATGGATCTCGAAAACAAAGAATGACTCAATGAAATTTCTTAAGGAACGCGTTTTATAAGTTTTTCGCTTTCATAAAAAGAGCAAAAATCTTCAGCTACGATGCCATTTCTCTTTTTTCGTGATTCTTCTTTAATGCAGAAACTAAGCCAGCAACTAAACCAGAACTTATTGCTGCAACAGGAGCTTATATAAAACAAGCCTATTTATTCTCCTAAGGACTTATCTGACACAAGCTCAGAATATAGCAAGATTAGCACTAGCATGACTGTGTGACACATTCAGTTCCTCTCATTACTAATTTTGGTAGTTAATAATATTATTAGATAAGTGGTTCATGCACTTCAATTCTGATCTACAGATCCCACCTAGGTTCGATATATGGTTCATCACACGAACAAAAGTCAACTAAGACTTCAATCTTTTCTTCGGGTCAGTTTCCTTCTATGTGATAAAAAACAGAGTGTGGAGTGCAGTTGGTTGGGTAACAAGAGAGTGTGGAGTGTAATGATTGTAAGACAAGAGTGTGGAGTGCAGTTGATTGTGTCACAAAAGAGTGAAGTGCAGTTCATTGCGTAATAAGACAGTGTGGAGTGCAGATAATTGTGTAACGATCGAGTATGGTGTGCAGTTGATTGTGTAAGGATCGAGTGTGAAGCGCAGTCGATTACGTAATAAGAGAGGAAAGGAAAAGTCTTACTAAAGTAAAAAATAGGATATATTTGGAAAAACTTTCACATAGTTGTTATTTTATGGTTAAATTTGACTAACAACTTGAATCCCACGATAGGTTTATCTTGCCACATCAATGAAACTGTATGAGTACGGTCAACAACAATTCAAATAAATCTCGCCACGCGAAAACTAATATCAAGATTTAGTGCTCGGCTGTAGAGCAATCTACAATATCAATCGATTCTCTAACAACTGTCTTGTTGAAGTAACAACTGGCAGAATAACCTGCCATCAGAAGCATTGACGTAAAAAAACAAATAAAGTTTTAGCATCTCAGTTTGGTTACGATGAAGACCAAGAAGTTGTTGTCGATACTTGAAACGACATTTCAGGATTTTGTAATCCAACTGAAGTGTAGTTTATCATGCAGCACCAACTTAACTTCTGTGAGTTGATGATGCTAATTTCAAGAATTATCGGCTGCTCGAAACAGGGCGAAAATATTTTGAGATACAACGCCGTTTGAACATTGAACAGTTGAATTGAAAAATGACTTTGAAAAATCGCAACAACACGACAAGATAAACTCTTATCAACCCGTCCATCCGAAAAAGAAATCTTGTAGCTCTACGTGCTTCAAATGACCAAACAGTCATTGAGACATTTAGTTGTTACTAAATATTAATGAACATAATGGTTTAATATAGTTTATTAATAAGAAAATCACAAATGCAAAATAGTCCTTTTTAACTTAATAATTAAAATAACTGTGCAAAAGCACTCCGTGAAAACATCTACCAAGCCATTTTCTTATCAACAATCGGCAAAATTTATTTACTTTTAGGAATGTATTCTTCAACTTGCTGATCTCCAGAAGTTATCGACTGAAAGTAAATATCGAATGAATTAATTTCTTCATGAGAATTTATAAATTAAGCTAACAATTATTTAATTTTAAAATAAAGCTGGGAATCAACTAATTAGCAAAACTAATTGAATCGAAAAAAACTTTAATTGCTGACAAACTGTCAAATTAATGATCAGCACATCACAATCCGAGTTCTGCAACACGAATATAGCAATATAAAGCAACAGACAGACAGACACTTTATTTAAGCTTTTGACAAAACGCATAGGCCAAAAGAAATAATAATGATTATGATAACGAATACAAATAAATAAACTTTCTTATTAATAAAAAGTTAGAGTCTATAAGTTAAAAGAAATGAAAAAAACATAAAATTCAATTAACAGTCAAATGGTCAAGTTTATCTCTATTTTTTATAAAAAAAAAAAAAATTCGCACAAAAAAGTTATTTTCATGAAGAAATTTTTTTTTCATCAGATTACAATGAAATAAACAATTACATCCCTGAAAACCAGTAATTATTTCAAATTATTACCTTAATGACTGGACTCCCTTCGAAAATATAGCTCCCACTGTCGAAAGTCGAATTGATAGTAGGAGTCGTGGACAGAGTGCTGTTGTACGAGAGAGAATTGAAGGAGGACGAATGACCTTCGTTGACCTCCGGAGTGTTTTCAGGATTAACCGCATCCTGATACTGAAGGTCGGAAATGCTACGAATAAATGTAATGGTTTGTTGATTTAATGCTGTTTCGAAAATTTTATAAAAAGTAGTGCCGCGAGGACAGCATTTGATTAAAACAACAAGAGAGATGTTAAAAGCAAAAAAAATAAGAGTTTTTTTCTATCTACAAAAAAATAATTAAAACAAATAAAAACCAGCTATAAAACAAATGAATAATTATATAATACAAAAAAATGCACATCGCAAATGAATAATTATAATTATATAATAAAAAAAATGCACATCGCAAATGAATAATTATAATTATATAACAACAAAAAATGCACATCCCAAATGAATAATTGTATAATAACAAAAATTGCACATCACAAACGAATAATTGTATAATAACAAAAAATGCACATGATAAACAAACAACAAGTCAACTGAAAACCACCAAACAAACCGAGAACTCTGCTGATGAGGTCTTTTGGTTATATTCGCGTTACCGGTGATGTTTCTAAAAAAAGAACTGAGCGAGGATTTGGACGAAGGGGTTGGCATGCCCCCCGTTGCTGGGCTGCCGGTTGCTACCTGAGCTGAGGAGCTGCTCGTCTGTAGTGATCTTGCTGTTAACGTCGTCGTGGTAGCAGGCGTTCCGTTCATCGGCTTTGGCTTTTGACTAACGGTTTCGAAATAAATACAATCTTCAGGTTAAAACAGGATTTGTTTATAATGGCCTATAAACTTTATATACTTTTATAGCCAAAAACTTTACAACGCTACTTTCAAATTATAGTCCACCTCAATAATTTTGCATTAAAAACAATTTAATCAGAAACTGTAATTTTGAATCTTCTCAATTCTTAATAATAAATATATTATAAACATTAAAATTACTAATAAATACATTAAAATTAATGATGAATAAATAATTTGTGCAAAGATGTTAATGCCTGACTTGTTTAAATGGTAGAAATCATCCAAAGCTTCAATGTTAGTGGCAGAAAATAAATCTGAAGCTGGACCAGAGCTCCAGTTTCCTCCTATTTCTTTGTCGATCGTAGAACTCGCCTCAAACGTTTTACTGTCCCGATCTCTGAATTGAGAAAAACAAATTTACTCGAACTAAAATCGCAAGAATAAGATTGAAAATTTATTTTAAAAAAAAAACTTACTTAAAACTGAAGTCATTAATTCTCTGCTTGAGAGTTGCATTTTCTAGCTCGAGAGCATCGATCCTTCTCCCGTCATCTTCATAATTCAAAATGGACGGCTTTCGTGGGACGAGAAATCGATCGAACGTTAAGGGAAATATGAATCCGATGATGTAACAAACATAGGCATAGGGGAACTTTACAATGAATCCGATGATGTAACAAACATAGGCGTAGGGGAACTTTACAATGAATCCGATGATGTAACAAACATAGGCGTAGGGAAATATGAATCCGATGATGTAACAAACATAGGCGTAGGGGAACTTTACAATGAATCCGATGATGTAACAAACATAGGCGTAGGGAAATATGAATCCGATGATGTAACAAACATAGGCGTAGGGGAACTTTACAATGTGGTGGGGGCAAGTCTGGCTGGTTTGCCCGAAAACATAATAGAAAACTAATTTAAAAAACCCTCTTCCCATATTTCCTCCCGAAAAAGGTGGGTGAGTATTCCAAAACATTTTTCCTCCACTTTTCCGAAAGATTAGTAAACCTCTCAAATTGGGGGGGGGGGCATATCTCTACGCCTATGGTCAAAAAAGATTTAAGTTAACCAGTTTAAATAATCACTGTTAGTATTTTAAATCAATAAGTTTAGTTAAATATTTTTTAACAATATCAAGGATATTCACGGTGGCCAGAGCAATACATAGAAAGTTATGAAGCGTAAGAAGAAATGTATCTTGCCACTGTTTGTTGAAATACTTGCTAAAAATCGTGTTCTCTTCAGGATTCTTGAGAAACGGCATGACTGGAAGTTTTTTTTAGGTTTATACATCATATCTGTTTTTACTACAATGAATCTAAAACATGGACAAAACGTTGCATTAATATTTGAAGAAGCATTTAAGGGAAAAATAATTTCACTAAACAATTGAAACCAGTTTTAATTTCAACAAAACTAAAAATCAAAAATCACCAAACCACTCCTTCCATTCAGAACCCGATGCAATTTGCAGAGTCATTTTGTCAAAAAATTCATCAACTTTGTCATTCTTTCCCTGTTGACACGCATGAACCAAGTAATAGCGAAGTAAGCGATCATACACTGCAGCTACGTATGTCATCTGAACATCGTCTAGACCGGCAAATATCGTCTGCTGTAAAAAATTCCAGTAGTCTTTAAGGCCAGTAATATCACAAGTATGAGTGTAATGCAGAATTTGCTCCATTATTTTTTCAACCTGAAAAAAGCAAACACTTGTTTACTTGATACTTACAGCCATTAAAAAGTGATTCACAATGAGCATACTTACTCTGAAAGCCTTTTCTTTGTCTTGCTTAAGTTCATTTTCAAAAGCTTTTGCAGTTGAGTTGAGGCCCCTGAAGAGAAGGTAATGACGCAATGAAATAACCTCATCCTCTGGGATACCCCACTGTGCCCCTACAGAGCTCGACCAAGCCATGTGTACGAATACAATACAAGCTGTAGTATAGTAACTATAGTTATAGTATACAGAATATAGTATAAGTTGTTTTATTTGAACTTTTGAGGAAACAAGAAACTGGTCTGGCCTTTTTTAGGCCCTAGTCGGCCTTAGTCACTAGTATAGTCTAGTAGTGTTAGCTGTTAGCCTTAAAAACATAGCCTTTATTATAGCCGACTAGCAATCTCCCTATACTCCTATACTGACCTATACTGCCCAATACCTAGCCGTTCTAAGTTCTAGCCAACTAGACTAGGGACTATGACTATACTATAGTAGTAGTTTCTAGTTATTAGCCTGGTGGCCTGGTCTCTTAGCCAATCTGAGCCGCCCTAGCCGCTAGCCAGCCTAGCTAATAATAATTTAATAATACTTAATACTGCTTGTCGTCTTGAGTCTTGTGTAAGACTGTAAGTAAAACGATAATTTTGGTAATTGTCAAAAACTAAATAATTTCTAATGTCATCTTTAAGTTTCAAAATATTGTTCCTAGACTCCAATATAGTGAATATAGTAAGATATTCACACAACTTCCACAGCGTTTAATAAATATAAATAACCAGAACTGCTGTTTTTGTTTTGAAGGGTGGGAATGAATAAAGTAAGTAAGCAAAGCAACTTTAAATTGTGTGAGATGTTAGTATCTAAATAATGTCAGTGCATTATAATTATGTTTAAGCAATAAATTTTATTATATGTTTTTGATATATTTTTAGATCATCTTTACCGCGTTCTCAAACCCGGAACTAAATTCCAGGTCTAAAGTAGACGCTACTCTACTAGGATCCTTCTGCATGAAAACTTCGAGAATTTTAGTGTCATAAGTGATATGTATGTGCGTTAAACTGAATCATTTAAACAAATAATTTTTATATTTTTTAAAAGTTCTTTAATGTAGTCTACCCTTAGGACAAATCTATAAATCTATAGTAGAAATGCCAATGTGCAAATGGCAAATAGAGCCGAGGCATCTGGCTGGACGCGGTGAACCAACTCTTGCTGATCATTGTCCAAAAGATTTTACAGAACTTTCAAATGAAATTTGTTCTAACATCATCAAACAGCTGGCGGACCTGTGCACTCATGCCCAAGATCTTTTTAGAGAACTGCAGCTTCAAGCTGCTGATGTTTGGACAAGATCTGGTCTTCTTACTTGCAAAGTTACTAAATTAAAAGACAGAGCAAAACAATTTAACCATGCAGCTGAGCAAAGTGAGTGAAAGTTTTAGTGAATAAGTAAAAATAAATTTAATAGTTTTCTTGTTAGTTTTGTTCATTAGGTAAATTATATTATTTCTATTTGATTAATTTTAGTTTGTTATAATTATGCAATTATAACAGTATTTGTATAATGAAATTATTAATTTTATTTGTTGTTAATTAAGGGTTGAAAATACTTTAATCATCAAAGTAATTGTCTTTCAGACTCTTTAGATGACATCTTCCAGTGCAAACCGTTTAAAAGTGGACTTAATAGATACCAAGCCATAGGGATGGGGAGACCAGAAGCAATCACAATAGTTTATTCTCAAATTGAGCCAATACCTGACATTCAAAGACTTAATCAGTTCAAGTTTGTTCAATAAAATCTATCAATGATAAATTTTATTAACAATTAAATTATGCAATTTAAGGGGTCTTAAACAAATTTTTATTTCAACAACTTCAGTTTTTTTACATTTTCTTTAAAAAAATAGAGATCCTTCTGGAAAAGATTGCACAAAACTCTATTCCGATCCAAATTTCTTCTTTGAATCTTGGTGTGGTCAAATCAAACAGGAAGTAGAAAAGAAACCATCTAGAAAAAGGGCTCCAGTAATTTACCATTATTTTTAGCAGTTTTTTTTAAACGAATTTATCTCTAGTTTTTGTTGATTATTAAAGGAAAAAAAGAAAGCAGAAATAACCAGAAAACCAAAAGATCTAAATCTATGCAAGATACAAGACCGAATGAAAGATGAAATATTTAGTGGCACCTTGAAGATTCCTTCCTCTAGTAAAAATGTAGATTCCTCTTCTCAACAAAGACAAAAAGAAATCACAGAAGCAAGATCAAGTCAACCTGCTCCAAAAGAATTAACTGCTTGCGAAAAGGATTTGGCGGATCATGTTCGGTTTACATCATTACCGGAACCCAATACGGCTAACGAATGTATCAGTTTTTATGTTATTATTTTTTGAATATATTTTTGAAATTAAAATAATGAATGTCGTAAAATAACATTTATAAAACTAAAATTTAAAATAAATTTTTTTGTAAATTTTCAGTTGATTTAAACAACAACGACTCGATCTTGCCTCCTCCTCCAGCCGAAATTTTATTTCAAGGGTCAACTCAACAAAACTCAAACCGAGCAACTTTGTACACCATAGAAGATTTTGACCCTGACCTGCTATTTCTTCCGCCGTTACCTCCATCCATACCCGATGCGCAACCTTCTGAGATTGTTCCGCTTCAATCACCCCCTCCTCTACCGCCACCTTTTGGAGATCTACCACCTCCCCCACTTCTACAATCCAACAATACAGTACTTCCTCCACCACCTATCTTGCCACCTCCCCCTCCTCTTTTACAAGACAATTCCTCTGATAATGGAACAACTCAAACATTTGCTTCAATGATAAGCAGCAATGCTTTTAGACTAAAAAGTGTTGACGCCCACGAAGCTGGAAAACGGTGCACCAGGAGGCAGAGTTCTTCAAAGACAGAAACAAGGGGAGATTTATTGACAGCTATCAGAAACGGTGAGTTCATATATATTAGTTTATATATATATATATATATATATATATATATATATGTATACAATATAATCGTGCCAGCTTGTATTTTGTTTCATTTCAAGAGTTTTTTAAACATGTCTGAGAAACATAAAACAATCACACTGGAAATTAAACAAAAAAAGATATGGGAGCAGTTAGAAAATAAAACATTTTCACAAGTTGAAATTTCTCGGCAATATAGTCTCAGTAAATCTACAGTTAATACAATATGAACTCAGAGAGAAAAGTGGAATTATAAAAATACTAAAGTGCTAAGAAAATCAGACAAAGTATCACTGAACAGTTATTCACACTGCTGAATAAGCTGGATGCCACCATAGAACACACTGCACCTTATCTTGGACAACAGAAGAAATCACAGACTATTTTAGACAATAATAAAGCACTATTTACTGCTTCCATGAGGTTTCATGTGCAATGAACAAAAATTTTTTTTCATACCCTAGATATAACAGACTTCATATTAAAAGTACCCATTTTTTGGGTCCCTTGAAGTACGTTGTAGCGGGATTATACTGTATGTATATAAACGTTTCTTTTATATACCAGGAATAAAACTGCGAAAAGTGGATGAGGTCAAGCAGGAAGCAAAAAACCAGGAGGGATCAAGCAACATGTTCGACGTTCAGATGATCATGGAGATGAGACGTAGAGCTTTGGAGGATGATGACGACGACGATTATGAAACCGAACCCGACAGTTACTGGGATGAATGTTGAGAGTCAAATTCAAACTGCAATGTCGATCCGCTATATGTGTGACATACGCACCATTTTCATAGTTTTTTTAAAGCTAGTTAAGAAACTATAGTCAAAATATTCACTTAAAAATCATGCTTTTAAATCCAACTATTATTTTTTATGGTAGTTTAGTTAAGCTTTATATCATATTACAAATAATTATTTATCCCATATTGTAAACATTTGAAAAGCATCGCTGCCTACCTACCTTTCACGTCGATTATAGTTTTGATAAAACGCAGAAAAATAAGTAAATGATATAAACAATACCTCGTTGGCACTTTAAAGCTGTTTAGCTACAGAAACGAATCTTAAAAAAAACACATTTTTCACGTTTCCATTTTAAAACATAAATAAAAATTTCTCGTTGAATTCAATAAAAAACTTGTAGAATTTAAAAAAACGAAGAAAGAAACACGGCTGCCATTAAAACTCTAAACCTTTTACTCGGAAAACACTTTGAAACAAGACAAATGTTTAAAAAGAATTATCAACTGATAGATATTTGGCACGTTACTTAATGTAGGTATTTGGCACGTAATTAATCGTAGGTATTTGGCAGGTAACTAAATGTAATTATTTGGCAGGTAACTAAATGTAATTATTTGGCACGTAACTTAATGGAGGTATTTGGAACGTAACTAAATGTAGACATTAGGCACAGTGATGTTAAACAGATTCAGATATTATTAGTGTAATAAAGGTAGGAAGGAATGTGTAAGTTGGTGTCAAGCTGGTTTCGATCCAAAATAACTAGACAGAACAGGCGGGGTGTTTGCAGCTTTGCTTGCCGCTCCGTTAATCTGAGGAGCTCGAAAATCGGCAGCAGGCAATCCTCTGACGGGCCGCGACTCCGACGCGAGGTTCGACGGGATTCTCGAAGATTGCTGATTCGTCGGAATGTTATTGTTGTTGTTGTAGAGAGTAATCCTATGACTGTTGTTCGAGACGTTTCCACGTTGAAGAGCCGCGGCGGAAGTTTGTCGGAATTCTTGGAGTGGCGGATCGTCCGACGATTTCCTCAGATATTTTCTATCGATTAAATCCTCACTGAAATTGTGAAAGTAATTTATCAATGTTTATCTAGCACGGCTGAGAAATTAAATTGAACTTTAACGACAAATATATGTTAAAAAATAATAGAATAAAATTTATACTGATACAAAACTAACCAGGTTACCGGCTGAATGTTATTTGGACCGTTAAGATTTCTAAAGTCTCGGTAATGAGAGGCGTTGTTGCTGCAATTCGTCAGTGACTGAGGCTGCGTTTAATATTTAAATTATGTTAATTCATTATGATGATGCAATTCGTCAGTGACTGAGGCTGCGTTTAATATTTAAATTATGTTAATTGATGATGATGATAATCTGAATGATGATCACAATGATAATAATATAACTATGGAGATAGCAAGTTAGGAATTCTTTAAAACACAAAATAGATGTATTTTATTTTCAGTAATTTTTAATTTTGTCAATTGGATAAAGGTGAAATTTTAAAATTCGAATGCTGAACTTATTGTTCAATTTAAAAAAAAAAACTAATTTTGATAGTTTATCACCCCAGGGGATGACTCTCATCATATATCATGTTTCACTCAAAATAATCTCTTTAAAAATCACTGCTTATAGGAGAATAACTTACTTCAGTTACTAACGACAGCCTAATATGAAATCAAATTCATTTTAACCTTTGCCATGTGAGCAGACATATCTTTTTCAATATCCTTTTTAGTTATGAAATCCAAAGCTGAAAGAAAAACGGTAACACAATTATTAAATGTCTCATTAAATGATTAAAATCAGTAAAAAAATAAATTCATCTAAGAAAATGTAATGAAAATATAAATTCCAACCTTTTTTATTCTCTTCGTACTTAACCTTGAAAGACTCCAGTTCAGACAATAACGTCTTGTTCTCTTTGAGTAGCCTGTCGACTTCTGTTTCCTTGTTTCGAATTTCAATTTTGGCATCTTCCAGTTCCTTCTTCATTTCCGTCATCTGTTCTTGTTGGCCTTTCAGGCAGCAATCTTGTACGTTTATGATTTGCGTTGAATTTTTCACCTGAAATTTAAAACAATTTGATTAAAACATAATAAGTCAACTTATTATGAAGAATTGAATGAAATTCTATAAATTTAAAAATGCAATCAAAACAAATCAGTGACCCAATTCATACTTAATAACCGCAACTATTCGAAAACATTGAAAAAAAATGACACTGTTGATTGAATATGGACCTTTTCATCAAGAGACTTTATCTATAAATTTAAAAATGCAATTAAAACAAATCGATGACTCAATTCATACTTAATAACCTCTAACTATTCGAAAACATTGAAAAAAATGACTCTGACGATTGATTGAATACGAACCTTTCCATTAAGAGACTTGTTATCTTCTTGATATTGTCTAATCAGTTTGTTAGCCCGGGTTTTATCCAACAACAGCTTTTCTTCAACTTCCTTCTGCTGATCCAGCTCTTTCGCTTTCAACTCCAAATCCTTTTCGAGTTTTCTCTGAATTAAAAATAAACATATAAATAAATTAAATTTTTCCACCCAAACTTTCTTCTACCATTATCCTGTATTTAAAACAAGCAAATTACAACATTCATAATTGTAGGATAAATATTTGAAGTATGAAATATGTGTTGTATTTAACTCACTGCTAACATGGAATATGTGTTGCACTTTATGCTTGTTCATAAAGTTACAAAATCTGCCTAAGTTATTTTTCTTGATCATATGGGTTTCTGTTTTGGTATGGTAAGCTTTGATAGTCAGTGCAAATTTTGGCAGTCATAGTATCTCTATGCAAACATATAAATCTATGTAAAATCATTTCTATGAGTTTCAAATAGCTTCTAAAAGAAATACAATCAGACATTACTCAAAGTAATTATTCAGAACCAAATTTTATAAAATAGTTTAGAAAAATTGTAATTTAGATTTTCAAACAAGGCAGACAATTTAAAAAAAAAAACATTCGACGTATCACATTGAAAACGTTAAGACCACTAACATTTAAATCGATTGCTGCTTCAGCTTTGTCTCTGAGGATTTTATTCGACTCCTTCTTCTCGTTGATCTCGTGCTCGGCAACTGCCAGCCTGGTTTTGACGTCGGCAAGTTCTTTGCTGCACGAGCCGAAATCCGACTCCATCAGAGATAACTTTTTCTTCAATGTCGAATTTTCGTTACGAAAATTGTTCAGCTTTTCCTCCGAGTGGGCCAAGTTGAATTTCATTTCGTTGATCTGAGATTCGTAACGTGACGCCTCGTCTGATGCACGCTGTAAAAACACGCGTGCATTTTTTAATCCAAACCCGATTTCGTCATTTTATAAACAAATTTATTTAACAATTTAATAACTTTTTAATATTTTTATAATAATTAAAGTTATGTGATAAATGATTAAGAGTCAAAGGTTGGACTTTTTGGATTCTAAATTGACTAAACTGTAATTGTGGACAAACTACATAAATATCCAAAAACCAGTTTAGTACCGATCTTTGGATTCATCCCGTATAACTGATGATAATTTTCAGGTATAAAATTATTTTATATAATTTAAAAAAAAAACAAAAAAATCAACTGACTTTCAATGATTTTTCGAGATTATTAATTTTCGAATCGAGTTGTTGTACGGTATGTTTGTGAGTCTGTTCTGCCTCCTTGCTGGTTGTACTGAACGTGTTCTTTACATTCTCGAGATCCTGGTGTCATTCGAATGCACACAAACAAGAATTAAGATTGTTATTGTACAGTTTTGTGCAATGTTGTCATTGTACAGTTGTGTACAATGTTGTTGTTGTACAGGTGTGTGCAAAGTGCAATGTTGTCATCATACAGTTGTGTACAATGTTGTTGTTGACGTTGTTGTACAGTAATGTGCAATGTTGTTGTTGATTGATAGAATAAAAATATGGTTAACAACAGTGTGCTGTTTCTTTCTATTTTAGAATGCTTACTCAGTTATTTTTTCGAGTGAGATCATAAGCATTAAACCGAAGCAGCGCTATCCAATATACCTGCACACCGGCAAATACTCGTGGTGCCCGGAAGAATTAAACCACCGACTTTATGAACGATGACCCCCATACTCACTAGTAGTGCCCCACCCCAAGCATCCATAGAGATTGAACATATAAAATTATAAAACTGATCTATTAATCAGATGTATTTTTAACTATTAAAATTTAAAACAAATCATGTTGTTCGTTTTTTTCCGTCCTTAATACGCTCATGCATTAATGCACTATTTCTGTTTCAACTCATCTTCCATGCATTCATTCATGCTCATCTTCCAGGCATTCCTTCACACTCATCTTCCATGCATTCATTCACACTCATCTTCCATGCATTCATTCATGCTCATCTTCCATGCATTCATTCACACTCATCTTCCATGCATTCATTCACACTCATCTTCCATGCATTCATTCACACTCAACATCCATGCACTCCTTCACCCTCATCTTCCATGTATTCATTCACACTCATCTTCCATGCATTCATTCACACTCATCTTCCATGCATTCATTCACAATCATTAAGCCATATTGCAAACCTTTTCGAACGAAAATTTCATTTCAGTGACTTTCTTCTCCATCTCAAGTTTTAAATCCGACAATTCCGTAGTTTTCCTCTGCAGAGACTCCTCGCACGATCTCAGTTTCGACTTCAATTCGCTTTCAATCAGTTCCGATTTTCGCTGCAACTTCTCAAAATTGTCCTAAAGAAGAGATAAGAATAAACTTGAAAGAAATTATAAAATCTTTTTTCTTTTTATTTCAGAGCTTATGAAATAACTTGTATTTAATTATCCAAATTTAAATCAATCAAAAACATCACGTATATTACAATTTAAAATCCTAAAATATGAATGTGAAAAGTAAAAAATATTATCATTTGGGTTTCATTTAGTTAAAATCTCAAGAACAAATTTTAATTTAATTATTTGTAACTGCTTTTCAACTATTCATTTATCTTGTTTATATAGCATTTCCACAACAGCTGTAGACGCTCCCACGCTATATTACACCAATTACACGACAATTAAAACCATCACCTTGGCGACGTTGAGATTTTCAAGAAAATAGTTCTTGACATCATTATCAGTGCCCGGATGAAATTCAAGGGTCAGGTGATTCAGCTGTTTGAAATTGTTCGTTTCAATGAAAGCAAGGTGTCCACTCCTCGACAGGCCACATCCCCCCATCACCGTAAACACGAGGTTGTTTCTGAATGTAAAATATAGAAAAAAAATTCTATTACAACATTGATACGGACAAACACGATAGAAAAGACATTCATTACGAGGCTTTAGTTAAAAAATGATTTTAATGAAAAATACTTGAGAAAAAAACTGATATACATCTCAGACGTAACAAATATAGAAACTAAAATAAAAATCATCATGGTCATCACTGAACAGTTTGTTTTTAGATGCTATTATAGAATCGAACATATTTCTCATAATCAGTTTTTCGTTTCGATCGGATGAGATAGAGTTAAAATGATCGAGAAGAAAATGACTGATAATAAATACTTGTGATTCTCGTTGGTATTTTTGTCGTAACATTTGTGCAGTAACTCAATCACCATGTCTGGGAAAGATCCAAAATCTATTAATAGTCCTTGTTGTGATTTTAGCCTAAAAAAAAACAAAAAATAGTCACAGAAACTTTAATGAAAGAACATCGTGAAACAATTATTATGTTTTTATAAACATGTCTAACGATTGGAAGTCCTGCTCGTTCATCCGAAGTTGATAGAAAAAAAATTGATCTCTCTCGTCCGTCAATCTGAGAATTATCTCCTATAAGAATGTAAATAAAATAGAATATATATATATATATATATATCATATAAATTTTATTCAGTGAAACTGACAGATTTGTGGCAAACATCCCCAAAATACAAATGAAGACTCAAGATTAATAGATTGCATTGTCATGAGAAACAGGTCTATATTCAAAATTTTAGAGAGAAAGAGAAAATAGAGAAAGAAAGAAAAAAAGCAAAAGAACGAGAGAGAAAAATCCAGAGAGAGAGAGAGAAAAAAAACAGAGAGAAGCAACAAGAAATAAACCTGGCAACACGGGGTAAACCAGCTAGCAAATTTCTATTCAATATTGGGTTTACAGATAGGAAAGACTCAAATAAATTACAATAAAAAATGCACGACTTGTTGCGACTCACCTTTTTCAGAGTATGTGCCGTTTCGATTGTGACGTTGAGCTCAACCGTTCTGTTTTGTAATAAATTTAATAA
The DNA here is from genome assembly GCA_963978895.1 of Erpobdella octoculata. NCBI lineage: Eukaryota > Metazoa > Annelida > Clitellata > Hirudinida > Erpobdellidae > Erpobdella > Erpobdella octoculata. The sequence continues at coordinate 6,027,316 of OZ022243.1, read as the reverse complement.
ATGATCAAATTTAAATATATTTTCAAACTCTGCTAAGACTTATATTACTGATTCTCCAGATACTGGAAATCAATAATATTTTAATTTCAGTGGATTTCAGTGATCAAACGAGCTTGAGAAACAAATGAAACAGTTTTCTCTCAAACCTCTGCATATTGCGTTTTCTTAATTTTAAAATTTAAACATTGTTATAAAATGTTTTATAGACCTTACAAATTTACCTTTATCAAAAAACTTTTTAATGCAGGAAATATTTTAACACAGTAAAGTTTTGGGTGAAGGTTCACATAAGCAGCACCTGCCTATTTTTTCAATAAAATAATCCAAAAAGCTAAAAATTTGGTTACATAAACATAAGGAAACAAATGTTATACCAGATTGAATTAAAAAAAAAATCATCATAAATTTAGAGATGGTAAATAGTGCAGTTCAAAGCACTATTTACATCGCAGTTGTGAGTGAAAAGGTATGCTGAGCTTATAAATGAAATGAATAAAAAAATTAAAATTAGTTTATATCATATGTTTATTTTAATAAAAAATTATCAATTATAAAAAAAGAATTTTAATGTCTGACACAGCATGCATTTTCCGCTCACTTCTCGGTAACTCAGAACGGTTTACATAAAGTCATCAATTTAAAATAAAATTTATTTTTTTTAAACATATGAGCTTTTTAAACATAAAAATATTCTTAATTTGTTTCATTTTAAGAAACAGTTTGTATCATGAGAACACGCAGCGCAAACCAAAATACCACACTGCTTTTCTAAAAACATTTAATTTTTTATTTTACTGTAATTATATTATGATATATTTTTTATTTAAAAAAATTGTTTGAATTATTAATAATCGCATACTAAGTGTTTTAACTAGTGGTTTCTTTTCATCGTGTTTATAGCTTAGATTGTATTACTCCACCGATTCTAAAAATAGGGTGCCGCTAATGTGACACTTTACCAAGTTTTGATTTAATAAGCAACTGATTTGAAAGCATTGGAATCAATAAAGTTAATTAACATTTTAATAAGAAATTTAGATTTAGATTAATTAACAACTTGAGTTGTGTAACATAATTTGTGCACCCACAAATTGATACATTCTGTTCAACATTGGAAACATGAATCGCACACGTAGCTAAGATCTACAGCCAAATTATATTCTTAGCCAAGTAAAGATACTTAAACTGTGGTGTTGTAAACATAATTTTAAAAAACCTATTGCTCAATGCGTGTAAGACAACGGACTTACCACCCAGCTCATGTAAGAGTTCGGATCTGTTACGCAACGAATAAGGCTTATTACACAACGCAGTAAGATCCATTGTATGTTGAATAATAGTTTCGAAGTTTGAATGATAATAGTTCTGATGAAAGGGTTATTACATAATGTCATAATAAGAGTCGACCCTTGGGCTCGATTTATTACGTAATAGCTCCAATGCAGTGTTTAGCTATACCCGAAAACATTCGTCTACACAAAGAGGCAAATCAAGATTCAAATGGCTTAATCATTAAGCCATTCGAATCTTGATTTAGTTTGTTGTGTAGACAAATGTTTTCTTGTTGTATTTTTGAATTAATGGTTTATGTCTTAATGTTAATGGTTTAAAAGTTTAAATGCATCTGATTAAAAATTAACAGGTCCGATTCCCAATGCAGAACACAACAAACATGTGTTAGAAAATCAAATAATCATAACAATGATTATAATCTAAATTCTAACTTCTTGTCCTCATCCTGAATTTTGAGAACGGGGAAATTTTTCGAGAAAAGCGCCTTAGAGGACATCCGAATACAGTTTTCCAGACTTGAAGAACAATTTAATAATTTTGATTGTCTATTTTTAAAAAGGTACAAATAACGCAATTGCGGCGTGTTAGCAAATAAACGCGGCTCAAAAAGCGAATCGAAACTGTTTAAAAAGTTTTGTAAACAATACCAAACGCTCCATGGGAAGCAAAAAACTCAAATAATTATCAATAAGAAAATTAAATTATGGTTGTAGAATTTTTTAATTACATTTAAAAAAAATCAAAACATTAAAAGTTTTTTTTGACGTTATATACATTTTTATAATGTCGTACTCATAGATATGGGCATAGATATCTATGGATATGGGAGTAGCACAAACCGGAGATGAAAGTCATTTCAATCAATCGATCAATCAATGTTGATATTTATAAAGAACTCTCAACAACTAGTCGACTGTTCAAACAGGCGCCTGCGCATCTAGCCGCTGCCCTACTAAGGGATCGTTGCCCCGGCTGAATCGATTTTGTTAAAATCAAGTTCACTGCCTTTTTTAAATTTAGCTGTATATACATTTAATTAAGGCATGTGTTAAGCTACACAATAAAAATTAAGTAAATCGCTTTTTCATCATCATCATCATTTATTTTTTAAACGTCCCTATTCCACGCTATGGAATAGGTTGGACGTTTTTCCATATCAGGCCCCTCCACAAGTCACGATCCAGGGCGGACTGCCGCTTCAGGCCGAGCTCATCCATGTCTTTCTTCACACATTCCCACCAAGTCTTCCTACTTCTACCTTTACTTTTCACTCCTACAACATCCACATCTCTAATTGCCGAAACCCAATCATCTGCACTTTTACGCTCCAAATGTCCAAACCACCTTAATCTTCCACGCCTCACCACATCAGCCACACAAGGAACATTCAGAAGGCTATACAAATCCACACTACGTGAATTGGAATTTATAAGCATCCTTACAACCAAAAACCTTTTTGGTGATAAGTCCCTTAAGTATGGCGGGCCTGCACCACTAGGAGATGCAGACCACACTATGTGACGCAAAAATTGTTGAATGTACAATAGGATAAGTCGTGGCAGGGAGTGATACCTAGAGTCACCACACTGATTTTGATTGCGTAATAGATTTAGCAAAATATATTACATTATTAAACAACCTAATTATCAGTGAAGCACTCAATTTCTGGACACTTGACTTTTCAGCTAATTCTTCTTTGGTGAAACAACTAAGAAGCTAATAATCAAGGGCAAAAAAAGTTACGAAATTGATGGAATTAAAAATTCTCAGTGAAACCATTGTTTGACGAACACTAGAACATTCCCTGATAAAAACAGAGCCTCCCATATGAAAAACTTTTATGACAGAAACGTCAATTTTTCTACTCAAATAACCGTTCAAGCAATGCGAAATTTCATGAAAAAGAACGAAATCAAATATGCATCAACTAAACGGCTTCGGGAGCTCAACATTTGAAATACACTTCAATCATATAAAATATAATTGTATACATTCTTACACAACTAAATGTTGTTTTAAGTCTACTTATAAACTTTAAATAATGTTTTGTGACCAGTAATCGCTTTGTCTAGCACTCATGAATTTTGCTGGTTAGACAATGCTAAATTTAATAGAATTTCATTACTAAGCAGAACCAAGAATATATATCAACAAATTTCCGACAAAGAAAATTAATTTTCAAGCCAAAACTGGAATTTTTAACTTTTTATTCAATCAATAAAACAAGCTATAAATCTACAGATGACAGCAAATTTGTTAATTAACAAAGTGCTAATTAGCATAAAGAAGCTTTAAAAACCTATCCTTCATTAACCAAATCCAATATAATTAGAGAATTTAATTCACCAATAGGTATCGTGAACAAAGAAATTTATCATCTTAAATTGGCCACTTCCATTGGTTGTGTGGAACCTCTTTTGCTGGCCCTTCCCATGGCTTCCATTCCAACATTTTTCTTGCCAACGTAAGCTCCTTCTCTGCTTGAATGAGTAGTTCTTCTGCTTGGCCGCAGTTGATTTTGGTTTCGAGCTTATCAATGTTAGGTTCGGTGTTGACTGCTTCAAGCCTTTCTTGGGTTAGAATCTAAAATTTGTTGACGAACGTATTTTAGAGTAAACATTTTTATTTTAAGCCTTTATAATCAGCCTCAATAGCACTCATTCATAAGGATTATATTGAAATTTTAAAAAATCCTTAAATTAGTTTACAACTTAAAAGAAACAAAGTCAAATAATAAGCATAGTGAATACATTCCAAATTTTCCAATAAATTAAAAAAAAAATCTTAAAATTGTTTTTGAGATGATATGACAGTTGTATAAGAGTAATCATAATTTTATTCGCATAAAATACATATTTTGTCTCTACAATTAAAATATAAAACTATTATTATCTGAAGGAATGTTTTACTTGGGTTTTCTGTCTGTACACAGATGTTGCTGGCATTTTAGAAATGACATCCAACAGCTTGTTGTACAACACTTGCAAAGACTTATGAGGATCTTTGACAACATTGAGACCAGTTAAACCGGTAGTTTTCTTGAAAGCTCCAGCCATTATTTTGCTGAAAAAATGAAAAAGTGTAGTTAGTTAGTTTAAGTCGTTTAAAAGACTTAAGTTAATAGATTTGGTATGCATAGTCCTCAAATTACAATATATATATATATATAGGTAAAGGTTCCCTTTGACGGCCCGTGCCGAAAAATAATCGTATTATTTTTATTTTGTCACAATAACATAAAAAAACAAATTTAATACCAATTTTAATTTAAAAAAAAAACATTTATCGTAATTTGAGAGACTTTGAAAACGTAAGTAGTACCCTTTCAAGCCCTATTTACATCGTAGTTGTGAGTGGTGAGGTACGATGATCGTATGAATGAAATGAATAAAAAATAAATAAAATTAGTTTATAATAAAATTTTATTTATAAAACAAACTATCAGTTGTAAATAAAAATTCCATTAAAATTTTAAAACTCACCGCCCGGTAACTCGGGACGGTTTGCAAGAAGTAAGAAAATTGGAAATTATTAAACTAAGTTAACTTCTTTAAATAAACGAAATTTCAAATTTTTAATAAAGAAAAACTAAAAAATAAATGTTAAAAAAAGTAGTTTATTCGAAGCAACGTCGAAATTTGAATATTTGTAAGCGAACATTGTGTATTTGCGTCGTTTAAACTTTTCCTTCAAATCCTTCGTTTAAACTTTTCCTTCAAATCCTTCGTTTAAACTTTTCCTTAAAACTCAAACGTACATAAATTATAATTACATTATTTATTTTTTTATATGACATTTTCCCATTTTAAATAAATTACTTATACTAATTATCATAATTTTTGAACTAGTGTTTACTTTTAATCGTGTTTATAGTTAATTATAGCCGAGAATTATGTATTAATCCGCCACACGAAACGTCAAAGGGAACCTTTACCTATATATATATATATGATTCAAATCTTTTATGCAAGGTTTGTGTAACATATTATGTGTAAAAAAATGTTTTTAAAAATTCGTTGACTGTAATATGAGTACTTAAGAAGTACCAGTGCCGCGACTTGACTTTTCATAAAATTAATAATTAAAATGATAATGGCCATCAGCAACGAAAGTTTCCAAACTGTTGTAATCATTGCCGATTTTCTACATCAATAAACGCAATGCAATGTTTAATTTTGTTTGTGGCATTCTTAATAAAATTGTGCTGTTACCTGTTATAATCGAGAATTGCCCTTCAGCAAAACTCAACAGATCGAACAAAAACACTCTTTTAGATATATAGTGAAAAGCGAAAAGTAAAATTTCATTAACAGTTTCTATCGTATTCTTGCATGTATTATGACAGCAAATTGACATCACAAATATTATTAATGGCTCATAATTTATAGATTATTAAGATTACTTCATTCAGAATCCTACCTATTTTAGCCGAATTTGATGCTTAGTAGGTAGTGGATGGTGCAGTCTTCGTCTTCAACTCTACTTTAACTCTGTGATCACAATGCAATGTGGCTCCATCACTAGAATATATTGTAACAGTTCTATTCATTTTGATGTGACGTTTCATATCACATATAGACACCCATTTCCCTTGTCACGCATCGTCACAAATGAGTGACAACTATAAGACCTCCTCCCATAGATACCCCCTCCACTTATTCGTGTGACTTTCACCCCAGCATAATTTTAGAACTCTGTTGCGGCAAATTGTATTATTACCACTTTTTATTTTTATTTTAGCGCAACAGCTGCAGAAAGGACGTACCTACCTATATATGTATGTTAGTTTCATAGATATCATGTAGGTATTAAGAATAAAAATGAAACAAAGATGAATCGATCTGGAAATGTAAACCTTTGTAGCCATTTTTGTTTTATTATAAAAAAATATAAAAAATATTTATGTAAAATGTTGTTTTGAGACTAAATTGCTTGAATTAGTGGATTGTTATTATCTGCAGTAACTTTTAAAATAAAAGCAGTTATTACCGCGGATGTTTCGATCTATGTTTTGTATATTATACTGCCAAGCTGTATAAGTATAACTTTTTTATGTTTTTAAATTAATACAAAAATGGAATTGAGCGCTGATCAAAAACGAAGAATTGAAGAAAATCGCATGAAAGCACTTCAGCTTAGAGCTCAAAGAAGTCTGGCTGGAAAAAACTCAAATTCTTGTCAACAAGTAAATTCAGATGCAAAAAACAAAAATACCTTACAAGTGCAAGCAACAAACATTTTAACAAAAAATGTTTCTGGTGAGGTTCCGGAGCTGTTTTTGTTGCTATTTTCGTTTTATGACAATTTGCTAAAATGATTTTAGATTTTAGGTACTTGATTTTTAATTCAACCCAACATTTTTTAGGAGCATTTTAGGTGATGCTTGTTTAGGCAGTCTGCCTATGTTTTATTCACACAACTGTCATGCAACGTAAAAATAGATCGTTTTTTGCTAATCGCATGATGGCCAGCAAACAGTCAATACTTAATGTTACTACTTCTCCCCTGTACCCCTTACGCTTAAGGCCTTCAAGGGAACACAGGAACATACACAAATTATTTAGTTGTGAAATATTTGATTTAAATGTTATTAAAAGATTTTAAAGGTATATAATATAGTTTATGCTGTTGTAGGGTGAATAGTTAGTAAACATGGAGAATAGTGGCAGAAATTATTTTCGGTGTTTTTAATTATTTTTCTATTATAAAATTATTATAATTAGAAAGAAAAATAAATTACCAATAGACTGATCCAATTAATTTCTTAAAATTATAATTAAAAAAGAAGTTAACGCCAGAAAAGCGTTAGGTAATAGAAAAAAAATTATTCTCATAAACAAAAAAACAAACTAAAAGTGAAGTGAAGTGAAATAAAATGTAAAAGAAATTATTTGTGCAAGTTTTTATAAAATATTTTTAAAGAAATAAATTACTTATTTAAGTGAATTTGAGTTCCGTAGTCCAGGTGGCAAATTCTTTGCTGAAACTCTGTGTTTCTTTAATTGAAAACTATCCAGTTTTATCTTTCTCTGAAAAACTGCTCGGACTTAAATAAACTGTCATTTTTTCTGTAAATAATGTTAATCTGACTGCGTGATTAATATTTTATCTTGTGCTTGTTACATTTTTTTGCAAATAACTTTATTTTTGACTACGCTATAAACCGTTTCTGTTCGACTGCGCTATTCATAGTTTCTGTTGTGGTTCACTCGCGCATTTTGTGAGTTTTCCGAGATTAATTAACTGCTTCGATCATTAAATTGGAGTTATTATTGCGATTACAAAAATATAATTATTATAAGGGAAAAATAATTAAAAACATCGAAAATAATATGTGCCGCTATTCTCCATGTTTACCGAATAGTCCCCCTTTTCCCTCCAGGAGATACAGGGGCATATGAAAATTAATTATTGTGAAATATATAACTTTTTTTGGTCTAGAACGTTTTGGGTGAATTAAAAACAAGTACCCTATTTGACCCATTAAGGATATTTAAATATTTTCACAGGAGTTTCATTTGCAAAAGTTCAACATGGTCAACCTTCAATCTCATCATCAGCTTCTTCAAATAATTCGATCAATAAAATTATATCACCCGTCTCTCCGTCCCCGTTGACGACCTTTGCTGAAAAAGTGAAAGCCAAATGCATTTTGATTTCAAGAGATCGATTTCAAGTTACGATTCCCTACTTTGGTCCGCTAATTGAATTGTTCAAGACAGCCAAAACAAGGAGCTACGGTCGGTTTCTTTTTATTTTTTTTATCATTGTTTAAAATAACTGTTTATTAACAATTGCAGTTTAACAGAGATTAGATAAACACATGATACGATGTTGAAGTAACTTTAAATGAAGTTTTACTATGAGTTGAAAACAAGAATAACTTTTCTGATTAATTGAATTTGTAGTTTTTGTTAATCGTCTACTAGTTGCAAAGACGGGTGCCAGAAGTTATGTGAGGACAATATAAAATTTTGACTAAATTATTTCAGATATTCAAACGAAGCAATGGTCGTTTAGCATAAGTGACTATGAGTTTATCAGTGAGTTTTTTTTTATGAGAATAATTTTGTGTGCACTTATTTTTTTATTAAATTTCATTTTTTTGCTGGCAGAAAAAGAAATCAGCACGAAAATGAATACAGTTGTCGATTTTGTGGGACTGCCGAAAATTGTCCTCACTGTTTTGAAAACTGGTGGAAAAGCGGAAAACAATAGTTTAGATTTGTCTAAAGTTGACTCGAAACTACATCTGGCTCTTTTGCCCTTTCAGAAAGAGGGAGTGGAGTAAGCAGACGATGATGATGATATTGTTTATTCAAAACTATTTTTGTATAATTGTTGTTTTTTTTTTATTTGCTTACTTTTTTTGATAAAATTTGATTGAGACTCTCTCTCTTTAGTATGCATTTTAAAAATAACGCTTCATAGTTAGTGTGTGAACTGGATGTGTTAAAACCCCAAGTTAAACATTAGATTAAACACGAGTTAACTGTTACATTTCACATTTCAGGTTTTGCATAAAGAACAAAGGGAGGTTATTAATAGCAGATGACATGGGTTTGGGAAAAACCCTGCAAGCAATCTGTTTGGCATCATATTACAGAGAAGAATGGCCACTACTAGTTATAACTCCATCTTCTGTTAAGTTCACATGGTTGCAGGTGAGTTTTTATGTATAAAATTATTATTATTATTATTAAACAGTTGATAATGCAGCATATCTTGGTTAGTGTTTTATGTTAAGTGTTCAAATTCCTCTGATTTTCATTATTGGTCATTAAGAGTTTCAGAATCAACATAATATTTTCGTTCTTGATGTAATTGGAAGCTTTTTTTGTGGAAATTTCATCATCGAAAATTTAGAATTATTGCAACCATATGAACCATCTTTTGCCATGCCTTTTCTTACTTTTTATTATTTTTCATTGAAACCGTAGTGTAACACAAAGATTCAGCCTTCTGATATTTTTGAATAAAAACATTTCTAAATATTTGTTTTTATACAAATCCTTTTGTTTACATCCAGCAATTGCTCACCTGGCTTCCGAGTTTAACGAAGCAACAGGTGAACGTGATTGTTAAAAAAACAAATGATTGCTCCGTCGGCGATGTCGTCGTTATTAGCTACGACTTGTTGTCCGGAAATCTTCAGAAAATCCTGAGAAGGAATTTCAAAGTTGTCATCGCTGTGAGATTTGAGTTTGTCTTTTTTTTTAGATAATTTTTGTGTTTGAAATTTGATTAAATGTTTATTTTTTAAATTAATATATTTAATTTACCTGTATTTTATTGTGTATTAGTTGTATTTTTAATTGAATATTTGCCAGGACGAATCTCACTTATTGAAAAACAATAACACCGTACGAACGCAAAGTGCCAGACCCATTTTGACGGTTAGCAGTTTTTTTCTCAAGTCCATTTTCATCAAAACATACAATGAGCAGTAATTAACCGTTTTCTTACTTAACGTTAGAATAATTTAATTATATAAAGAATATATATTTATGGACATCACTAATTTCCAGATGTATTGATAATTTCCAGAAAGCCACAAGAGTCATAATGTTGTCGGGCACGCCGGCACTATCGCGTCCCGTCGAATTGTTCTCCCAACTTTCCTGTCTCGACTCGAAGACGTTCAACAACTTCCACGAGTACGGCGTGAGATACTGCAATGCAAGAAAGGTTGGCCGCATTTCTAGTTGTAATTAAGTAAATAAGTACATAAATAAGTACATAAATAAGTACATAAATAAGTACATAAATAAGTACATAAATAAGTACATAACTAAGTACATAACTAAGTACATAAATAAGTAGATAACTAAGTACATAAATAAGTACATAGATGTTTAGTTTTCATGCTTTAGTTTTTATGTTGATAAACGATTATTTTTTATGTATTTTATACATATCAGTTATTTGAATCTTCACTGCAGTCTAATTTGTCTGGAATTTTTTCCTTCTTTTTTTATTTGTGGTTCTTAAAATAGTTCGAAGTTTGAATTAAATTTGTTAGATAGACAAAACTGCGGTGTTTATTTAAACTTTATAATTTCTTATTTTGCATTCAGCTCCCGTGGGGCTGGGACTACAGCGGTTCATCGAATCTCACAGAGTTGAAAATTTTATTACAAGAGAAATATCTTATTAGGTTCATTTTTTTTTATGCATTTGTAACGAAACGTAGGCTTCTATCGTTTAAACAGTTTGATGCTTTGAAATTATTTGATCAAACAAATTATGTTATAAACTAGTGGTCGGTCACTCAACGTCAACATTGATAGAAATCAATTAGTTACGATTGCAGCGCCATCTAGCAGCATTAGGCGAATTTCTAACAAAACAGATGTACAAAATTACGTATGTTAAGTGGAAACAACATTTTTCTTTAAAAGACGAATGAAACAGGACGTCCTGCCTCAACTTCCAAGCAAGTACAGAACAATGGTCGTACTCGATCCGACTTCCATCAAAGTCAACAAAGATATGAAACAGTCACATGCCGTTGTCGAGAAAACAAAAGTAGATATTTGTTGATGTTTATTGATGTTTCTTGATTAAAAGCGGATTTGTATTTTATTGCTATTTGTTATTTAAAAGTGGATTTGTATTTTATTGCTATTTGTTATTTTAAAATATATTTGTATTTTTATTGCTCTTCCTTATTTAAAAGTGGAGCTGTGTTTTTGTTGTTTAAAAGTGGATTTGTATTTGTATTGATCTTATTGATTTTTGGCATTCTTTTTTGTTTTTTTTGTAAAGTTCATTTTTCAGTTTTTATTATTGCCATCATAATTATTTTTTGATTTTTTTAATTATTGTATTTTTACATCCCAGGAAAGGAAGTGCCTCCTCGAATATTTCCATAAGACTGGAGAAGCAAAGGTCAAAGCTGTTTGGTTAGCATGAAGGATTGTTTCACACACACACACACACATACCTACTGGTAGAAATATATATATGTATGTATAATTATTGTTTAAAATATTTGTTTTTTTTTTAATTTTTACTTTAATTTAGCCTCATTGTTATACAATTTTATTTCTTCTCAAGTGATTACGTCCTTGACCTCCTTGAGACTGGAAAGAAATTTCTTGTGTTTGCCCATCATCAGCTCATGATGGATTCTTTAGAACAGCTCGTTAAATCGGTTAGCTTATTATTTTTATTGCGATATTTATCGAAATAGTTTTAAGTTAAATTAAGATGAATGGATTTGGCTGGATGGATAGATAGATGGATGGATTGTGGAGCGAGTGGTGGATAATTTCATAAATGGATAGCATAAGATGATGGTGAATAAAGAAACATTGAAGGGAAGAAAAAAAAGAGGGAAAGAAATAATTTTCAAAATATTTTAACAAATAAATCTAACAAGTTCTCATTGCAGAATCTCATTATCATTAAGAAATACACTGTATAATTTAGATAGGAATAAATTAAATTAATAAATTAAAAAAATAATTCAGAAATGCTAAATCCGAATAAATTAAATAAATAAAAAAATAATTCAGAAATGCTACGAATACATAAGAATTGATGGAAGAACGACAGCAGAGCAGCGAGATTTCTTCTGCGAAAAGTTCCAGACGAGCGGCGATCGAGTTCCGGTAGCCATTTTGAGTATCGTGGCTGCGAATGCCGGGATCAATCTTTCGGCTGCGAATCTCGTCATTTTTGCGGAACTTTTTTGGAACCCCGGAGTTAGTTTTTCGGTTTCTCTCGTGGCAAAGCTGCATTCAACTTTGCAGTTCTTGTTTTGGTATTTACTTTTACGATTTGCGTATTTCTACAGATTATGGTTCAAGCTGAAGACCGAGCACATCGTATCGGACAGTTGGATTCTGTCAACATTCAGTATCTCGTTGCAAGGAATACATGTGATGATTTCATATGGTGAGATCTATTGAGTGATGAAAAGACTAAAATGTTTTTACCACATTTTCCTATTTAATTTGAGAATGTGGCAAATAAATAGCTTTGTATATTCTTATAAATAATTGATAAATTATTCAGAAATTTGGCTAAGAAATTTATGACAATTATTTGCTAATTTTATTTAGTTTGTTCAATAATTATTATTGTTATTAGGGCAATGGTTCAAAATAAAATGGAGCTTTTGAGCCAGGCTGGTATATCTGGACATACTTTCAAGGAAGCCGATACAAAGATAATGGAGGTGAGTTTTTTTTTTGAGTCGTTCATAGCCCAGCAATTACGTTAATTATTGTTTTAATTTATAGTTTAAAAAATGGGTTGGTTTTGAATTTATGTAACAAAGATGGAGTCTTATCTTTTTTTAATAGTGGTATGGTTCAAACATCAACTAAATGTAATTTGCGAACAGGTGCTAAACATCTAAATTATCATCAGTTTGTGAACCTGGAGGGTGAAGTTTATAATCAGAACAAAGAATTTTTTTGTATTTTCCTGTCTACTATGATATCTCAACAAATGATGAGACAAAAAAAAATTTCTAGTTATGATGTGATTTCTATCATTTAAAAAAAGTTATGTGGAGAATTTTAAGTGAGTGTACAGTTATAAATCGATCGCTAACTTCTCTTTTTAAAAATTTCTTTATGAATTAAAGATATTTAAGATTATAATGATCTTTTTAGTCAGTAATTTTAACATTGGTTAATAAAAATATTTTTAAATCATTCACTTTATTAATTAATTTTATTTTTTTTCCAAAATTAATTTTATTCAAGTCACACAGAAATCGTAAATGGAAGTAGAAAAGTTTTCAGTTATCAAATTTATCTCAAAACACTTTTTTTAATTTTAGCAATTAAACAAGTTAAACATTTGAGATATTCAAATTACGTGATAAAGCGCAACACAAATAGCAAATTCTTTAAAGTCAATTCCAGTCTCTAGACTTAATAAAAACTATCCTGAGAGGAGTGTGGCTTTACCAACTTAAAATTATAGTTAATTTAAATAGATAAGATACAATGAATTATTAAATTTTCGATATATATATATATATATATATATATATATATATATATATATTACAGGACAATTCCCAGTCGCTGGTGACTTCATACTTTGACAACAAAACAGCAGACGACGATTTGTTTGGTGACCTTGACGATGACGACCTTCTATCTGTAGAGGTCGACTACAATTCGATCGATCACGATGCGGCGTCCAATCACGACATGGAAGATATCGAATTCTACGAAGAGCTGCTCGCAGAGGAAATCCAGGTTACATATGATGACGATGAAGCTGATTCCGATAGCGGAAGAAATATTAACAAGAGGAAACAAATCGACGACAGCAGCGAAAACGACACGTTTAAAGTCAAGAGGCATAAAATTCCACAACACTGAAACGTCAGTCGGTTGTTGACGTGACGTCTGTATTTTCTTGTTATTATTATTATCCATGTGTGCATCCAGGCTGCACGAGATTTGTACAGATACATTTTGTTTACAACTGAATTAGTTCATAATTTAGTCGTGAATTTTATTTCTATTCTATTTTTTTATGAACACCTAATAAATGTTTTTAATGTAGTTTTGCTATCAATTTATTCTTAAGAATTTTTCTCGAAGAGGATCTGAGTATAGTTGTCCACTTTTGCTGAACCGATCCACTCCAATTTATTGATTTAGGAGTTTCCGGGTCAATAAGACCAGTACCAAATAAATAATAAAGATTACGTTGTTATGGTGACATGAAATAATGATTACTATTGAAACTTAAGTTTTCTTTTGTTATATGTATAATTTTATAATAGAATGTAATTAAAATAAATTTAATTTTGTATTATAATAATATATATTATGACCCAACCTAACCTAATAGGAGGCTCCCAAGGGACACTGGAGCTGAACACTCAGATGAAGCATCACTTACGAAATATTTCACAAGACTAAGATTAATTGAACTTGAAGAAGAACTCAATCAATGTTCCTGTGGATATGAAATGTGCTATCATTGAAGTAGCGAACTCTTGCAGACAACCAACCACGACCCAACTCTACATGTGTTCATGAGATTAAGACTTACATTGGATCATATATATAGATATATATATATATGCATTGGATCGGACTGAAACCGCTACATTCACATTACTGGACGTGTTTCCATCATTCATATGTGTTACAAGATTTTATTTGGTAGAAACAACAGCTATCAGTATTTTGTTTTGCCATCGATCGTATGTGGTTGTGTTCAAGTATTAAGTCAGTGGGTGTCGCTAACTCATTGCGACAGGCAACATCAAAACAAAAAACAATTATTTTCATCGATTTCTTTATAATCATATCAAAACTTTTCTGTAACAACAACAACTCTCCAATTCTTGTGATAAACGAAATTTTAAGCCTAAAAAGTTCCAGGTTCTAAAATCAAGTTCCAGGATGACTTTCAGAACTTGAATGCAACATTGTGCCCCAGATCAGGTGACCATCCAGGTGCATGTTTAAAGACTGGGTGCTGATAAAATATTTTTTTTAAATGTTAAAGCAGACATTAAATATTAACACACAAAGTTAATGTGCCTCTCATTAAGAAACCTTAAGCCTGATAACAGGCAAACAAAGTATTGTGCTGATATTTTAATTGTGCTAAATATGAATATTTATATGAAATTTAAAAAAAAATAACCTCAGCAAGCATCCTGATTATAGTGGGAACGTCATCATTGCTTGTCATGACTTCCGGACATTCCCAGGGAAGAGATCTTGCGAACAGAAAATCTCTTGCCGTTGGGTTCTCAAAACTGATCGCGTGTTGGTATGAATTGAATTATTGATTCAATCAAGAGAGCATAAAAACAAGAAATAAAATTGTCAAGAATATTTAGGTGGGTTAGATAAGTTTAATAAAATTGACACCGAAGTAGGTAAAATGAATATGTTAATTATTAAAAAACCTGAGCAATAAATCGTAACAAAAATCAATTTTAAGTAATGATTAATATAACTACAACCATAATATGAAATAAAGGTAAGGTCATGATACTTAGCGCACTGCTACATGATAATGAATACAATTACATTATGATAATGAATACAATTACATTATGATAATGAATACAATTACATTATGATAATGAATACAATTACATTATGATAATGAATACAATTACATTATGATAATGAATAAATTACATTATGATAATGAATACTAACAAAAGTCTCAAATTCGAGAAATCCTCATCATCGTTTCTATTCCAATCCTGAAACTTGATGTCATCCAAATCTTCTGCCTCAAGTTTCAAGAGCTGCAACTCTTCTATGATCTGTAGTAAATACAAATTCACTACTAAATAAAAATTGAAAGCCTCTTTTGAATCGATTACAATTAATTAATTAATTATCAACATTCTTGGTTAATAAAAATGAAATTACCACATCCATGTCGTTACCACTGGCAACTTCATTCCAGTCCACTTCAACAACTTCACCATATTTCCTTACAAAATAAATATTTTGGTTTTATTTATTTATTGCTAAAAAATCCAGAAAAAATCTTGAAAACTAGAGCTGATATTCACTAAAATCACTGTATTGTATCCCTTCAATTTGTATTGTATCTCATCATTTTGTAATGCATCCCTTCATTTTTATTGTAAAGCATAGTAAACACTAAGCATCTGCGTCCCGTAATCGTTATCTCGATATTAACCGGGATTTCGTATCGAAATAAAAATGCGAGACTTAAATTTTGTTTTTGTATCAAAGTCTCAAAACAAATTCTGAGATTTACAAAAAATATTTTTCAGTAAATAATGAAAGTCATACATATTTAACGATTGTCACAACTGTGAATATTTGCAATTGATTCCTCAACATTGATTAATTAATCTACCTATTGACAGAAGTTTATAACTATTATCATCACCACTTTAAATTCGGTTTTCCTAACAGCCTTTAGCCCCTGGATATTTACTTTATTTACTAATTTTAGTCTGGGAACAGGCATCAACGTGGCAAGGCAATCGTACTCGATGACTATTATTAATGAGTAATAAGTGTAATGACTAATGTTTGAGTGCTTAGCGCTTATGCTTGCCCATATCATTCTATGTTTGGTTTAGTTTGTTTGATAAACTTATTTTGTCAAATTTGTTATATAGAATTGGAATGATTATTTTAGTGTTTCGATATCCGTAATTGACCGTAATAGTAGCTCACCGAAGATGAAGGTAGAGAATATGTGACTATTTTGGACACTCCCGGCAGTGTCGAGAGTCAGGATAGTCTGCCAGGACCATCACAGACGACATAGCAAACATCAAAGTCCCAGCCAAATTGAAATTATAAATTAAAAATATTGACAGTTCAACACTTGACTATCAGTGGACAGTGATTTTTTTTATGATACCGTCAAATAGTTAAAATTTTTGTTGTAAAATAAAAAAAATGACTGGATTTATCTTGTAATGTCTCGTTATCTCGTTTTATTCGAGACAAAATTTCCACAGTTGACATTTCAGTCGAGTTCTCGATATCGTATCGGTTTTGTCTCATTATTGTTCGAGGCGTCTCTTATCGTATCGTTTTATTCGAGAAAAAATTCAGATGTCGTATCGTTTCAAAAAAAATAAAAAAATAACGGGACGCAGATGCTTAGTAAAAACCATACAACCCCAATTAAAGATTTCGGTTTATATATATACTAACCTACAAAAAGGTAAGAACTGATTCTTGTATACTTTTTCAATTTCTTTTAAATATTTTTCATTCAAATTCTTTGCTCCAATTTCCTTTGGCTATTAATTATGGTTACAAAATCAACATTGAATAAAATAATTTTATAATTCAATGAGAAAAGTAATAGGAAAAACGTTCAATATTGAAATAAATTCATGTGCAGGTTGCATTACTGCAAAGTATCAAGTAATAAAGACACATTTAAGCTTTAATTACTCCATAACCCTCTGAACTATATAGTGTTAATACCGGCACAATTCATATGCTGTGATGCCCAACAAAACTAGATAATTAAATAAATAATTCATATTTCATATATAATTTATTGTTTCAAAAGGTTTTTTTCATATAAACACTAGCGGGGTACCCGGCTCTGCCCGGGGATTTTAGAGGTGTTTCTATTGTTTTTCTCTCGCTCTCGTTTCCTTTCCCGCCTGCTCTCCCGTCCCCTTTTCCGCTCGCTTTCCAGCTCTCTATTAATTTTTGAAACAGGCTTACTGTACAGTTTCGGCTCGAAAGCCATCATCAGAGCCTTGTTATTATTCTTCTCCGAAACATAAATCCACCACGACTTTGCAACGGTAGCAGGCTTTCAGTGAAAATGATGATGAGCAATATAATCCAAGCTACCATTTTAAACGAAAAATTTAAAGGTGAAGATGTACTGTTGCCACGCATCCCTATGATTCCAACTGATAAGCCATTCGAATTTATCAACTCCATTCATTTTTTAAAATTAATAAACCGAATTAAAACACAATCATTTTCTTTGAATACCAAACTCATTCTCTTAAAAAAAACCCGGGCAACGCCGGATACCCCCGCTAGTATATATATATATATATATATATATATATATATATATATATATATATATATATATATATATATATATATATATATATACTAGTGGTTTTGCTCGTCCCAAGGACGGGTGTTTTAAAATTACGATGAACTTTGGATACATTTTTTGAATTAATATAAGTTTATTAATTTCTTTGTTATTTATTTATTTATGTATTTACTAGCGGGGGAACCCGGCGTTGCCCAGGGTTTTTAGAGGTTTACCTAATGCGTTTCTTTTTCGCTCCCGTTTCCTTCCCGCTTGGGCTCCCGCTCCCGGTCGCTATCCGTTCCCTGTCGCTTTCCCGCTCATTTTTTCGCTCTCAGTCCCTCCCCCTAGATCCGATTCTACATACATACATACATACATACATACATACATACACACACATACATACATACATAGATACATACACACTCCCGCCACCGGTCGTTATCCGTTCCCTGTCGCTTTCCCGCTCATTCTTTCGCTCTCAGTTGCCCCCCCCCCTAGATCCGATTTTACATACATACATACATACATACATAGATACATACACACACACATACATACTTTGAATGGGCATTTAGTGCCGAAATATTGTAAAAAACACATACATACATACATAAATACACACAGACATGCACATACACATACATACATACACACATATATACATATATATATATATAGTTCCCGCTCGCTCACCCGCTCCGCTCATTTTGTGACGGATTTCAAAATTTTTTTCTCTATATTTGATTTCCCTTGACTCTTAAGGTTGTGTGAAAATTTTATTAAGATCGGATGAATGGTGTAGCAATGCATAAATAACATACCTATATACATACATACATATATACAAATATTCATTTTTATATATATAGATTTATGTATTTATTTATTTATTTATCTATCTATCTATCTATCTATCTATCTATCTATCTATCTATATATATACTAGAGATAGCCCGTCAAAAATGACGGAAGTTTTAAAATACGGCGCCCGTTATTATAAAAATAGTCAACAAAAACAAAATAACATTTGATAACCATAAAAAAAATTCTATATATAAGCAAATCAAAAATTTTTGCGGCCATGGAAGGTATGATCAAATATGTTGTCGAAAATTTTGTCTATCTGGATTGGACGTGTCTGACATGAGGCTTTTAAGAAAATCGGGATATCCAAGTGTATTACCGTGAATGTCAATTGGTTTGGCAACATTACTTTGCCTTTTCGACAACATGAAGTGAATAGTCCATCTGATGGTTGCTCTGCAGCAAAATTTCTTGATCGACATGAAGTACATAAAACATCAAATTCACCACAATCATGTTGATCAAATTGAGTTTCGTTGAAGTTAATTGCTTCGTTACGAACTGCCTCACTCACACGATTTCATGCTAAAAGTTGGGAGATCGCATTAGCAGCTCGATGTAGCTGCAATTCATTGGGAGACATTTGTTCAACTCGATGGCGTTGCGAGGCAGCATTGGTTTCTCGATGTAGTTGCAATTCATTGGGAGACATTTGCAAAACTCGATGGCGTTCCTCGGCAGCATTGGTTTCTCGATGTAACTGCAATTCATGGGGAGACATTTGCTCAATTCGATGACGTTGTGAGGCAGCAATGGACGTGTGTAAAGCTTCTAGATGTTGAGGAGTAAGTCGATAGACATAACGTTGTTGTGATGCGGCATGAAAAGCATGAAAAATTTGCAATTCCTCAACAGACATTTGTGTAGTGTGTTGTTGATGAGCTTCTGCATCTAAAACTTGAATTTTTGCTTTTGATTGTGGAGTTTGTCTTGCGCGATATCTCTGTTGCCTTTCTTTAGCTAGACGCCGTTTTCTCGACACAGGATCTTTGTCCTCATTCATATTAAGAGACATTTTGTTTAAAAAAATATACTTTATTTTTCAATTATTAAAAGCTGAACTTAAATAATAGGAAAAACAAAACTAATAAATATATATATATATATATATATATATATAAGCGTTACAGAATCATTAAACAGTGAGTGACGTGGTCTACTATTATATTAATATATATATATATATTTATTCATTCATTTATTTAATTATTTATTTATTTATATATAACATTACAATGAAAAAATTGTTTTATTGTTCGTATGCATTCCAAAACAAATGGAAAAAAATAGATTAAAATATTAATAATGTTTTATATTTTGAATTAATTTAAGGTAAATATTTTGTAATTTATTTAATTATATTAAAAGATATTAAAATTGTATTTATATAATTATTTATTATATATAAATTAATTTGCCATAGATAGCAGATCGTCACATAAAAACGTCTTAAACAGACATGGGCTATTATATATATATATATATATATATATATATGTGTGTGTGTGTGTGTATATATGTATATATATATATATATATAGCGGGAGAACTCATTTTGTGACCGATTTTAATTTTTTTTCAAAACCTCTGAAAACCCCGGGTACCCTTCTAGTATATATATCAGACAATGTGGGTGGGTATGAGTGTTTATTTATCACATCCGAACCACTGGAACAATTTGAACAAAATTTTGCATGGAGGTAGTTTCTATTGAGGAGAAGGTTTTAAGAAATTTAAAAATAATCCGTTTATTATTTTTTCGTCAAAAAATGAGAAAAAACCTTAAAAAAACCATTCTAAAAAAATTTTTATTAGATATAATTGTCTATGTTTTCAAATAAAAATATTTTTTAAGATAAATGAAAAACCGGCAAATCCAGAGATATAAAGGATTTGTTAAATAACTTGTTTAATTTGCATTAATTTCTGGAAAATAAAATTTAATACCGATGATTCGTACAACGAGAGTTTGTAAGAATTTGTTTGACTATCCTTGGTATTTCTTAAAAGATTATAATTGGACCAGTAGTAAGGAAAACATTCAAAATGTTCCAAAAGAAGATTTTGAATAGTACGTGTTTGTGGTAAGAGTTTGTTGTGAAGTTTTAAATGCATTTCACAAAATATTATCAATTGATTTGCAAGCAGAGAATCATAGCAAACTTGTTTAATAATTTCCTCTATCAGCTCATGGTTTGTGACAATAAATTTCCAATCATCGACAGAAAACATGTCTTGACACTTAATATTAGTTGTCCTTCCTCTAAGAGATTTATCTGAAAATGCAACTCCAATGAAAGCATCCATAAATTGTTTTCCATCTCTTTCTGTCACACCGTGACGTAACAATTTTATATAACATTCCACAACTAGTGAATCTAAATCAGATTGTACATATTTACATAATACTTGCACAAATCCATGAAGAGTTGATTGAGTCATCATTGTTTCATTACTTAGCAGCAGACTATTCAACTGTTTCAAGCACTTTTCAAATGATAATTTTGACGACATTGAAAACTTCAATTTAGCTAAAATTTCATTATAATTCATAAAACTGCCTAGCACATTTACTTCAAAATACCCTTTTCCTGGTTTGCGATCATATTCGCCAATACCTAAGTAATCAAATGCTTTTGTTTGAAGCCACGTAAAATTGCTATCTCTTTCGAGTAAAAAATTACCCAGTTCAAAATGTTTTAAATTCCTAAGCCGGTTAATTAAATTTTCTAATTCTTCATTAAACGTTTGAGTGGGAAAAATTGGCATGTCGGTGAGGTCCAGATAGTCGAGGTTTACTAATCTAGAAATACAACTAAACAAACTACATATGTTTTTTTCATCACACTTATTCAAATTTGGTATAGCCAATTTTTCGAGGTTTTAACATTTTGATAGTGTATCAATAACTGACTGTTTCAAACAACAATTATCATAGAAAAATCGTTTCAGGTTCTCTACAGGAAAAGAAATATTCAAAACATCTAAAAGACCTGCATGGTTGCTTCCAAGGTGCAACTGGCAATAAAGATATAATTCAGTCAAATGTGGACAATATAACGATGGTGTGACTTGAGCGCTGAAATTTTCCTCTTTCAAACAACACTTAGTTTTATCACTTGTTTGACTCTGAAGAACACATTTTATTTCTAATTTGAGAACTCTGAGATGACTGCAAAAATTTTCATTAATATGACGATGTACACAATGAAGTCCAAAACAACTGAAATAAGCAGGAGTGTACAAGTTGAAAAGATGGTCAATATTTTTCTCAGCAAATGTTTCTTCATCATCAGTAATTATCAACTTAAGATTTGAACATTTAGCTTTATCACTTTCTAACAAGCAAGGATACATATATGAAAAAGGTATGCACAGAGTTTTTTCAAAGCTCTTTTTAACAATATCGTCAAACATATGATTGATTAAAACTACTTCTTTAATTCTGTAATTATTTTCTTTATACGGCTCATTAAATTGTTCAAGATATATTCTAGGAAAATTATCAACGCTGAACTCCTGACAAAATGTTTTCAGTGATTTACATTTTTGATTTCTGCAGAATTCCATTTTGTCATTAAAAAAAGTGTTGAAATAAATACAATTACTAAACAAAATACTTTAAATATATCTTAAATACAGGAAATATATCTTTGTTTAAACACTGATATATATATATATATATATATATATATATATATATATATATATATATATATATATATATATATATATACATATATATATACATAGATATATATACATAGATATATATATATATATATATATATATATATATATATATATATATATATATATATATATATATATATATATATATATATATATATATATATATATATATATATATACATATATACACACACACACATACATATATATATATATATATATATATATATACATATATACACACACACACATACATATATATATATATATATATATATATATATACATATATATACATACATACATACATACATACATACATACAAAAGAACATGCCCTGACTTATAATCAACGCCAAGTTAAATTTGATATCAAGATTCTTCTTAAAAAATAAGAAGACACGTGTTTCACCATTTTTTGAAAATTTGGGTTCCAGGACTTCAAATGTGGGGTGGAAAATAGGGTTATTTGTTGTTTTTTTTAGAATAACTACTACTCAAAAACTGTAAGTGCTACAGATGAAAAAATAGTATTTAGCATCTACTCAAGAAATAAAGATATACGTATTTTACCAATTTTTGAAAATTTGGTTTCTAGGACCTCAAATGTGGGGTGGAAAATATGGCTATTTGTTATTTAGAATAACCACTACCCAAAAACTGTAAGTGCTACAGATGTAAAAATCAGTATTTAGTATCTACTTGAAAAATAAAGTTATTCGTGTTTTACCAATTTTTAATAATTTGGTTTTCAGGACCTCAAATGTGGGGTGGAAAATATGAAAGTTTTGCAATTTAGTACCAAGATTATTTTTACAAAATAACAAATACATGTTTTAATAATTTTTAAAAATTTGGTTTCCAGGACTTTAAATGTGTGGTGGAAAATAAGGTTATATTTTTCTTAGAATAACTGCCACTCTGAAACTAAAAATACTACAGATAAACAAATTAGTATTTAAATACTACTTAGAAAATAAAGTTACACATGGTTTACTAATTTTTTTCATGTTTTGGCTTCCAGGACTACAAATGTGGGGTGGAAAAAAGGATTATTTGCTTGAAAACTCAATAACTGAAAATGTAAAAACATTAAAATTCAGTATTTAGTTTCTTTTAAATAATGAGATACACGTTTCATTATTTCAAAAAAAAATTAGCTTCCAAGCTTTGAGGTTTTGTGCCCGTTAAAACTAACTGAGTCCAGTTTATCACGGAAAGGGCCGAGACGTGATTTTAGGGTCTTGGGACGGGCCGGGCCAAACCTGATTTCAAGGTGGGACGGGCCGAGGTTTTTTACCAAGTATATAGAAATTCTAGGCCTGTAAAAACGGGCCAGGCCTAAATTAGAAATAGTCACTGGATCCACAGGACCTTAGCTCGAATCGGCCAATCAACCTCAGTTTCGTTTAAAAAATGGCTGAACAAATCGTGGATAGTATGCTGACAGCTTACTGCGATAAAAACAACCTCATTCACCAAAACCAGTTAATGCTCCCATTGCCCTTCTCTACAACATTAGTCTGGCAGCAACTGGATTTCAGAATTACACCATGATTTTTCTTAATATAGAATATCTAACAAAGAGATTGACACCTAACACATATTTGTATCATTTTGCATCCCACGGGACAATATTTTAATACATTTGCTGCCAGACTACATGATCCATATAAATAATTGATAAGGGTCGTGCCGGTGCCCTGATGATTTTTGAGGCACAAATATTTCTTGTCAGTACTTAAACTAGAAAAGGTTTTTTTGATCACAAAATGCAAAATAATCAACCAATTTTTTTAAATCCCTTATATTAACTTCACCACCGTTCTTGCTTAATTGAATGTTTGCAAACCTTGAAAAAGAAAATTAAATAACTTCCTGTCATCCAATCGAGCCGAAATTTTAAATATAGGCTCGCTCTTTATGACAAACCATTCTATTAAAGTTAACTTTTTGAGAATTTTTTTTTTATTTTAAAATAATAAACTTTGTTTTAAAACAAAATCAAATTAAATACAATTATATAGATGTTTACATATATAAATTCCAAAAAATGGATTACATAGATGTTTAAATATATAAATTCCAAAAAATTTCGTTTTAAAAGAAACATTTTGCAACAAATGAAAAGTCGGCAAATCCTGAAATATAAAAAATTTATGAAAAAACCTGGTTTTTTACGGCTTACTTGTTAAATAGATAAAAACCTACTCATAATGACAAACAGGTTGAAGAGAAACAAACCCTTTTCATCTGTTCAATTCGCTTCATACAAACATCAACTGAAGCATCCAAATAAATCGTCAAATGAGGTTTGTATAGCTCGCAAATACTTTGCTCTCTGTAGTCCTTGTAGTAATTTAAAACTGTAAACATAAGAAATTGTTTACATCGTAGCAATTGTTATACAAAAAAATCTATTTGTTTCTATTAGTGTAGTTAATTCAGTCAAACCCGGTTATGTTGACAATCTAGAGGAGTTTACAAACAAGCGTCAAGATAACTGAGAATCAAAATAACCAAAGATCATTATGGCAGAAATATATAAACATGAATTTGGCGGTTTCACATAAAAACGTCAAAATAATAAGGTTGGCGAGTTACCCAAGGTCAAGGTGAGCAGGTTCGACAGTACATCTTATTTACACTGATTTTTTAAATTAAAATACAAAAAAGCTTTATTTTAAATAGACAAAAACTCATAGTGAAGATTACCTGAAAAGCTTAAGAGATGTCTTTAAATATTTCAATATGTTAATAAAATACAAAAGATATCAATAATAAATCAAATACAATCCAAGTGATAGATAAAAATGCATTTAATGAACCGACTGAATAAACCATCTGAAAAGCGTTATAAAAAAAATTTAAAAAAAAATTACAGTTGCCGGTGATCCAGCCCATGTCGTACAATGCCTGGGCGTAAACAAGATCAGAATAGACTGAAGTCGCCATTACAACTCCTTGGCCTGTAAATTGAACGGTCCGTATGAGTCAGTAAAATAACCGAAGTTTTCAAAAAGTTGACTTAATTCTTCCCATAATTCGCAGAACTCAACAAGGATTATTTGATACATATTTGAAAAAAAATCACCGGTCAGAAAAATAACATCCTAACGAAAATGCATACAGAAATAAAAGCACAACTTGTTTTGTAGAGAATAATATCTGATTTAATATCACAGCTTGCCTGTGCTCAGCAGATGTTTCATGGCCTCGCAGTAAACATCAAACTTTTGCCTGTACCACCGAAGAATCAACTTCCCAACAGTTCCTCTCTCTGGATGAGGATCCTTATAAAAATCTACCAGATCGTACGCCCGACCGGATTCCGGCAGCATCTCGTTCAGGGTGCGAATGTCGAACTTGTACGGATTGTTCTTGAAGCAGTCGTCATCCGAGGTCGGTCCAAAGTACAGCAAATCAAATCCAGCTGCGAGACGCTTGGCAAAATCAGCTTTTCCTACTCCAATGTTGCCTTCAACTGCTATGATCTAAAAAAAAATATAGCATACTAAAATTAAAATACTAGTCAAATCTCTTTGTAGTGATAGCCAAAATAAAATAGAATAATTTTATATTGTAATAGATTTAAACAATACTATCAAATTATAATCAATATACATTTTTTATGCATAATGAAATATTAACAATGGTCTCACAGGCCTGACAATAATGTTTCTATACACAAGTTGAAATTCTCTATTTTTCTAATTTTATTAAAAAAAAAATCAAATTTCTTCTTCATGCCATTTTAAAATGTTTGTTCCCTTAATTTTTGCACAACAAAATCAATAAATACTTTTTCAATAACTTTATATCTAACCGAGCCAACATGGTTTTAGAAGTTTTGCAATTTTCAATTGCAGTTACCATGAATATAGCATTTAAGGTTATAATGAGCAAGAATCAGCTAGGATGCAGTTCCAACTGCTCCAACTGCATTAAATCCCAGTTTGTTTTCTTGAAGTTCTGTTTTACTTACTTGTAAACAAAAAATGCACAAGGAATTCTTGGATCTGCCTCTGACAATAAATGGAACTTCTATGAATAAAACTTATTAAAACACTGTTCAGGTTTGTTTGCTCAGTTTCATTAGGTTTGGTTTGGCTTTGCATTAGTTTGCATGATCAGAAATAACTTAAACTTAAGCAGTCAAAATGAGCAATTGTCATAAAAAAAAACAGAAGCAACAATTTAGCAGTGATTTGAAGTGCTTAACTATAGCTAGTTGAAGACATTCCCCCAAATAATGTAATATTATAATTATATTTTTGTGTTGTGCTTTCTATGTATTTATAAATAATTCAAACTTCAACTTGTATTTTACCTTGCTGTTTTCATTGAGACGATGGCATGTTTTTTCTAGGATTGCTCTAAATGTATTGAAAGGTCTCTCTTTGTAGGGATACGGTTGAGAGTAAGGATACTTTTCCCCATAAGTCGCTTTCAATGTGGCAACTTGTACGCTGTTGGTGACAGCAGACGAAGGGTAGAGAAGACATTTTTTGACAGGATTCACAAATCGACAGGTAGTCGGTAGTTTGCTCACACCGCAAGTGAAAATAGATGCCATCTTTAACAGTAATTTTTTTTAAATTAATGATTATGCATCTAGCAAACTAGCAAAGCTAATATTATCAGCTAAAGACCCACCGCAAAGCTCGGCAAAACAAACTTGCGAGACGACCTCTATAAAAATGTTTAGTTGCGCTAAATTTTGCTTCGTAAAATTTTTATTATTAAAAATAAATAAATTGTATTAAATTATTTTTTGAAAAATATAATAATTACGGATGTTGGCAAATTTTAAACAACTAATTTGCACAAATTCAAATAATTTTTAAAGTAAATATTTATAATAAAAACATTATTATTTTTAATTGTTTTGTAGTTGTATTAACTGTTGTAAATTTCAGAATGTTAAAAGTTGATTTTAATAACAAGTAAACACGTTTTGGAGCGTAAACTTAAAATCCAGTATTATGAATTGAATTAGAATTAGAAGACATCAATTTTATGAAGCCATGGACGTGAACTTCAATTATCATTAAAAATAAATACATTTGATTTTTAATTTGGTTTTAGAGGTGTTTTTAATTCAGAAATGGAGAAAAATAAACTGAACAAAAAAAGAAAAACTGTACTTTTAGTACGTTTGATTTTAATGTTATAATAATTATTGTTTTATTTTTTATTTTAAAACTTGAATATCAAATTTTTAACTATCACGCAAAACGTTTTACAGAATAAGTCAGATGGAGCAAATCAAGGGAAAATAGTTCAGTTTTTCAAGGTTTGTTTTTTATTTGGTTGTTTTTGTTTGTTAAGCAAACAATTTTTATAAGAAAGAAAGTGAAGCAGCTACGTTAATACATTCAAATTATTTATAGTTCAAAAATTGAATAATTATTAATGTTATTCAAAGATTCTTGATTTCAATGATACAAACTTGTAAAGCTTGTGGTATTGTCTAAAAAATCTTTAACTCTATTGACAATAAGCGGCAGAATTGCTATACACATGGCGGAGGGTTAAGGTGAGGTTAGGGTTAATAATAGTTAATATGCTAATAATAATAATAATATTAATAATATGCTCCGCCATGTCAATAGCAATTTCATCGCTTATTGACATGGCACGTGCTTTTCCAATAGCATTGACCTAAAAAAAAAGAAGTCCTCGTGTTATATCACAAGGACTTCAGCATATTTTTGCCTAAGTGCATTAAAATTAAAATGTTTAGTTTTTCATTATTTTATAATTTTAGATATACTTAAATTTAAAAATTTCAAGTTTTTAAGTTTATTTTCCTCACCAACCAGCCAGCCAGATAAAGTGTATTATTAAATTTCCAAAAAGTGTCCAAAAATGCACTAAAAACTAGACTGCATTAATGGTTGGTGACTGCAAGTGCCATTTGTGGTTATTTAAATTAGACTGGACTACTTTTCTATTTTTTTATTGATCTGATTATTCAAAACATATTATGCATTCATTGGTGATAATAGTTATGTTATAACATACAATTATCATGTCAGCCTGTTAAAGAAGTCCCCAATATACATTCCTCTCCTCCACCTGTTCAGCCATCGTTAACTGAAACTAACAGTCCATCAGCAGAACACGTTTCTTCTCCCGTTAATCTAAATGATTCGGACATTATTCCTGGAACTCCAAGTTACTCACCAAACATGGATTCTAGTTTGGCTTTACGCAAGCAGAAATACATGCAAAGGAGTTTTTTATCTTCAACAAGGTTTTCGTTGTTGTTTCATGCTTATATAATTTTTTTTTATAGGTTTATGAAATTGATGTGTTTTAGCTAGGACGCACCAGTTGTGTAAGATTATCAGAGTAATTTTGGCCAAATTCAATAAATACATTTCATGATTTTCAGGCAAATTGTGGAACAGCAACCATCTCTAGTACAGAACAATTCTAATTCTTTAGCAAAATCATCTAGTAATTCAAAACCAAAATCGTTTTTAAGTCGCATGAAATTGCTGGATAAAGTTGGGAGCAAATCAAAAAATGATGTTTTGGATCATCGTGAGAATGATATCACACCATTCAAAACCCAATATATATCTGTTGATGATGATGATGATGATGATTGTGTAATGGAGGTTCCCCTTGCAAAACGACGGGACACGAAAATAACTCCTGAAAAGCTTAAGAATAAAATTGAAAGTCACACTAATAAGTCTGAGCGATCGTGCAATGATTTCAGTGTGCCTAACAAGACAAACGATTCAAAAAATGGATTTACTTCTACGAATGAAAATCTGATCAACTCTCGGTCCAGTAGCAGTTTCAAAAGCATCGTTGCCAAGCATCGAACCAGACAACCTCAGATGAGTTCAAAACATCTCCAAATAACTCACGACGGTGATGATGATGATGTTAACTTAGACGAAATTCTCGGTGAGATGAACGGCGGCGGTGAAACACGAATACTTCCAGACGAGACGAAGAAATCTGACAAAACGGACAAGTTTAATCGAAGTAGGAAATTATTTGAAGTGAACTTTGATGAACAACAGAGCAATGTGTTTGATAGAGGCAACCAAGGTGACGTTGAAGATTCAAATTTAGTTGACATTCTTGACCTAATGAAAGAAGATGATGCATGCACAATGGATGTTGATTGTGTACAGCCAGTTGCTTTGAATACATCTAAAAATAGATTGAAACTTTCTAAGTCTTGCACGCTTTCATCTAAATATACAAGCATCACATCGTCAACATCTGAGTCGTCATCTTCGGGGATCTCTTCAGCAGCAACTTCAACCATCGACGACAATCCCACAATCGTCAGCACTCGACCGAAACTTGCTTCTCAGGTCAGCTTGGTCAGTGAATTTTCTCACATGGAACCGTTTAGTAAGGACAGCATAGACGATGATGAAGTCGGATGCGAAAAGGTTGGTAACGGATTCGGAAAACATGTCGGGATGACCGGCGATCGTGAAGACGAGATTAAAAATATGGAATGCGGTGATGACGATGACGACGAACCTCCGCTCTTTCATCGTTACGGTCGACACGAAGTCGTCTGCGTTCGGTCGGAAGCGAAGTGAGTTTTAATCGTGTGATGGAAAGAATTTTTTAAAGTTTGTCTTATTTTTGTATTTCTTTTCAGCTGTCGCGTAATCGAGGTTAAATGTGCTGTGAGTGGTGCTTTAAGAAAAGTGTTTCTGAAAGGATTCTGGTTGGTTTTTCTCGATCGTTTATTTTTTCGGAATTAAACTTCGGTTATTTTTATATTTTTCGATCCCATCCAGGGCTGATACTAAAGTTGATGAAGGTGATTGGGTGAACGTTTTGGGTAATTTCGATGAAAACTGCGAATGCGTAATAAGCGACAGTCATAATTTGATCATCGTTCATCCCGACCTTCTTATATCGGGGACCACTGTTTCCTCGTCGGTACAGTGCATAAGGAAGTTGGTTTTTAATCATTCATGGTTATAGGTTTTAATATTTTATTTTCTGTCGTAATTATTATTTAAATTGTTTTAAAAAATTTTTTTCTCGTAATAATTATTTTAATTGTTTATTTATTTGGTTTTATTCAATTTTTTATTATTACGATTGTACATATCGTCTTTTAATTTTTCAGAGTGGTTTTGAATGAAAAATTTAAAGTGAGTTCAGTTCATTACTTGAAGACAAGAATCAAATTGTTTTAATTTCTTCGATATAATTATCTTAAATATCTTTATTTTGTTGTCTTTAGTGGTGTTTTATTGTTCTGTATCGTAAAATTACTGTTTCATTTATATTTCAGTATCTGCCATCTAAAAAAAGTCACCACCTTTTGTATGGCACTGCTATTCATTCTGTCTTTCAAACGGTTTGTTTTCGTTGTTGCTTATGAATTATAGGAACAAATATAGTAATTGCTTTATAACCTAGTTCTTTTGCTTTATTATAATACCAAAGGATATTGTTTTAATATGTGTATGAATTTATTCAATTATAATTTATCCACATCAAGGTTTTAAGGAATCGTATCACCTCATCGGAAGAAATGGCAGCCATTGCAGATGACATCATGAGAGGTCGCGACCTTGTGAAAGAGATGTACTCTCAAGGGGTGTGGCCTGCCGAGATTAGAACCGAGATTGACGGTTACTTGCCCCAGCTGAAGCAGTTTATCGATTCTCATACCCAAAATGAAACCCACGGTCAAGGTTATCAACAGCACGGCAGTATCAACATCGGGAACAGTTTCAGAGTCAGGCCCCCGCTTGTTCCGCTGCACGACAACAAGGGGAATAAACAACCACAATCGGAAGTTGTCATAACGAAAGTCGTTGATATTGAAGAATGTGTTTGGTGTCCAAAGTTAGTATGGTTGTTTTAATAAAGGTTAATGAATTTATTCAAATTATTAATAATATCAGTTTGTTTGTTTATTTAGTATAATGAGTTGTATACGTGTATTAATATAGTAATCTTTATTAATTAATTTATTTATTTATTATTTTCATTTTTCTAATCGCTAAAGTTAATATTCACTGATTGGTTTTTTTTATAAGCTTCTTTGCATTTTTGGTTTAATTATTTCTACTGGATTATTAAGTTTTGATTAAGTTCATATTCAAGTTTTTTAATAACTTGTTTTTCAAATCGACAGACTTGGTTTGAAAGGAAAAGTTGATGTCACTGCAGAAGTGAAGGTTTCATAATGGCTGCCATTTTTTTAATTTTGTATTTCAGAAGAAGAGAAACTTTAGTTTTAAAATCACTTATAATATTTGAATTATCAAAAATTGTAACTAATTAGCTATAAATATATTTAATTTGCAATAATTGTGACTAATTAGCATTAATTGTAACTAATTTACATAAATTATGGCTCATTAGATTTTATTAATACTAATTAACATTGATTATAACTCATTAGCATTAATTATATTTAGATAGCTGCATTATTGTGTTTTGAATGACGACTCAAAACTTGTTTCCTTCTTTCCAGATTCACAGCAAGGCAATCAATAAAAGTTGTACGAGTACGATACCCATCGAATTGAAAACCGGAAAAACATCTTACTCTGCCGAGCACATGGGACAGGTACCATTGGCTGATTTTGTGCACCACATTGATCGACTGAGCATATTTTTCTTGAAAATATTGACGACTTTCAAAATTTAAAATTTCTCTCGACAAACGATATATAAGCCAATACTCATTATAACCAATGCAATTTTTATTTTAAAATTTTTATATAGTATGCTACTAGAGTTTGTTCATATCTAATTTAAAATACTAATTTTTTGAACAAACAACATTTTGAACTGGAAAAATAGTAGCGCGTATTCATCAAAAACATTTTGCAATCAGGTAACTTTGTATATGTTGATGCTGGATTGTCTTGCCAAAGAGGAAGAGAGAAAATTCAAATGCAGTAGCGGTGATGATGATGAAGATAACGATTATAATGATGGCAAGGGTGGATTGCTTGTGTATCTCAAGACCTGCTCATCAAAGGTTATACCCATGAAAAGAACTGCTGTTTGCGGTGAGGAATGAGATTATTCCTGTTTGTATATCTATTTGCATTTGTGTCTGTATTTCTATTTGTATTTGTTTTTATTTGTTTATGTGTTTGTCTCTGTAGTCTTATTTTTAATTATATTTTTTATATTTTTTATTTACCTGAAATCAACATAACACCTGACTATCCAATAATTTTTTTTTCATTTATATACTTTATGTAGGTCTCATCCAATTAAGGAACACTTTGGCATACCACTTGAAGAAAAGCTCAAAGAGGTCATCATTCGAGGATGCTGGTCTGGGAGGCTTGCCCGATGTTATTTACGACGAGAGAACTTGTGGTTACTGCGACCAGAGATTGAACTGTTGTTTGTATCAGAAGTGAGCCATAAATATGATTATCAATATAATAATATAATTTTATTATCATAATTATAATTTAAAATTTCAATTTTTTTATGCAAAAGAAACAAAATAAGGTTTTCTTATGGGCATAAATTATGTAAATGTTAATTATTAATTATTATAGGTCTTTTGAAAAAGAAGTTCGCAATTCGCCTCACCCGATGAGTAAGATTGTACCGAGCACACTTTCTCACTTGAAAGAGGCTCACCAACATTTTTTCCATCGTCTTTGCACCGCCCACCACCTGGAAGAAACAACGGAAAAGTTCAGGAGGGCGGGGCCTAATGAAAGCAATGCAACCAATGAAATACCACCTCTTGATTCGAGCAATATTTGGCTTTCTACGATCAAGAGCAGGTGCTGAATATTGATTTGTTTGAGCACTCTTTGATTTTGGTCCATGAATGTATAATTTCACACTGGGATTCCGTTTTTAAGATTTTTGGGACACACGGAACTAAATCTTAAGGTGCAAGATGCTGAACTTAAGTTGTCTTTCATTTTAGGGTTCAGCAAGGTATTTGCGTGAGAAATCTGATACTGCACGAAACGTCTCCAAATTCGGATCTTTCCGAACAGAGACACAACTTCAAACTCGTTTTTAAACCTCAACAGATGCCTGTTTCCCACTGCTT
The DNA here is from genome assembly GCA_963978895.1 of Erpobdella octoculata. Lineage (NCBI taxonomy): Eukaryota > Metazoa > Annelida > Clitellata > Hirudinida > Erpobdellidae > Erpobdella > Erpobdella octoculata. Next base: position 5,993,893 of record OZ022243.1, on the reverse strand, counting down.
GATTGGTGAAAAACAACATGGAAGTGATGCAATCATTGTAGGAGATATGGTGTTGATAAGTAGAGATGACGATGATGAATGTGAGGCAAGCTCGAAAAGGGTGGCAGTTGCTTCCGGGATGGTTTCTTTCATTCATGAAGTTCAAGGTCTGGAGGTACTTGCTGACAGGTGATTTAAATATGACGATTGTTTACGCATTTGAACGAATATTTCACAGTATTATGCTAATAAATCAATTATTAGACTTTGAGGCTTTTTTTAAGTATTACAACAATTGTTTACCAGGAATAAACTTTATAAAGTTAGAAAGTGTTTTTTTTTATTGAAACAGTGACATGAGTAGATACATGACTCCGATTGATGAAAGGCTAGCTAAAGGAGACGGAAGGAAGCCGAAATTTAGGATTGATAAGGTCGAATCGTTTAGCTCCCTGTCGTTGAATCTCTCGAATCTATCAAGATTAATGCTGGATGACCCCGTTAGGTTAGTTTTGTGATTTTTTTATTTGTTTGAAATAATTAGATAAATGAAAATTCCCGATGTTTCAGTCAAAAGTTAAGAGAGCTAATAATAGACATGAGACCACCAACATTTCTGGAGAAACTTTCAAAGAACATTTTGCCTAAAAGTAATTTTATTTTCATTTCCATTATGCTCTGTGATGAAAAGTGAATTATACGTTGTCTGTTTAGATGACGAATAGATAAAACTTTGAAGCTAAAATGTCACTGGTTCGAGTTTCTGCCTGCTTCAACTTTCACGCTTCTGCCTAAGTTGATACTTGAAATGTTCCTCATGGTGGAATGCACAAGTTTTTTTCATAAAGGATAATTGTTCACTTAGTCTCATTAAGAAACAAATTTGAATTACTATCTAATTACTTCCACTGGTTATCTGATAAATGTAATAATGTTTAATTATCCCATGAGAAATTATGACTTTACGACGAATTTATGAAATTATGACAACCTGTCTCTGTCGTGTAATATCGTAAATAAATTTCTGATTTATTGCAAAATATTTGTTTGCAGGTTTTTAATTCCAGTTAATTGTAATTGTTTTTCACGTACAGTCCAATCTTTTTTGAAGAAATGCAATCAACCTCAAAAGTCGGCCATATTGAAAGCCATCTTGTGCGAAGATTTTGTTCTAATTAAAGGATACCCCGGGACAGGTTGTATTCGTTGAAGTGATTCACGATTTGTTGAAAATAATTTAAAATGTTTCTTTGTATAGGCATATTGAAAAGATATGTTTTTTTTTAATTGTGATATATTTGGATGAATGGTTAGGTAAAACAACAACCATATCAACTCTGGTTCAAATCCTCACCTGCCTCGGACACTCCGTACTTCTCACGAGTTACACTCACTCGGCAATCGACAACATCCTCATCAAACTCATAGAAGTATTAAAACCTCTACCATCTAATTATCATTCTTTTATGCTAATTTATCTAATTGTGGTTATTCTTATAATTATTTGGCATATTCATAAAGGTTAAATTTAGTTTTTAAAAAATGAATATTTTAATGCTTTCTGAAGATGGAGTAATAGTATTTGAATTTTAGGTAATTTAATAACTTAACCAAATTTTTATTCTAATTTAATCAGTAATTTATGTAATTTATTCATTTCTGCCAACCAACAAAAGAAAGGAGTTGATGTACTAAGGTTAGGGAGGTCAAGCAAGAGAGTTCACCCAAAGGTCGTACCTTTCTTGGACGCAACACTCATTCAATCCATCACTTCACCTGAAGATTTGGACAAGTTTTATTCATCAAAGGTTGAAAGATCACTGAATTGTGTAGATGATAGTGATTATGATGATGATGATGATGATGATGATGATAATGAATGATTATGATGTTAGAGCATTGACATTAAAAATTGAATTTTATATCGGATTTGCCTGTTTAGAATCGGTAATTTGCCGTCTCTGTGAACGAATGAATAAACTATTTCAGATGGTGGTAGCAACGACTTGTTTGGGCATCAACCATCCGGTATTCATGAGGCGGAACTTCGATTACTGCATCGTGGATGAATCGTCGCAATCCTTGATGGCGTCGTGTGTCGGACCGCTCTTCAGTTGTAAGAAATTCGTTCTCGTCGGAGATCCCGATCAGCTGCCTCCAGTCGTACAAGACAAGGAAGCAAGGTTGGTTTGTTTTAAGAGGGAAATTTTTGAGAAAGTTTCAGTGTTGGGTTAGTTTTGGTAGTTTAGGTATACCACATTGTTATAGCAGGCAATTTTTTTTATATCTTGGTCTGTATGCATATATATTGGTTGATTAAAGTAGTTAGGTTTCAGATTTTTATGTCATTCTGTAACATATGCATTTGTGTTTACTTACATCTTACTGATGTTGTAACATTTTATGATATTTTATAACGTATCATCTATTTGATTGTATTGTTTTGTTTATATTATTTATTTATTAAATTATAAATGCCATTTCTCTGCATGAAGAATGATGGGGCTGGATAGAAGTTTGTTTACGCATCTTGAAAATCAAGGAGCCACTTATGAGTTGAGTCTTCAATACAGAATGAACAAGTTAGTCATTTATTATTCCAATTATAATTATTTGTTTGTTTAATATTAATTCCCATCGTAATGGTTTTTTTTTTAAATGTTTCGTAATTTCAACTACGATGTGTGTCTTGTGATCATTAGATATTTAATATATAAAAATGAATGTTTGTATGTATCCTATTCGTGTATCAATCTTTCTCAAATTTAAGCACCTGAATTGATTTTATTGAAGTTCACTTGTCAAATGTGGTTTTTGTTCACTTTGTAAAAACAATCAGTTTTTATGGCCAAAAAACTCAGACAAAGCTGGGTTTTTTCATAAAATTATTATTATTATTATTATAAAATTAATAAATTTCTCATTCAATACATGTTCACGTCATACAGAGAAATCATGCGGCTAAGCAACGAGTTGATATACTTCGGACGACTGGAGTGCGGAAGCGAATCCGTGGCTTCCGGAAAGTTGCATCTTCCCTTGATGACCGATGAAATGAAACTATCGGTGGTTGTTTTTGTACTTTTGGGATGGATGGATGATTAATTTTCTTTTCAGTTTTATTTGATGAAACATATCTTATAAAATAATTTTTAAGAAACATCTCAGAAACTTCAGAACAAACATCAATATTGTTGTTTGTGTCCTTAATTGTAGCCACAATTTTTGATTAAATATTTCTGTTGTTATTAACATTCAAATTTATTATTTTGTATATATATATATATATATATATATATATATAGATATCCATGTATCCGGATTGGTTGCAATCTTGCATTGATGTTGATGAAGAGGTGATCTGGTTGGACACCAGTTCTTTGAACCAAGAGTCTGCTTCTCCTGCCACATCGACTGTAACCAATCATATTGAAGCATCACTAATCTCTGTTGTTGTTCAGCTCTTTGTCAAGGTTGTATAATAATAATAGAAATAATAATTTTATTTGAGTGTTTCGAGATAAATGCGGAGAAATATACAGACATGATTCCGGGAATGCCAGGATTAACCGAATTACAGAAAATAGCCATAGTAGGAACTGCACATATTTTGCTTAAAGTGCTTGAATGAATCTATTTGAACTTTTGTGAAGTTCCTAATTCATTATTTTCCAGCTGAAAATCTGAGATTAACAGAATGATAACAATAATATTGCCATTAGAAAAATAAATTAGCACAGCGCCACATCATTAAAAAGTAATTCGGCACCACATTGTATAATATTTCCTTGTGCTTTTGCATTTATTATTATAATAATAATAATTATTATTATTATTTTTTTATTAAACAATTGATAATTTGTTGTATCATTACCCTGTACAACCAGGACACATGCCCTCAGCGGCAGATGTTGATGCACATAAATCTGTATTTCTTTTGACTGGCAAGGAGGTTGGCCCATGCTGATTTTATGATAATAATGTTATTTTTTTTAATTACAGGTGGGAGTTTCTGTTAATGAAATTGGTGTCATCTCCCCATATAAAGCTCAAGTGTCGCTTCTAAAGCGAACGTTGAACTCTCAAAAAGAAGACATGTCTGAAATCGAGGTCAACACGATTGACCAATATCAAGGTCGAGATAAAGAAATCGTGCTTGTTAGTTTCGTCAAGTGGGGGCAAGAAAGTTCAAAAGAGACCAATGTATGTTATCATGTGTACATGAAAGAAGTGAATTCGATAAGTTTATTTTATTAAGATTCAAACATCTTTCAGAATAATGGCATTCTCAACGACAAACGACGTTTAAACGTGGCCTTGACTCGTGCAAAGTTCAAGGTTATTCTTGTAGGGCATGCGTCATACTTAACTGCATTCGAACCCTTAAGGAAGCTGATCTTGGGAATCATCAAACCTCAACAGGTGGTTATAATTTCGTGGTTTTTAAATGGTCATGATTGAGATGATGATAGTGATAGAGGATGTAATAATGATGTTAATTGCAGAAGGGTTGATGATGATAGTAATAGGGGTTGTAATAATTAGGTCAATGGTGGAGTAATGCACGGGCCGATTTTTCGCGGGCCGGTCCGTTTCATAAGTCAAAATTCCCAGGCCTAAAATCCCTATATACCATATACTTTACAAAAATCTCGGCCTGGCCTGTGCAGTACTCTAGTGGTGGTGATGATGATGATAGTGATAAGGAGGAATAACATGTAGGAAGATAATGGCAATTTTATTATAACAAGAACTTTAAATTAGTAATTCATAAAAATATAATGCATGATTAATATTGATTAATTTATTCATCACATTAGTTTATTTCTTATTGAAATATAATTTATTTAAATATTAATTTTGTAATTAAACAGATGAAGAAGATTGAAAATATGTCGATCTTAAACGAATTGGTTGATGTAAAATATTAATATTATGTATATAATTTTTTGTTTTTCTGTGCATAATTTTGATATTGTATTGTCAACATTTTTCACAAGCTGTTTACTACTGTTTCCATATAAGCTGTTTAATATTATTTCCATATTTAGTAATAAACAAATTCAGGTATTTCTTTTATTAAGATATTTTTTTTTCTGCCAATTCCAAAGATTCGACCAATCAAAGTCATTCTATTTTTACTTAGTCATTTGTTTATATTATTGGCTGTTTGCTTGCGTTTTTATGACATTTTTGTTTGAAAGGGTGCATCCTAAATATCTGTGTAATAATTATTTTATTAGCAATTAATGATTGCCATTAATTAAATTATTTAGGTTTGGAGAAAGTTATTAATTATTGTTTAAATGAAGTCAATTTATACACATTACTAGCAGGGTTAACAGTGGTTTTTAGATGTTTTTCTCTAGTCTTAACCCTATGGTTGGAATAACCCCTGTGCTCGGGGTACGGAGTCCAAACTCTCTTTAAACCTTATTCCCTCTATGGGGACTACCTCCTTGCCATTTTTTGTATATGCTTTTATTAACTTTCACTTGTCCGGATGTCCGTTGACGTTTTGAAGTTTGGAAGATCATTATAAATTTCGCCTATTTAAAAAAAATTATAGTTTAATTAAACAAAAATTAAATTTAAGAAACAACAACTATTAAAAAATAAATTAACGAAGCATATGATAATGACGAAAAAACTTCCATCTTCATAGTAACTATCAACATGTTTCGTTTACTATTCACCGGGATAATATTTTCATGATAGATGTCGCTATGAAATTTTTTAGCTATCTTAAAAGCCTGTTTTTAATTTTTAAAATTAACTTTCACTTGTGTAGATTGCTACAGCTGTTCAGATGTGATAAGCGAACCAATAATCACACACACTACATTATGCATTGCCTTGTATAATTATACTCTATATTCTGTAATATAATCCCGCTATAACGTACTTCAAGGAACCCAAGAAAACAAATCAAGTTGTTATGAAAAAATAAGTTGCATTTATTTTACATGTGAAACGTCAGTGAGGCAGTAAAAAGTGCAATATTATGGTCTAAAATAAATATATGTCACTTTCTTCTGACTAGTGGTCCACTGACTGGAATGCTTTGTGACCTAACCTAGAACAAGTAAAGGAAAAATGAGTTTTTCAACACAAACTCTTTTTTAATTGAATCATGTAGGTATTGTCATCCAATATAAACCTATGCTGAAAGTTTCAGCTTCCTAGCTAGTCAAAAAGCTGCGTACAGAGCAGTGGCGGCGCTAGGATTTCAGAAGAGGGTGGGCAACATTTGGGCAAACAAAATTCAGGTCGGGCAAGCATTGACGGCAAACCTAACGTATGCATTTAACTTGTTAAGGTTAATCACAATGACATTGCATTTGCTAGTGAATTTATTGTTACTTAATTTCGTAACTAAACTTGTGATTTTATTTGGTGGTAACTAAATTTCGTGAATGATATCACAGAATTTATGCCAAAGCATCCTTAAGGAACGCTTAAGTGCAGCATTACACACTATAAAATAACCCCGTAGTTAGACCATAACCAAAGAATACAAGTTTTTTGGATCAAAAATATATTTCTAAAAGCAAGTTCAAAACAAACACAAAGTACTTAACTTAGTTAGACATCAAAACATGATTTAAATTGGCATACAACGATACGACAATTGTTGTGTGAACTACAAAATTTATTAATAACATCATCAAGTTCAATAATTTCAGCACGTTCCCGGTTTATTGCTATTGTACTTATGTCGGCTAGACGAATGTCAAACATACTAATTTGATCCTTTTAACTTTTCCCTCTTCTTTTTTCCAGGCTTAGGACTGGCTTGCAAAAACAAGGCGGAGTTCCAAACATACTGTTTCGAAGGTAGGTTTTTATAATCCGAAGTTTAGAAAAACTAAGCTCACAAGCAGCAGATCTCACCGGCAATGTCAGAGCAATTTGAATCAGTCTTTAAAGTTCATAAAATGCATCTTTGTAAGGCTTTATAAAATGGAGCAAATCAATCAATAATGACAATTACGTTGATTTTCTTTACATTAAACGCTTACTGTGACATTCAGCTTGCAAATCAGAAATATTGAGTTGATAAAACTAAGCCTTAAATTTCACACTATCTATTTTAAGAAATCTATCAGGTTTAGGATCCAGAAATTGAATACTCTTTATCAATGAACAATTTTCTAATGAAAATCTACGTTTTAATCTTATATATAAAAATGAATGTATGTTTGCATATCCGAGTATCAAATGTAAACGGCCGAACAGATTTCATTGAAGTTTGGCACACTTATGTAACTTATTCAAGCGGTGGTTTCTGTAAAGTTTTAAATAAATTTGTTTCTCCGTTGATGTTTTATGGACAAAAAATAATAATATTGTTAAACAGAAAAGTTTGTAATAACCACAATAATAATAATAATAATAAAACAAATTAAAACATTTTGTAACTGCCACGAGTGGGGGCAAAAAAAAGCCCTGCTAGTTGTTTTATTTATTTTCTGGCAAAAAATGCACCCACTGCAGGCAGCAGTCACATATAATCGCGTCCCCTATGTTTGCATCTCTTCGACACGTTCTACAGGTGTAGTTTGGATGCTCCTTCTTCGTTTTTACTGTAAAAATTGAATACATTAAAAATTAGTTTTCTGTTGTTTACTTGTAACACAATTTCAAAGTTATTTTAACTTACTCAATTTTAAAATTGTGGTCCACGCATCCACAGCAAACAGGCCTTTGAACAATGGAAGATGTTCAGACGCTTCCGGCTCTGTTATGGCTGTGGAGACATCTATAAACGGACACACGCTTTTAACGAGGCATCCCTCCTTCACCACCCTTCCAGCCTCCTTTTCACCGAGAATCCACGAAAGAAACACTAATTAAGAAAAGAAAGTTAAAAACAAAAATGATTTTTTTTACTCAAATTTTGAAACTTACGCTTTTTTCTTTTTCCAGCATAGCTGAAAATTTTCGTGGCAGCTTCTTATAATGGTCCGAGCGGCGGGTTTTTCCGGGCCTTCCGGGACCGTGAGCAACTTTTGGAAGCTCGAGTCCTGACAATTCTATCGATGGCTGGTTCGGTTGCTCAGTGTCAGCTTTATCCAACCGCCGCCGCTTGTTTACCGGCTGATCCACTGCTCCAAAAGCAAAATTATTTTAATAGCTTATAACAAAAAGTTACCTCATAACATGTAGACAACTCCGCCTCGCTAATTGCGAGCCAGTCCCAAGCCTGGAGAAAGGAGGAAGGAAAAGTAAAAAGGATCAAATTCTGATCCACGACAGGAAGTACTTAAGTGCTTCCTACATACAGCCATTAGAGTCTTAAAACACCTGGTGTAAAGGACTATAAACTATTATAAAAAAAAAAAAAAAAAAAAAAAAAAAAAAAATCATAACATGTAATTTTTACCTAGGGTACCTAATTTTCCTTTCAGACAATCCTGGAGAACACGATCATCACTTGAGCACAATTGATCAGACACGTTATCCACTGCTCCAAAAGCGAAATTATTTCAATAGTTTATAACAAAAAGTTACCTTATAACATTTAATATTTACCTAGGTTAACTTGAAAATCTTTCTTTTGTTGGATACAATTTTGGAGAACACGAAATGTTGCCAGGTACTTCTCATACATGGGCTTTGACATTGTTTTTCCCCTTTCTGTAATATTGTCCATTGCAATTGGCGTTCAATTGTCGGGACAAGGTGGATTTTCTTCATCTTCCTGTTGAAAAAAAAACAATAATATTTTTAGTATATATATATATATATATATATATATATATATATATATATATATATATATATATATATATATATATATATATATATATATATATATATATATATATATATATATATAGAGCAAGCGAGGAAGGAAACGGGAGCGAGAAAAACGATAGGAAAACCTTTAAAACACCGGGTACCCAACTAGTATAAAACTTAACTTAATATATATATATATATATGCGTCTTAAAACCAGGGGCGGCGCCAGGAATTTTGTTCTGGGGGGGTCCAAAATGTCCAAGGACAAGTATATATATATATATACATATAATATATATATATATATATATATATATATATATATATATATATATATATATATATATATGGTTCATAGTCCTTTACCCATTTTGTTAAAAACTGAAATAGAACTATGTAAGAAATAAATACTGAAGTATTTACACTAGCAGATCACAATTTAGTCATGTTTTTTTTAGTTTATCTAGGTTTGTTACTGGCAAAGCAAAGTTCAAATATAAATGGAAAAATGTAAGTTGTTGTTATTACTAGTTTTTTTCTAAAATTAAAATTTATTCAACTAACACAAAAGAAGAGTTCAAAAAACAAACGAAGCTCATAAAATTATTATTCAATAATACCATAAATTACTTAACAGTAAACGAAAAACAGTGAACTATCATCAATAAACATTGAATAATCATCAAACTATACAGAATGTTTAAGAAAAACTACTATAATATAGTTAAACTGCATGCAGCAAAAACATAGTTTGAAAAAAAGAAGAAAGCCCGCCGCAGGCGAAAAAATTTTTCGACTATTTTTAGTCTGCAGTCTGATTAACCCAATGAGGTTCAAATACCCCCCCCCCCTAGTTAAAAAATTCTTTGGATTTGCAAAAATCTCATGGGTGGCACCTGTCGGAGCTGGGGGGGTCCGGACCCCTGGACCCCCCCGCCCAGCGCCGCGCCTGCTTAAAACACATGGTGTAAAAGACTATAAACTATAATAAAAAAAAAAAAAAAAAAAATATATATATATATATACCTTAAACAACTGGAAATAAATAAAATAAAATAAATATATATATATTCATTTTTTTTATTAATTATTAATTAATTAAATAATTAAAATAAATAGAAGAACAATGCGATTTATTTTCTCTCTCTCTCTCTCTCTCTATGTTTCCTTGGTGATGGGTGTAATCCAACTCGAATTTAGTTTAAACTTATTGGCAGTTTTTTTTTATTTACATTTAATTTTTTTATATACTTTTTTTAATTAATCATATATTTAAGAACTACTCATAAACCGGAAGTGGGAAAGCGACCGGAAGCGGGAAAGCGACCGGGAACGGTAGAGCAAGCAGGAAAGAGAAAGCGACCGGAAGCGGGAAATTTATCGGACGCGGGAGAGCAATCAGGAACGAGAAAGCAACCGGAAGTGGGAAATCAATTTTTAAGGGGCGCCAAAAAATTAAGCAGGCATTTTAAAAATTTGCAATCGGGAAAGCGACCGGGAGAGGGAGAGCAAGCAGGAACGAAAAAGCAACCGGATGCGGGAAAGCGACCAGGGGCGGGAAATCGACCGGGGAGCAAGCGAGGAAGGAAACGGGAGCGAGAAAAACGATAGGAAAACACCGGGTACCCAACTAGTATAAAACTTAACTTAACTACACTTTCTTCAGCTGCAATACACAACAGACAATCAAAATTTATCACAAATGTTGAACACGCCTGGCGCTGAATGCAAGAAAGGAGTGGAATTTCTGCCAATTAGGAACTGATAGCAGATCATTAACAATATGCACTGATGTTGATCTTGGACCTGCTGGCGACTTACAGTTTATATAATAATTTAATTTTAATAAATCAATTTACCTTGTTTTCTTGCATGAAAGAAATCACTGATTACAGAACGCGAGAACGAAATGCACAGAAAGAGACGAGAGAGTTATGGCGGATTTTCTTAGCTCGCTGATTTTATATACTGTGCGTCACATAGGCTACAATCTTCCCGCCATTCTCCGGAGGCCTAGGCCCCCGAAATTATGAAATCGAGAATCCAGAGATAAAAATAAACTATGCAGGCAGTCTGCCTGAAGACGACACATTATTTTGTTAATTATAAATATTTGATTAAATAAAGATTATTTTATTAATTATTTAATAATTTATTTGCTGCTATTGCACCGGCGGTGACCGATTATTTCCCCGGCAATCCCGCCGGTGAAATAATCGGTAAAATTGCTACTGCGCCGGCATTGCCGTGGTAATAGTTATAACGTTATTTTTCCGGATAAAACCGTATAAATCGTTGACAGAAATGTAAACAAATTTCTGCCAGGTTGATTGACAGGTCACGTGCAGTAAATAAGCCAATCAGGCATTCCTATGCATATTTAATTTATATAATTATTCACGCTGAATCAAAAAATAAAATAAAACGCAGATTTCGTATAAAAAAATTTTCTTTTCAAATAAAACGTAGCAAATTAATAAAATTTGTTTTATTACAACAGTTATTACATGGTCATAATCTTCGCAAGAGGAAACATGATTTTGTACTCCCTTCCATGCAACGTCACTCTGCTAGTTTTGCTTGTAACTTTATTATTAGAATGCTCTTCTATGACTCTTACTAACCTAACTTCTTTCTACTCTATTAGCTGATTCAGTAACATTATTCTATTATTATTGTCTAAAATTAACTATTGCCAGTCATTATAATTAGCGAAATATTGAACGTTCGTTATAGACTTTCTTTTAATTCCGTTTTTTTGCTTATTTGTTTATGATTTCCTACGTTCTGTCAGGTTTTTCTTTAAAACGCGAATAAATAAATAAATAATATGTCTGGATGAGCTCTGATGCCTTCTGGAAGCAGACTTCTCTTTTCTCATTCTTGCGATGTCAAATTAAGATACTCGTTGAGGTAAGAGGTAGCATTATGCACGTCATAGGTTCCCCGCATCTTTTTCATTTTGTCTTTTGTATTCCGCCACAGATTTTCTATTTGCTGGGTGTGTAAACTGAATTTAGAAACCATCTGCAATTTGGTGCAGAAATTACACTTTCGTCAATTTGTACGACGTGCCTGGGCCCTCCTATTCTGACCCAATATGTGCAGAGATCCGTAGCATGTTGAACCAGTTAGGCAAAGTGTACCCACTAACTACCCAGTACAAGAAATTGATGCTCGTCCATTGTCTGCCGATCACTTATAGTCCAGTCGCTCACACGTTGATCGACATACCAGATGCCCTTAATACTTAAAAGAGATGCTCGTCCATCGATCACGTATAGCCATATAGCGCGTTGTTTTTTACCGGATTCCTTTGACACGCCTTGCCCTTATTCTTTCACCCTCACGCCATCTAAACGCTTATCCTAACCCTTGACTCTTACTTAGAGCAGGAGCTACTGGGGTTAACACCAGGATTCACTAGCGCAATCTATTTAACAACGCGTCCGTTGATAATATAGAATAGATAGGACCAATTAAAATTAAAACTGTCCATTCATTATTAACAATAACATAAATAACTTACTGTGCATTCATTATTATTAGCATAAATAATAATTTAAGTTCACTTTTCTTAGTCGTGGGCGGGGCTTATCACCGGGAAAAATTTGTTTACATTTCTGTCAACGACTTATACGGTTTTACCATTTTTCCGTAATAATAATTATATATTTTTAATTACCATAATGGAAAAACCGTATAATCCGGGGTATAAACAAATTCTAAAAAATGTATCGGCGTAAGCTCCGCCCCTTAATTTCTATGCTCCGCCTCTGGGATGGGATGTGCCTGATCGACTTAAAGTATATATTTAATTTTTTGTAAAATATTATCTAGTTTAATAATTATCAAAAATAATTTAAAATATTGCTTAAATATAAAATGTTTGGGATGTGCTTTGATGCGAAAAGCGAAGCGTATTTACCAGACCGCAAGACCATTAAGCTGATTAGAACAATTACCTACCACTTGTCTTCGCGAATTATTCATGTTCACAAAACAAAGAAAGCATCTATAAAGGACTGAAACTTAAAACTTGATAATTGTTTTTGTTTTTAATCTGGGCGTGTTATTCAAAGGCTCTGAAGCAGATTAAAGCAGTATTAGATGATAATATGCTCTCTTAGATGGTTAAAAAAATACATTTGACTTCTTTTTGTGACTGACTACAACTTTTCCCATATTATTAAACAGTTGATAACGCAACATATGTCAATCAAATTAGTGCATTAAGTAATAATGACGAAATCGCAGTTGTGGATTTTAGGGTTTGTCTCAAAATAAAAGGCTCAGTCGTAGATTAGGAGACTGTGCAAAGCTGTCGTTACACTTTAATGATTGAAATTAAAAAATATACAGTCACTTAATTTATTTTTTTATCAACCATCACCATAAATTCATCTTAGCCATTCACATTACCGGCTTTAGTTGCCGGTTAGCTAATTTTCAGTCATTTATAGATGCTACCTTTTCCAAGTGGCAATTTGTTCTAATTAACTTAATGGCCTGGTAACAGACTAGCGAATACGCTTTGCATCGGAGCAGACCCCAATCAATTATCAACTGCTAATTTTCTGTCATTTATAGATTCTTCCTTTGTCTTGTGAACATGAAGAATTTGCTAAAACAAGTCGCAATTGTTCTTATCAATGGTCATAATCATAGATATCTATGGTCATAATAAAGACCAGATAATGCGCTTCGCATCTCGAATAACAACAATTTACTACATTACTTTCAATTTTAATATTTATATTTTAATATTATTTGTTAAATAAAGTTATTGGTTATTTTGTCTGTTCTAAACATTAACACACTGGCTTTCCATTAAATCATATAAAAAGCCGCAACACTAGCTGTCAATCATTCTATTTAGACCTGTCAATCAAAATAGCGGCCATACTTGTTTTTGTTTGTACCCCGGATTCTACGGTTTTACCCACAATAATAACTCCAATTTAATGATCCAAGCAGTTGATTAATTTTTGATAATAAAATTCTCTCGGAAAAGTCACGAAACGCGCAAGAGAACAGCAACAAAAACTATGAATAGCGAAGTCAAACAGAAATTACTATTTATAGCGCAGACAAAAATATTTACAGCGCTTAAAAAAAATTATTAGCAAAAGTAACACAAAAAATAGTATTCAAGCAGTCAAAATAACATTATTTACAAAAAAAATATAAGTTTATTTAAGTCCGAACTGTTCTTCATAGAATGTTAAACACAAATTAATTCATACTTTTTTTTTAAAAATAAGTAATTTGTTTTTAAATTGTTTTATAAAAACTCGCACAATAAATTTATTTGACAACTAATTTATTTGACATTTCATTTCGCTTCACCTTTACTTAGTTACTTAGTTCACTGTTTAGTTTATGAACCTAGTTTTTCCTACTACCTGGCGGTTTTCTGTCATTAACTTCTTCTTTAATTATATTTTCAATAAATTATTTGGATCATCCGATTGGTAATTTTATCCAGTTTCTAATTATATTAATTTTATATTAAAAAAATAATTAAAAACACCGAAAATAATTTCTGCACCTATTCTCCATGATTACCCTGAATTATTATATTATTAATTATTATAAGATTATCATTATGCTCTAACATTTTGTGTTTTGTGTTTTACAAAAAGGAGTTGCAGATTTGAAAAATAAATTTAAATTCATTGTTTAAATTCAGGCCTCCTAGTTTTCAGAAAGGCTCCGTATGATAAACATTTTTTAAGCAACGCTCTTTTTCACTTGTCAAACAACCACTGTAAATTACAGGGGTTCACTATTAAACAGCAACATACTTAAAAAATATATTTTAAAATTATAAGGTATGGCAGATAAAAAACAAACAAGCCAAGCATCGAACTTGAATCTGGTTCTCACATTGATTTTCCCTTACTGCACTGCCGACGACGTACAACGGAAAATAAAAGCTCTCGAGAAGCTCGGAATCACAGAACCCGAAGATATGAAAAACTTGGTCTATCCGATGCTACAATATCGCTCAGAGTTTAAAGCTGCTGAGAAGAACAAACTGTTAAAATTTGTTAAAAAAAGTATGCGTGGAGATTTTTTAAAATTATTATTATTATCATTAGTTTTATGACAATTTAAATTTTTAGATTATCCTAAGGAATATGCAGAAAAGGAAAGACTATCAACTAACAAAGAGGCCGACTTAAACACGCGTATTTTGGAAGCGACAGTAGCGCTCAAGTCTAGCATATCCGATTTTTGGATACCTGAGAAGAAATGGATACTGAAGAAAATCGAAGAAAAAGAAATAGAACTGAAAGATCTTGAGAGATCAAAGACACAGCTCGAAAAGAAAAATGAAAGAAAACAGAATATTGATGGATTTGTTGAGGCTCTTGCAATGGGGTTAACCACTCTTGCAACTGCTTACAATACCGAGAAAGACATCGAAAGGGTGAAAATGGAACTTGAAGAATACAAACGTAAGCTTAATGAAATAAACGAAAGATTAATGGCTTTGTTGGAAACCGGTCTTCGTGATAGAATGGGAATGCTTTCTCTATATAACTAAATATTTTCAACATTTGAAAAGTTATGAACATAGTTTTTTAATGTCATAAACAATGAAATACATAAAATGACATTATGCATTTTTCATTTATATCCAGGGATTTATTTTTTACTTGTTTGTTTGCATTATTTTTTCATGTTAGTACCAATGTGAGTGTTAGTTTTGTCTTAAAGTTTTTAATCGTATTATATATCCAAATTTTTTCAATGTTTTTCTTTAATTGAATTAGTTTTAATAAAATTATCAATTTAGATTTATTTTTGTTTGTTTAAACTAAATTAAACGGGATGCGGAAAGTTCGCCTCTGTTTTTTGTCCCCGGGGAAGATTCGCCCCCGGTTTTTTGCATCTGGGAAAGTTCGCCCCCGCGCTTTTCGCCCCTGGGAAAGTTCGCCCCCGGCTTTGGCTTTTAGTTTTTCACTTCTGGTAAAATTTGCTCCCGTTTTTTGCCCCCGGTTTTTTACCTTCGGTTTTTCACCTCTT
The DNA here is from genome assembly GCA_963978895.1 of Erpobdella octoculata. Taxonomy (NCBI): domain Eukaryota; kingdom Metazoa; phylum Annelida; class Clitellata; order Hirudinida; family Erpobdellidae; genus Erpobdella; species Erpobdella octoculata. The sequence goes on along the minus strand of OZ022243.1, from coordinate 5,978,133 downwards.
TTTTTCTCCCGGATTTTTTAGTTCTGGTTTTTGTCCACAGTGGTTTGCTCTAAGAAAGGCTGCTCTCGGATTTTGGCCTCTGTTAAAGTTAGGCTCCAGGTTTTTCCTTCTGAATTTTTTTACCAAAAACTCGGTTCATCAGCTATTTTAAGAAGTAAAAGTTTCTAAGAATTTAGAGAAGTATCTACAATTATCCCCCCCTTAACCTGGTCATTTGCTGTTATGGGAGGAAAAAGTGTTAAAGTGTGGGTTTTAAAGTATTTGCTTTCTCCGTTTTATGCTAAACTAACGCTCCTGCCCTCCACTAATTTTCAAATTTCCTCTCAAATTCAAGTGGTCTGGATGAAACACTGTTGGCAATATTTTTCAGGGGTTATTATTACTTTTCCAAGGATAAAGGGTTCTAGGAGGGAAAAAGTCGAAGACCCCAGGAACTAACGTCTGATAAGAAAATCGTGCAAAAAAATTATAAAATGGTGATAAACCTTTCCAAATTAAAAACAGGAATGAAAACCGGTGCGAAAAAATTAAGGTAAAAAACCGGGGGCAAAAATCGGAAGCAAATTTTCTCAGGAGCAAAAAACTGAAAACCTTAAAAACTGGGAGCAAAAACTTGGGGGCGAAAAACCGGGGGCAAACTTTCCCAGAGGCGAAAAGCGTGGGGCGAAACTTCCCAGGGGCGAACTTTCCGTAAACCAAATAGAATATATCCAAGGTATAACATTGAAGCCAGAGCAAAATAATTCAGAAGTAATTACACATCATCCACGTTAATTGAAATAAACACTTCTGTTATGTAAAACATTTCCTCCCGATTTTGTGGAAATGTGATAATAAGAGTTTGGATTGTTTTGGTGATGATATGAGTTTGGAATCCTTATGCAGGTCCCCAACTTGTAGTCACTTTAATAATAAAGGATGTTACAAAAGCTTAGAAGTTATTTAAATTTTCATTTTTTTTAACTTTCAAATTTACGAAAAACTCTCTTGATGTGACACGTTTGGTCTAAGCTCCGTAGGTATTTATTTTAGAAAAGTCGCAATAAAACTGAACGCTTGCTTTTGTTATAGCACTATCGCGTAAGCTTGATAAACATTAAACATGTTCAAAGTTAAAACAAATGCTGGGCTAGATTGTTTTCGCTGATAGCTGGTGAGTTTATCTTATCTCTTTAACTTTTCTAATGAAAATCTACGTTTTAATTATACTATAACAGTATCCAAACATGTAAAAAATAAGTGTAGTTTCATATGATCAAAGCTATTGATATTTTGTTGATCACCTGTGGTTTCCATTATTACTGATTTCTGTAGTTTTTTATGAACCTTCCTCTTTTTGTGGATTTCTCCCATTTAAGATTATACATACCTATTAAATCCGATGCATCATTAATAATGATTTTCCACAATTATTTATCTAATTCGGGATTATCACGCTCTTTTAAGAAGTCGTTCAATATTTCAGTTATCAAATTGATAGCAGCTAATAAATTTAAATTTACAGACTGAAGAAGTTTTGTGACAGTCATTACGCGGAATAATATTTGCTCCATTAAAATTAGCATTACGACTAAATTGGAGGACATGATCAGTTTTAGTAGAGACTTGGCATTTACTTGTCTATAACATTTAAGGTTTATGCACATTATAGAACCAAAATTAACATTAAATGTAACAAACTCTCGCATTTTGTCACATTTTTTTACAGCTTTTACTTTTAAAACAAAAACTACGACACAGTGTTTTATAAGACGTAAAATTTACATTAATGTTTAATTAACTGTTGTAAAATTATAGTTTAATAATTTTTTTGTGAGGACGGGCAAACTTTGGGCAAGACCATTGTGAGGGCGGGCAATGCCCACCCTTGCCCATGCCTAGCGCCGCCACTGGTACAGAGAAGGATACTCACACACAAACAGAGATTTTAACAGAGATTGTAACTTAAACAAGTAAAGGAAAAAAGAGTTTTTCAACACAAACTTTTATTTCAAATACACTCGATATAGAAATACGAAAGATGTTCAAATTAAGTTTTTTTATTGAATAATGTATTGTTGTCCAATATAAAGCCATGCTGAAAGTTTCAGCTTCCCAGCTAGTCAAAAAGCTGGTTAAATTTTATTTGCAAGATTTGCGTACAGAGAAAGACACACACACAAACAGAGATTTTAAGCTAAATAAAAGTTTAAAATAAAAATTTGTAAAAACCATTTACAAAGAGTGTTTTCATGATGTTGATAAATTGATGGTCCGATCATCTTCTTAAACGCATCAAGTGGTTTATGGTTCCACTATGGCCATAATGTCTACATCAACGATGACGATGGTCAAAACGAATATCATGTCGATGAAGATGACGATGGTCTTGTTACACATTTGACGAATCGAAGCATGAAGATTGCTTTGAATATGATATTTAGGTTTAGCGCCTGAGAGTTATTCAGGAAAGGTTATACTATTAATTTAATCAACATGTGACTTGCTGTTTACTTGACTTGTCCGTTTTTTATTTCAATAAACCGATATACGACAAGTAACAGAAATTTTATTGTTTTTTTTTGTTTCTTTTTTTGTTTGTTTTATTTTATTAAGGTTAGTGAAAGGAGTTTGTTAACCCCGCGAGACACTCAACCTGAGCAATGCGTGTAAACTCCTTGCTTAAGGGAGCTACGATGGTGACGCCAGTGAGATTCGAACCGCCGACCTACGAGGCGACCGGCGAACGCTTTACCGCTTATCCACCACCGCCATCCTTACCGCTTAGCCACCACCACCATACAAATCTGAACGATCTTATTGAAACTCAGACTCATAGCAATTTGCATAAGAATAAAAATTAATGTTTCTTGAAGCATTTTTATTAATTTTTGGCTCTATATCAATTGTAAAATTTCTTTTTAAATCATTTATATTAACTTCACCGTGTTTGCTTGCTTGCTTGAGCCATACGTTGCGGGACCCTATACCACTAAAAAAATAACTTTCTGATATCCAATCAAATTGAAATTTGGTGTGCTTATTTGTCATTTGTTAGTTGTAAATTGAACGGTAAAATTCTAAGTAAATAATAAAATAAAATCAATTAAACCTTTAGAATTTTTAAAAAATTTAATGTAGAAAAACTATCAATTTTTGGGTTTTATAAAGAAAGCGATTTTTAATTTTACAAATTCATAATAAAACATTTGTTTGTTCCATTTTGATTTGAAAATAGCTTATATTTTCAATTTTCACAAAACATCTTTCGACGAGCCGTCGTATGCCGAAAGAGAGTTCCTTAAGAAGGAGATGGCGCAGCGTGTCTTGAAGGGAAACTTTGCCAAACAGTCGAGTTGCAGCGAGAAGCATTTGCACCTCGAAGATGGCCGATATCGTCACCAAGCTGTGCCTACTGATGCCACCAAACAGGCAACAATTCTGGACATCGCTTCCGGAAAGTGCTACAGCATCGGACTTGCTTACATGTTTTGAGTAGCGCTAACAGAAGTTGACAACAGTCATGAGTGAACAGAATAAAATTGTATAACAACGGGCTAGACTAAGTCTCTTTAATATACTTCCTTTTGCCACTGAAGCTTACACACGCTATGTTGCAATATTCCCAAGGCAAAAGGAAGCAAGTGCCATTTTAACTTTTTTTAATTTTTTCAAAAAAAAGAAGTGTACTACTGTTAATAAAAATATTTTAAACCGTATAGGATAACACTTTTGTTCGTAATTGCGATGAATCAAGAAAGGTTTTAAAAAATATTAGTTTTGCGTTTTCTACGAGATCACGTTTATGTGACTGGCTTCCTTTTGCCATTATGGCAAGGCAGTGTTCCTGTCGCCACGATACTGGACACTTTTATGACGTCTATACAAAATCACGATTTCAGCACCACACTCATTCTTTTCCACACCAAGGTTCTCATTAGTTTAAAGTTACAAAGATAACGCTAAAGAAAATCTAAATTTAATAAATAAATAATTATTTTAGTAACATTGCAAGTGCAAAAGTATCCATTGTGAAAGATTACCTACGATGAATGTTTCCACGATGAATTGTCTCACGATGAATTGTCTTCACGATTAATTGTCTCACGATGAATTGTCCACGATGAATTGTTTCACGATGAATTTGCCATAAACAATGGAAAATTAATTTGCATAATACAATTTTCCTTTAAACCGCCGATGCATAGATATTGGTTGAATGTCTTATAAAAAATATATCAATATACTTGGAAATAAATAAAATGAAAAATTTGTCAAATGAATTAAAAGAATTTCTTTCTTTGATACTTTTGCACTTATGCGTTGGGGCCCTTTACCACTCAAAAAACTAACTTCCCGTTATCCAATCAAGTTGAAATTTAGTAGGTTTATTTTTTGCTGCAGACTTTACATTCTATTAAATGTTCCAATTGATTGTAGAATAAAATCAATAAAACCTTAAAAATTAAAAAAAAATTAAAAATCTTATGTAGAGAAACGAACCATCAATTTTTAGTTTAATTAAAAAAAGCAATATTTAATTTTTAGTTTTAAAAAATTATAATTAAATATTTGTTTATTTCACATTGATTTGAAAGTTTCTTATATTTTCAATCCTCACATACTTTACATATTAAGTATTTAGAATACCTACTGTGGTCAATATTTTAAATTCTTTTATTGTAACGTCACCGTGTTATGTTTTTTTAATTTTAATTAAGGTTAATGAAACTTTAATTTTTTAAGTGGGTTGAAATTTAGAATAATCTTCCGCAGAGATACATCTCATGGACAACCGCTGACATCGGAACAAGTGAAAGTTAATAAAAGCATTTAAAAATTCGTCATAAAAGTTTGTAATAAAAATATCAGACTCGTTTTCGTGAATTTCTGATTGTATTAAATTTTACATCGAAATAGTTATCATATTTGTAATTATTGACTATGAAATATTGTTAAAATTCACTTGAGTCTTTTGATATGATAAACAAACCTTGATAAACTGTCACGAGTTTTGATTGCATTGACATTTTTATGCAGTTTTTCTTAACCCAAAGCTTTCTTTGTAGACACATTGTGCCACAGTTGCATGTAGACCGTCGTAAATTCTAGCAGATTTATCTCATCGAGTCTAATTGGTTTCTACATTTTTTCCCGCCGAGAAATGGTCGTTTATTTGGGAAAGAAAGAGAGAAAAATGGAGATAAAGACGGTAGAGAGACATATAGATATAAACGAGAAAAAAGAATGTACACGTATGGAGATGCAAGACAGAGCGCAGTTTCGCGTTATTTCTTGTTTAAAAAATGCAGAAACCAAATCGGAAGTTCTCTACAGTTTTCATGGAAAAAGCCATTTTGAAACAGAATAGGAAATAAAGTAATTTTTGCGTATTTGTTTTCCTAATTTTACAATTTGTTTTTGTTTGTTAGTCAGCTTTTGCTGTTCCTGAGATGATTTTTTTGAGAACGAAATAACATGATAACATATTGATTGAACTTGTGATGTGTAATTTTATTGAACACATGTTTTTATTTCATGCACATTTATTATTACTTCCTGTACATGAGTTTGTACTTCATGCACATGTGTTTGTACTTCATGCACAAGTGTTTGTACTTCATGCACATGTGTTTGTACTTCATGCACATGTATTTGTACTTCATGGACATGTATTTGTACTTCATGCACATGTGTTTGTACTTCATGCACACGTGTTTGTACTTCATGCACAGGTGTTTGTACTTCATGCACATGTGTTTGTACTTCATGCACATGTGTTTGTACTTCATGCACATTTATTTGTACTTCATGCACATGTATTTGTACTTCATGCACATGTGTTTGTACTTCATGCACGTGGGTCAGTGAAGTTGTTCTCGTGTGTTTGTGCTCAATGACCTGCTTGATATGAACAAATAGTATTTTTAAAAATTTCCATTTTGATCTCTTCATCACGAGATTTTATTTTTCAAGTATCCGGTCCATTGTTGTAATATCCGGTTTATTTCAAAGTTAATGAATTTAGGGGTGTTAAATTTAAAAAAAAGCTCATTTCCTGTATATTGTGTGGCAATCAGCCATTGATACATTTCAGTCCTAGTAATATATCTCAGCTGATTGCGAAAACTGCCAATCAACAACACCTTTTGTTGGTGTTGAACACCTGAAGCATTTCAAAAACTTTTTCTTGTCAATCTTACCTGTTGTGAAAAAACGCGACTATTTCAGCCCCACTTTTTTTTGTGATAAAACGTGACCATGTCTACCCTACTTGTGTGATAAAACGTGACCGTGTCTACCCTACTTGTGTGATAAAACGTGACCATGCCTACCCTACTTGTGTGATAAAACGTGACCAAGCCTACCCTACTTGTGTGATAAAACGTGACCATGTCTACCCTACCTGTGTGATAAAAGGTGACCATGTCTACCCTACCTGTGTGATAAAACGTGACCATGTCTACCCAAGCTGTTGTGAAAACATTTTATCATGGTTTGCTGGTTACACGTGAGACAACGAAAGAAACAAATAGCTGTCAACAACAACAACAAGAAAACTGCAAAATACGAGCTGCTTGGTTAAAATGAAATTATTGTGGTCTTTATTGAAAGGATTATAAACTACGACACAAATGTCTGTTGCGTTCATGGAGCGTTGAAAAACCACAAATCGACAATATCGAGTGTCGCATTCAGGCAAAAAATGGTGAAGACGGTTTTACAGGGCTTGAAAATTTTATTTTTTAAAACTTTGAAGTTTCAACACGAGACTTTGCGGCGGATCCAATTTTTCAACTTCTCCAGCCTTGCAGTCTGTTCGTCTCCTTCCTGATTGCCAATTACTCCATGCTTCAACTCCAGGCACCCTCTGAACAATGGTTATGCGCTAATCCAATCAGAGCACGAGGTCGACGGGGTTTGAACATTCGGTATGCTTCAAATACTATACTTTTAAAGGTTTAAATAACCGCACATTCGGGATAAATTGCATTAAAAAAAATAATAATAAACATTGATCATCTAATAAGGCAATACCGAAGGAGAAATAATGTTTCTTGACAATACAGCGAGAAAAATGTTGTGTGTCTGTTTGTTTTTATTTTTTTTTATTTTTAAAAAGTTTGTTTTTTGAGGAAATACGAGGCCGAAACATCAAAATTACGAATCGATAATACAAAATAATAAAAAACTTCTTTAAAAGAAAACAAAACCTCACTTAAGACATAGCCTGGTAAACAATTTTTTACTCATATTGTAGCGGTTGAAAACAGATAATTGTTTATTAACAAGCAAAAGGTTGATTAATTTTCTAAAAAAATTAATATTTAGTAAAGTTCCGATAGTATAAAATGCTGAAAACGTGAACTCTCTACATTTTAAACAAAACATTTATCTTCCTAGATCTATAACTCGAAACTGGGTTGATATTTTAACGTGAAGGAAAATTTGCAAAAAACCACACAATGATATCTTTCCATAAATAAAAATAATTGGAAAATATAAATTCAGTCAACAGAAACAATATTGTATTGCAAACAAAAAAGTTCAACAGACGTAGAAAAAAAAATAATACCGGAAATTGCTTATAAAGTTCAATTCTGTAAAATAATTATTATTGAATGAAAACAAGATTTTTATTTTATATAACCCCTGAAATATACAGGGACGAATCCAGGGAGGGAGATCCGCCACTGTTTATTATACCCCCTAGAATTAAACAATATAAAATAAAAGATAAATTAGAAAGCTCAACAGCAACAAAAAAACATGATTGAAATTAAATTCAACTGAGAAATTAATAAATATTCTTTATTTGAATTAATTTCAATTGATAAAAATTTCCAGAAAATAAAAAAATAATAAATCAAATTAAATTTAGACTTAAAATGCCTAATTTTGATATCTTTTCATAATCAAAACATAGAAATGCAAGTTTGCTTTTCAGGCAGAAAAAAATATCGAAAATAATACCTACATCATGAAAAAATGAAGAATGAAAAATCTTTGATAACATTAACCGGGCGAAAGAAATATTTTCAAATAAGAGAAATTTACGCTGGCAGAAATCAATTCGTTTGCCGTTGATCTTGTGACCTTGCAGAAAAGGATAAGGTTAAAGAGAGGAAACCCTACGAAGATAGGTTATTACCCTGCCATGGGAGGGTTATGAGGTAGGGAATGAAAAGTTATTTTTAACTTTTAAATAACTTTAGAATTATTAATGTTAATTAAACAACTTGCGCTGTCTTATAAATAAAAAATTTTTTTTTTACTGGACCATGTCGTTTATAGACAGGTTGTTAAATGGGGTCACAGATGCATGGAACATAAATTATTACATGGTTCGTTTAACTTCAATAACATACAAATATATAATAAACTATTTAAAAAAATTAAATAAAATTTAAGTATTAAATGTAATTCAAACACAATTTTTTACACCAATGGAAATGACTGTGATATGTTAAACGTTCATTCATCTTGCTTGGATGGGAGGGGGGTGTGTGTGGAGCTCCATATAGTCACGTGACTGAAGTCTGATGTTTATGCTTTAGATAATCTTCTCGTGATTTCATATAAAAAATTACATACTTACATCGTGCGCATTTCTTCTGTGCAATTTATTTCATACTCAAGATATAATTGCATGTAGATGCCATTATAACATGTCTTGTGGACGGCTGATTTCAGGACATATATTTAGAGCCTGCGGTAAAACCAGGGCTGTTTAAGCCAAACAGTAAAATGTGAACTTTTTTGAAATGTTAGTGACAAATAGTTTTTGACACTAAAAAATATATTTACGTAAGATTTAAAAAAAAAAGATAATTATTAAAATCTGGTCCTTGAACCGTGCAAGTCTCCTGTTGTAAGTCTCCAGTGTGTCTGTCCTATGTCTGATGTCTGAACCTGGTTCGGGTTGAAACATCTGGACGTAGAAGAATGTTCACGCCCAACTCTCTGACGTCATGTGCTCTGTCTGCTTTTATTGGTTGTAAACAAAATAATAAAGATGTAAAAATATTTTATTGCAAGTTTTTATTCGGTTAAAAAAACCGTTTGCAAGAAAACTCTTGCGAAGAAAATACCTTTTACTCGAACAATTATTTAGCAATTTTCTGTTTTCGATTTTTATTGAATTATAAAAAAAAAGTAATCCCAATGAAAAATATAATTAAAAGTTGTTAAGTGGTTTTTTTTGTCCGCTAGATCGAAAATGAATGGAACTCGTGTAGTTAGTTACTCGAGTAGGTACAAAGATATTCCATATTCCACATGCTGCAAAGTTGCTTATCTCAATAACTTTTTTTTTATCCCAGCAAACTTTCACTTTTATTTTAGTTTTAAAGAAAACTCAATGAAACTATAAAAAATTCAGTTATCTAGAACATTTTTATTTCAAGCTCAAAAATGAATTCTCTTAATAAAATAAAAAAACTTCAAAGTCATTTGAGGATGTGGATTATGAAGAAGAAGCTGACGATGATGACGATAACAACGACGACGACAACGATGACGACGACGACGACGACGACGACGATGATGATGATGATGACGACGACGACGATGATGATGATGATGATGATGATGATGATGATGATGATGATGATGATGATGATGATGATGATGATGATGATGACGATGACGATGACGATGACGATGACGATGACGATGATGATGATGATGATGATGATGATGATGATGATGATGATGATGACGACGATGATGACGACGATGATGACGATGATGATGATGAAATGATGATGATGATGATGGTGGTGGTGGTTGTTGTGAGATGAAGATGATAATGATGGTGGTGGTGGTGGTGAGATGATGATGATAATGATGATGGGGTGATGGCTATAGTGATGATGATGATGGCGACGTTTATGATGATGGTGATGGCGATGATGATGAGGAGGATAATGACGACGACGATGATGATGATGACGACGACGATGGGCTACCTCATCAGCGAACGTGTTCATAAAATAAATTTAGTTGCCTTTCTACTTGAGTAGGTGCGTCGTTGGAAACCGTGGCACACAGCATCACAACGTGCACACCGACAAGTGAGAACAACAGCAAAGGTTAAGTGCGAACGTAAAAATATTAATTCACATATTGTGGGTGGAATATGAAAATAAAAGCCTGGCGGCCACTCAGTAAGTGCTGCAATGCGAGGCAACTTCAGCATCGCTCAGCTCCGTCGCTATGACAACAACAATCTGTAGGAATAATTAGATGGAAGATTGAAGAGTGCTTCCACGATGGTGGGGGGTATTCTTTTTTTTTGCTTTTTATGCTTTACATGAGACATCATTTATGCTAATTGTTGTTGTCGATGTGTGTGTGTGTGTGTGAGAGAAAGAGAAAGAGAAAGAGAAAGAAAGAGAGAAAGAGAAATAAAGAGAGAAAGAGAGAAAGAGAGAGAGAGAGGAAGGAGAGGTAAAAAAATATTGAGAATAAGAAAAAAAGTAAATTTCAAATCAAGCTTTCCTGAAAAGAAATATATGCGTGGACGCAGGAAGCGGAACAAGGTTGTCTTCTTCCGGTTGCGGAGAGTCGAGACGTTTGCGGTTTCTTTGAGTCTTCGGGTTGATTCTCGTGTAGTATATGTAGGCATATATGAGGCCGAGGACCACGCACAGTGAAGCCATCACTATCAGGACGATGATGCCCGGTGGTAAAAGCATGGCTGCTCCAGGGGTGTATTGAATCTGGAATGACGTGTCAGAGTACTAATGCGCTCCAGTCTTTGATGAACCTTGACTTTGACGGAAGGCTTATGGGCGATTCGTGGTTAGGGATGAGTTGCTATTGGCTACGGTCGGTGAGAGGTAAAATCGTGGGTTTTTGTTGAGTTGGTCGTAAGTTGGTGGTTATTGAGTTGTTGGTAATTGGGTGGTTATTGAGTTGTTGGTAGCTGGGTGGTTATTGAGTTGTTGGTAGTTGGTTAGTTGCTGAGGTGCTGGTAGTTGGATGGTTATTGAGTTGTTGTAGTTATTGAGTTGCTGGTAGTTGGGTGGTTATTGATTGGTTGGTAGTTGGGTGGTTACCGAATTGTTGGTAGTGGAGTGGTTATTGAGTTGTTGTTATAGGAATTATATGTAGCTGTTTGGAGGGAGTTGGAAGATAATCAAGCAACAATGCCTTCAACGTCCTGAGATTTCAGTTGATCACATTGTATTTTATTCTTTACATTTGTCGTCGATGGTATAACTATAAATGATGGTTGTGATGTTGGTTGGGATGGTTATGACATTGATTGAATTGATGGTTATGACAATGGTTGAAATGGTTGTATGAATGATTATGACCTCGATTGAGATAGTATTAATAGTGGTTGAAATAGTGGTGGGGTTGATTATGACATTGATTGAGGTGGCATTAACAATGGACGTGATGGTAGTGGGAGTGATTATGACATTTGACTGAGGCGCTTGTGTGAAAATGTTGGTGGTGTTATAAGATGATGATGAAACAGAAAGCTGGCCTGAATGTCACGGATTTACACAAAATAAACTGTTCACTATTTATTAGTATACTTACATCAGTAAATAATTGATCGATGATGGTTATAGTGGTTGTGGAAGTGATGGTGGTAGTGGTGGTGTTAGTGGGGTTATTAGTGGTGCTGGTGGTGGTGGTGGTGGTAGTGGCGGTGGTGGTGGTGGTGGTGGCGAATAGCATACGAAATAAGATAACGAACAAACATTCAAACAATAAAAATATAAAAAATACAGTACAATTAAATTACTCACCGAAACGTGGAAAATATTCAACAATGAACACGTGCCAGATATGATTCAGTGGATTTATTTATTAATTCTATAAATTCAAATTTATTTCAATTATTTCAGAAATTATCGTCTATCATTTGGGAAAAGAAGATTTCTCAAAATTTCTTCATTAACATTTTTCTCATTAAATAATTAAACTTTAAAGTCGATGAGCGATAATTTAATTTCTAAAAAAATATGAAAAACGAAATTAAAAAGTTATTAATTGACTTTGGCGAGAATGAAAATGTTCACGAAAACCACGCGAGACATCCGCTGCATTCCAGCTTGGAGACATGACACGAATCTTTAAAGCATTTCCATCCCCACTATGTCCAGTTCAGAGATGAGAACAAGCAAGAAGGAGGGGGAGAAAAAGAGGGAGAGAAAGAGAAAGAGGGAGAAAGAAAGAGTGTGTGTGTAAAGAAAATCATAATACTGGACAAGTAAGCGAATGAGAAGTCAAACATTCTCGGATTGTTTTTTCTTCTTCTTTGCGTTCTTCAATGTGTTCGTACTTTGAGTATGTTGAAGTCGATTCTGTCCCATTTAATTTAAATAAGTGATTATTATAATGATGAGTTGGAACGACATTGGATGAGATGGAATAATATGGAATAAGTTTGGGACGGTATGGAAACGAATGGAATGAAGTATAGTGTGAATGGCTAGAAATAACACAAAATTTTATTTGACGACAAAACAATCCTATTTTCTTAATCAACTTTTAAAGGTACATACATATATAAATGACTGTTTGTCTGTTTGTTCGTTTGTTTCTTCATCTGTCTTCTATGAAAGTTCTATGTAAACCCAAACCGCTGGACCAATTTTAACGAATTTTGGCATGTAGGTATATCTCAATGAATAGAATTTCATAGAGTATTTTTTTATTTATTTATGACCAAAAACTTTCCAGGCCAAAAGTGCATATTTACGAACATCAAAGGTTATTGCGTAACCAAATTAGAATTAAGTTTAAGTAACAAAGTTTGAAGATTTCAAGCAGCTTTTAGCAAATCTATTTTACGTTTTATAGGCAAAGAGAAGTTAGTGGGAAAGAAAGGAGCGGGTGAAGGAGCGGAAGAGCGAACGGGATTGGGAAAGCGACCGGGAAGGAGCGAGAAAGGAAGCGGGGAAGGAAACGGGAGCGAGAGAGACCAACGATAGAAAAACCTTTAAAATTTCCGGGCAACGCTGGGTAACACCGCTAGACCCTTATATTAACTTCACCGCCAATCTTGCTTGCTTGCTTGCTTGAAGGTTAAAATTAACTAATTTACCGTCATCAAATCTAGCTGAAATTTGAAATATAGACCAAAGCTCAGCTCTTCATGACAAGGCATTTTATTCAAATTTGAAAACTTTTCACAGAATTTTTTTGAATTAAAAATAATTATCCATGAAACTCTCCAAAAAGCCTTTAACTTAAATATTAACTTCAAAATAACACGGTTTTATTACATCGTCTGCAAATATTTCAATCGACCCCATTCCAAATTGTTGTTTTTCTGTAACACGTGAATCGCCCATGGAGATGGAATTGAAATCTTTTTTTTTTTATCTTCAACTTTTGCTTTTTTTTCTCTGGAGAGGTTTGTTTATATCGTGCTTTTTTATCCTAACACGCAAACATACAAGCACAAAAACCCACACATACAAATACGAATACACATATTGATGGAAAAAAAAGACATTTAAGCCTACAACTAGAAATATAACTTTTTTTTTAAATTATTTTTATATGCCTGCCTTACTATCTTCGTTACAGGCAGTATGCATCAACATCACCAGACTGTAATTCTTCTACTTCTTTTCAATTTTATCTCGTTCCATATAAATATTAAATATGCCGGCAATAAATATGAGTGAATACATTTAGATTTTTTTAGCGATATCACCATGGAAACAACAGTTGTTCTTGCACGTGCACTCACAGACGAAAAAACATGGACGCACAAATATATATAAAAACCAACCATATATGTATCCAAATATCGTACAAACAGATACAAAGACACACTAAAACATACAGACAAACAGATAAACATACAAACAAGCATATATAAACATAAAAACAGGTCCACACACAAAGACACGCGTATAGACAAACGTACACTAAGAAATACACGCATACATACAAATATACACTAACAAATATACGCATACATTTAAACATATACTAGCAGAAATACGCATACATACAAACATACACTATAGTTACCCAGAACGTTCAATTGAACGCTACAGCCCGTCAGCTGTAAAAGTTTTGACGTGCTCTGTAACTCAAATGCAAGTTCGTGGAAGAACATCACTCTTACTTTCCTTATCTTCTCTCTCTCTTTCTCTCTTTCTCTCTCACTTTCTCTCTCTTTCAGTCTCTCTCCGTCTCACTCACATACACACTTACACACACACATTAAACACACACAAATGTAGTTTCAGTTTATGCGTTGTCGATGTTGCTTTTCGTTTGTACTTTGAAGCAAGTCAACAAGTAATTTATGAGAAATTTATATGTTATACAAAATTATCATCTCATCAAAACTTTCAAATTATGGCGAATTTATTATTGAAAACGTTTTTTATTTTATAAATTTGTAATGAAATTAGCATGAATACATTTCTTTGAGTATTTCTTTAGTTGCCGTCTGTTTATTTGGTTTAAGTTTTTCAGTTTCAACAACTTTTAAATGACAGCAAATAAAATTGAAGAAGAAAAACTTAAAAGTTTGTCAGTTTCGTTATTTTAATTAATTAATTATTTATTTATTTACTTATTAATTAATTTATTTATTTATTTATTTATTTATTTTATTTATTTATTTATTTATTTATTTATTTATTTATTTATTTATTTATTTATTTATTTATTTATTTATTTATTTATTTATTTATTTATTTATTTATTTATTTATTTATTTATTTATTTATTTATTTATTTATTTATTTATTTATTTATTTATTTTATTATTTATTTATTTATTATTGATTAACTGATTATTGATTTATATATTTATTTAAGTTTTATTTGCCTAAATAATTTAATCTGCTTATTATATACATTTTTTAATTATTTATTACTTTCAATGACCGACTGGTTTTGAATAATTTATTAAAAATAAAGTGTTCGTTCATTTATTTTCTATTTATTCCTTTCGATGTTTAATTTTCAGTTGTTATTTCAATTTTTTTTTAAATAATAATGAGTACTGAGTTTTTATCTTATTCGCTAGCCAATCTAAGGAGATGAACGTTTCTGTCTGTTTTGAAATATGTTAAAAGCAGTATTTTTTTTTAATTTCATTCAATTACGTCCGTCAGCCTGTCATCTTAAAGAGTTTAATTTAATTGGTTTTTAAAAGACTTTTTTTTATAATAGTTTATAGTCATTTTAACCAGGCACCTGATTAAAATACTTAAAGAAATAATATCATTGAGAAATTATATTGGCATCATCATCTTTTTATGTTAATAAACAAATTATCATCATCATTACCATCCTCACCATCACCACCACCCCAATCATCATCACCATCATCATCGTCGTCGTCGTCGTCATAATCATCATCATCATCATCATCACCATCATCAACATCATCATCATCATCATCATCATCATCACCATCACCATCATCATCATCATCATCATCATCATCATCATCATCATCATCATCATCATCATCATCATCATCATCATCATCATCATCATCATCATCATCATCACAACTTCCAGTCTGAGGGCCTCGCGCAATGACTCATACGATAGATAGCAGTCCCTTTCCATGCAAATGTACTTGTTCTGAAACTTCAGCGGCTAGCCTATAAGAAACATCCACTCAAAACTTTTCTCATTCACTGGACTAATGCAATTATCCTATGTCGAACGCATACACACATACACACACAGACACGATGGCGTACACCGTGTTATAAACATGTTTCAATTCCCTTACACGTACACAGCACACTCACTCATACACATCTATAATAACACACACACTTATAACATGTGCACTCGAATACATTGTATACGAATTAAATGAAACATATACACATTATATATATAATATATACATTATATAACGCATCTTATTACGTCATAGGCGTTAACGTAATTCACTTGTTTAGAAAACTCAGTTCTTCATTGCACATTCCCATCTAGTTTTATATCTATCTACGTTTTCATTTCTCCATTCACCCAGCGTACAATCATTCATTCAATCGTCCTTCTCTTTGTTTCAAAATATATATTTAATGAATGTTGTTTGTGTTTTTATTAACAAAGTAATATTTATTTAAATTTATTAACAGAATTATATTTATTTTAATTTATTAACTGAATTGTATTTGTTTACATTTATTAACTGAATTATATTTGCTTAAACTTATTAACAGAATTATATTTATTTTAATTTATTAACAGAACCATATTTATTTAAATTTATTAATTTAATATAAATATAACAGAATTATATTTATTTAAATTTATTAAAAAATTATATTCATTTAAATTTATTAAAAAATTGTATTCATTTAAATTTATTA
Organism: Erpobdella octoculata; assembly: GCA_963978895.1. Taxonomy (NCBI): domain Eukaryota; kingdom Metazoa; phylum Annelida; class Clitellata; order Hirudinida; family Erpobdellidae; genus Erpobdella; species Erpobdella octoculata. Next base: position 5,961,820 of record OZ022243.1, on the reverse strand, counting down.
ACATAATTATAATTATTTATTTATTTATTTATTCATTGAAATTATCCACTGATTCCTTTAACGAATGAAAATCTTCATGAGTTCAAAAAATTATTCATTAATTCAATTAGATATCCATTTATTCAGTTAATTATTCATCAATCTAATTAAATATTCGAAAATTTAAACAACTAATCAATAATTCAAAAATTCATTTAATAAGTTAATTTGCTATTTAGCGAGCGAACGAGCTTTCATTAATTCAACCAATAAACAACAAATAATTAATATGTTCATCTTTTCAACCAATCCATCAATTATTATATAGTTGTCAACTTCTTCTATGAAAACATCGATCAGCCATCCATTTATCTTTATCCATTTATTCATCCAACCAACCAACCACAACAACTATTCATTCATCTATCTATTCAACTATTCACCCAAACATTCAACGCAACAATTCAATTATCCACTCATTCATTCAACCCAACTGTTCATTTATCCATTCACCTAACCATTCACCCAACCATTCATTTATCCATTCATCCAACCAGTATTTATCCATTCACCCAACCATTCATTTATCCATTCACCCAAGCATTCATTTAATAAACACCTTCATACAACTAGGTAGCTGCGACCAACACGTCTTAGTCATTACTTTATATGAGAGAAATTCAGCACAAGTTGGATTTCCTTTCTCTTTGAAAGAGTTGAAAAATCATCCAACCAAAATTTCAAAAGCGAGCCAGATGTGATGCGTTGCACCGAAGGTGGTGTATGAAGATGTGTGCAAATAAGCCATGGAATAAGATGTTGATGATGATGATGATGATGATGATGATGATGATGATGATGATGATGATGATGATGATGATGATGATGATGATGATGATGATGATGATGATGATGATGATGATAGTGATGATGATGATGACGATGATGATGATGATGATGATGATGGTGGTGGTGGTGGTGGTGGTGGTAGTGGTAGTGGTAGTGGTAGTGATGATGGTGATGGTGATGGTTGTGTGGGAATGGTTTTGGTGGTGTTGTGTTGGAGTTGTAAGTGGTGGGTCGTGGTGATGATGATGACGATGATTACTTCATTAGGAACATAAGGTTCAGGCAGATAAGAGTTTGAGTTCGCTAAAAGGATAACACGAACTTATTGAATTACTTCAAGTTAGATGAAAAGATTGAAAGGTAATTAAAATAAATAAATATATTTTAAATAAATATATTTATTTTAAGAAATTAAACTGAAAAATAAAACAATAAAATAGATAATAGTCGTAAATAAAAATTAAATAAATAAATTTTGTGGACTGGGGATATTAAAATAAAAGTTTTAATTAAATTGACATTTTGAAAGTTCGAATGAAATGCGATGTGATGAGATTATTGTATAAGATGGAATGAACGACGGACGGACGGGTGGTTGGATGGATGGATGGATGGATGGATGGATGGATGGATGGATGGATGGATGGATGGATGGATGGATGGATGGATGGATGGATGGATGGATGGATGGATGGATGGATGGATGGATGGATGGATGGATGGATGGATGGATGGATGGATGGATGGATGGATGGATGGATGGATGGATGGATGGATGGATGGATGGATGGATGGATGGATGGATGGATGGATGGATGGATGGATGGATGGATGGATATGATTAATTGATGAGTTGATGTATGCAAGCAGACATGCAGGTAGATGATAAGAAACCTACCACTCATTGATAAAAAAAATAACTGAATTAGAACTTAGAACTTCTGATAACTTGCAATCGCATAAATAACAAAATTAATAGGTGGAAGATAGAATAAGAAAATGCATGAATGAATGATCGGACGGAGGGATGAGAAGATGAGCTGACGGATACGTGGATGGACGATGAACTGTATGGATACATTAACCGATGGACTGTATGGATACACAAACTGATGAACTGATGAACTATATGGATACGTAAACCGATTAACTGTATGGATACATTAACCGATGGACTGTATGGATACATAAACTGATGAACTGTATGGATACACAAACTGATGAACTATATGGATACGTAAACCGATTAACTGTATGGAGACATAAACCGATGAACCATATGGATACTTTTAACAGATAAGCGAATTAAATGTACTAAATTTTATTCAAACGAACTCGAATGCAATTTGGAATCAATTAGACGGAGAAGCGTTGTAGAAAAAAAATAACTGGAACAAAAAAGTTGAAACCCAGCAGGTAATAATAAGAATAATAAGAATAATAATAATAAGAAGAAGAAGAAGAAGGAAGCTCACTTCGCGAGATAAAACTAAAGGAATTATTTAGACCGTTGCATATTTTTAACTTTTGCGAAGATGTATGTATGGGTATGTGTGTGTGTATGTGTGTGTGTGTATGTATGGTTATGTGTTTTTGCTTGTTTGTATTGTTGTAAATTTGTAGTCTGTTCTGTTTTCATCAATGAATGTTTACGGTGTGGGTGTAAGCAGTCTGTTTGTAAGTGATATTATGAGTAAGCATATTAGCTAATATGATCACATTTTTACGCATAAATTATAAATTTAACTCCAGCAAACAAGTGTTAACTTTTATGAAATAGATTATATTTATTTCCCTATGATTTTCTTCTCTCTCTTTCTCTCTCTCTCTCTCTCTCTCTCTCTCTCTCTCTCTCTCTCTCTCTCTCTCTCTCTCTCTCTCTCTCACACACACACACACACACACACACACACATACACATACACATGCACAATGTACAACTAATTAGTTACTGTCAGTTATGATTTGCAATTTCGTTTATTAAAAAAATTATTGAATTTTATTTTATTTCTTATTTGGGAGTTTCTTCTTTCCATTTTGTTTTGGTTTTCCCATAATGAGTCAGCTGCTGAATCTCTTATTACTTTTTGAGAAGATTACAAGAATTTACTGAAACGTAATGCAGAAATTGATATTTATTGCAATTTCTTCCAACTTTAAAAAAAATAAACTACCTTAGTCATAGTATTAAAGAAATAATCATCTCAAATTACAAACATAACTCGAGCTCTTACTCTGCAGAAGACGAAAAAGATTCTGCATGATGCTTATTCAAATAATCATTAATTTATTAATTATTTTAATTAATTAATAAGATTCTATTAACAACAGGCATGAAGAAGCGATCATTGGAACCTCCGAAACTACCGTGGTCGAAAAACAAAGTACTTTCCAATCCCCACCTTCCCAATCAGGCGTCTCTCAACTCCGAGTTTCCTGGTTCCCGATCTTTATTGTCTCTCGACTCCAAGACCGCCGCAGTTCCACCCGAGATGACGACGTCATCATTCTCAGATTCTCCGAAGACGACCAACAGTAAAGAAGAAACAGCTGCCGCACTGGCAATTTCAAAATGGCGAGCAAAACTGGTTACTAAGCAGACCGCCCAAACGCCTAAAAACTCCAAGATGACAGCAGGAACTAACGGTCCGGCAGTTAATGCCAAAGTGATTGCAATCACGACAACTTCAGCACGAACTTCTCTATCTTCTACATCGACTACAAGTACGAAAAGCTCAGTTATCTTTCTGGCAGGTAAACAGGCTCGCACCCCCGTTAAGGCTAAAGAATCTCCAAGCCCGAGAAGTAGCATCAAAACTGGCCAAACATCAGCTGACGGTCATCTTATAACAAATTTTCCAACTTTTGAAACGCAAACGAGCGGCATTCCAATCACAAGCTGCTCCAGCAAAGCCACGAACCTTCCCTCAACTGTAAAGCGCAAAGTGCCAAACGTTATTCCAGGTCAGCGTGGAGTAAGTTCCACAAATGCAAGTGTTCCAATTAAGCTGGAAAAAGACGTCCGCATGGCAACGTCCAACAGCGTTCTCAACAAATCCAACAGTTGGACGACCTTGTCTAAAATTTCCAGCAACCTAAATGATTCCATAAAAAGCAAGCACAAACAGCTAGACTGCAATCAGGTAAGCGGAAATATTAATAAAAAATCTCCAATTATTACGCACAAACCGGTTCCAACCGGATTTTCTGGAGTAAAAATCATCGAAAATAAAGACGACGTTTCTCAGCATTCGAAGCGGTTTTGTGAGAAAAGACCGAGGAGCGGTAAAATGACCAAAGGACTTTCTCTTCAAAAACCTCTCATTCTATACCTAAACGAATCCAGTAATAATGGTGTTAGTGCAAGTCGTGGCGACAAGAAAAAAATTCTGAGCTCATTAAAGGAAGATGATAATGATGATATGATGACGGCGAATGAAAAATTTGCTGCCGCTCTAAAGGAGAAACTTGAATCAGAAGTTTTATTGATGTCGAATGACGTGGATGAAGACAGCTTTCAATCTGCTGTTCAAAGTTTAAAAGTAACGGAAGATGCGATGACGGTGCACAACGAAAACATCGAAATAGCGCAGAAACCTTCTGAAAACAGTAATTCCGTGGCATCTTCACAAAACATTGATTCAGTTCAGATAAAGGAATCGCATTTTAATATCTCAAACGACTTGTTGGAACACGGAGTTGTAGAGGAGGTGCCGCACCTAACAGAACCACACGTCGAAACTACTCCATCAGCAGCAGACTCCGCACAACCACCACCTGCAGAAAAAAACATCCACATTTTAGTAACTTCCGAATCCACCTGCTCTCCTTCTTTTCCCCTCTGTCCATCACCGTCTCCCTCGTTCACGTCATCCTCTGAAAATTCCTACTCTGAAAACGACGACGACGATTGCGATGAAAACGAGCGCAACTTTTTATTGAGAAAAAGCGCTAAAATTTACGACTTCTTGTTCGACGAGGAAACAAACGAGACATCTGTCGACTCGCGGGAGATTTTGAGCGCCGAAAAACGAAGTGTCAGCGATGGCGGATTGATGAAAGGCTCCGTTTTCGGATGCGGCGGCCCGAACGATCCGTCGAGGTTGTTGGAGATTTTGAAGAACTGTCGTCTGCAGTCTGAAAACGAAGAGTTAGAGCTAAAGAGGGGACTGATCAGAAATTCCGAAACAACCAAGGACCACGAATCGTCCCAGAATGCTGCAAACGAGAACTTGCTACAACATCGCTACAGGAGTCCTCCGGCGTACGAGAGCCACCACAATATGTGTCACTCTGCTGATTCCATCAATACTCTGCTTCTCCATCGATATCATCCGTCAGTCAATCGCCAGCAGCGATCTACGACGTTTGACAGCTTTGATAGTCCTGTGAAAAACAGTACGAATCATCATCTGCACGTTAGAGAAGACGACTTTCACCAGTGCAGGCTGGAAGCAAACAGGAGCAACTTCATGGCGGCCGAGGACGTGAAAAATTTCGTCGAATGGCTCAAACTGGAGAACGAAGAACTTGAGGGAAGGTGCAGTCAGCTGTCGCGTGAGAATTCTTCTCTGACCGAACTGATGAGGTTGCTCAGGCATGACTTGGAGGTGGCAGACACCAAGAATCGAATGAAAAACGTTGAAGCAGATATGGAACTTGATCGTTTAAGGTTTGTTTGGTTGTATTATTATTATCTTTTTTATTCATGGGCTTAACTATTAAAAAATATTAAAATAAATGCTTTTATCTGGTTGGTTTTGAAAATTCAAAGCTTTTTTAAAACGTTTCTCTGAGTTGGGTTTCATTTGAGTTCAAACGTGTGAACCTCCTTTAAAGTTTATTCTTATCATTAGTCGATGTAAATAACTTTCACAGATCTGAGAAGGAAAGATTGATGAACGAACTCCAATTGCCGGAAAGTGAACGAATAAATTTCATGTCCCTCGAGAAAGAAATTGCAGATCTCAAGGTTCGCTTAATCGTTTTTGTTCCAGTTTTTTTTATTGCGCGTGGCCTACATAAAAGTTTGTCTGTTTGTTTTTCAGACGTTCAAAAATATTCTTCTTATTTGTGTGTTATTTTGTTTTTCCTATCAGAGTCGTCTGGACGAGACAGAATCTCGAAGAAACGAGGCGTTACGAGAAGCTCGAGATCTGAGGCAGGAGCTCGAGGAGACCAAACTCGAGGCAGACGAGATCAGGGACCGATTCAGTCGCGAAGACAATCGCGAGCTACGTCGACTGAGAGACGACTTGGACTGCTGCGTCAGAGAATGCCGAACGTTGCACTTTAAAAGCCGCCAGGCGGAGCGAAAATGCGACCTCTACAAGGCTCGCGTAGCTGACTTGGAAGCCTCGTTAGCCGCTCTCGCGCCACCCGCTAGCGACTCGCTGGGAAGTTCACGTGCCTCGTGTCGTTTTCAATCTCTTCGATGCTTCGATGATCTCAGCGGGAGTTTTCATGGTGACGATTTGAACAGTCTTCATAAACGCTTTAATTCTGAAACATTCTCCCTGGTGAATACAAGTTCAGAAAGTTCAGCAGGACTTTCGAAAAATGGTTTAAACGAAGCTGACAGTATTGCCAGAGAAAGTTTGGAGACTATAGAGCAGCTGAAGAAAGAATTAAAAGAAGCAAGAGAAGTTTCAATTCGTTTGCACGAAGAATGTGAAAGATTAGAGAGAGACTGCCAGCGCTACAAAACATCTTCTGAAAAGCAAACCGACATCGAACGTACATCTTTTCTCGACATTCGTACGTCTAAAGGAGAAAGAACAGTAAATAAAAATGAAAATTTTAAAACAACAGACGATGATGACGACCCTGCAAAAGTTGAATCGAACACATCCGTTGAGCTTTCAAAAACGCGTGACCGACTTGCTGAAGTTGAAACGGAAAACGGTCGTTTAATGGAAGCTTTAGTGTACTTGAGAAGAAAACTTGAACTTTCATCACCGATCGAACCATCCAGGTCAACATGCGATGACCTGTTCCAAGATTTTCAACATTCATCGATTGTTTCTCCTCCTGTCACTTCAACCAAAACTCCTCCTCAACTCTTTCCTGCATCAAACACCGAATCCGTGCTGCTTGTCAACAGCCTTGCTGGCGATCCTGGAAAAGTCCAAATCTGTGAAAGTCAAGGACAACTCGACAGCCCAGCAACGCCGGAGGACACCCCATTCAATTCAACTACACCAGCGCAGTCTCTGGCATTCGCACAGTCTCAGGCAGAACATCCTTTATCGCCTGCCCTAGATTACGGTGGATCGAACGACGTGATTTCTGAAAAACCTCATTTTGTTCAACCGACGAAAGCTCGGAACGACGACGATCAGTTGATGTCTTCTGTCATGAGTCGCCACAAGCAAGAGATGAACACGCTACTGCAGACGCTACGACGCAAGGAGCGCCAATTCTCAGAGGAGAGAAAGGTTTTGCGGCGCAAGAACCAGGATTTGTCTGAGATGTTCGACATGTTGGCCGAAAGGGTTGCGCTGCAGAATCGAAATCGCGCCGCTACAAATCAGGAGTGCCAAACGGACGACTGCTGGTGGGAGATAGAAGAAAAGTTGAAAAAAGTTGAAGAAGAATTGAACGACAGAGTGGGAGAAAACTTTTATATATTTATTCAAATTATTATTATTTTAAACATTTTTATATATTTATTCAAATTATTATTATTTTAAACATTTTTATATATTTATTCAAATTATTATTATTTTAAACATTTTTATATATTTATTCAAATTATTATTATTTTAAACATTTTTATATATTTATTCAAATTATTATTATTTTAAACATTTTTATATATTTATTCAAATTATTATTATTTTAAACATTTTTATATATTTATTCAAATTATTATTATTTTAAACATTTTTATATATTTATTCAAATTATTATTATTTTAAACATTTTTATATATTTATTCAAATTATTATTATTTTAAACATTTTTATATATTTATTCAAATTATTATTATTTTAAACATTTTTATATATTTATTCAAATTATTATTATTTTAAACATTTTTATATATTTATTCAAATTATTATTATTTTAAACATTTTTATATATTTATTCAAATTATTATTATTTTAAACATTTTTATATATTTATTCAAATTATTATTATTTTAAACATTTTTATATATTTATTCAAATTATTATTATTTTAAACATTTTTATATATTTATTCAAATTATTATTATTTTAAACATTTTTATATATTTATTCAAATTATTATTATTTCAAAAGAAATATATGATAAATAATCGTATAATTTGCCATCACGAATAGGATTAATAAAAATAACAATAATTTCACATTTGTGGGGTGCATTTTATTTTTTATTTTTAAATTTGTTTTTGTCTGATAAAGCTAATTTTATAGGCAGTTAAGTCTATTTTATAAAGCCATTTAGATCATTTCTTTATTTAATTTTAAAATTTGACGGATATAAAAGTACGTTCTCGCATTTTTTTCTTATTTTCAGATCAAATCCGAGCATTTTCTGAGAGATTGTTGCGAAGAGTTGACTGAACAGCTCGATCGCAAGATCACAGAATACGAACATAAACTCTTAGCAGTGCAGGAAAACCTGAACAGGAAATGCAAAACCATCGAGCGGAAGGAGCAGCTGGTCAGTCGGATGACGTCATCGATGGCGGAATTGGAGAAAAATGTCGTCGAGAAGTCACGCGAGATCGAAGAACGAGATCGCAAATTGAACTCGATTGAGGAGAAATTGAACGAGTCCGATCGAGAGAGGCAGAAGATGATCGAAGACGATGAAGTTCGGCGTGCAAAGATCTCAGAACTTGAGCAGCGGATCGTATGCTTGAATCAAACCATCGACGGCCTCAACTCTTGTCTCAGCGACGCCCTGAAACGTCTCCAAGACCAACAAGTTCCAGCTCATCACGCTCATCCGCAGCAACAAGAAGTGATAAATCACGTGACGACCGATGGAGATGGGACTATTTTTGACTCTTACGAGAAAGCGGATGTTCGCTCAATTAGCGGCGGCGCGAAAAACGCTAAATCCGCGGACGTCCGTTGCCACGGCGACGACAACACGATCGAAGAAGTCGGTGGAAGCGTGACAGTCGCCAGTCAACTTCCGGTATATGTGTGACAAAATATTTGACAGTTTTTAATCAATTTATTTATTATTTATTTATTTATACTCACACTAACTGTGCATTACGTTCGTTATTCAAGCAATTCATCTTCTTTATTGTTTTAGTTTTTTATTTATTGTTGGTGTTGTTACTAGCATTACTCTTTATTTATTTATTTATTCGTTTGTTTGTTTGTTTGTTTGTTTGTTTGTTTGTTTGTTTGTTTGAGAGTTGTTGATGTTTTCTTGCATGATTGTGGCTTTAAATATTTCATAAAACCTTCGTTATTTCATGCATCTGAATTGGAGTTACCGAAGAAAAATTATTTTGGTAAACAGCTTAAAGTAATAAATAAACAGTTTAATTAGGTGCTCCCACATCTGATGAATCATAGAATTTCTTTAACAACTTTTAAGTGCCATTATAAAAATATTTTATCGATTTTCAAAGTATTTGTTATTGTTTATTTGTTTGGTTTTTTTTTTAACAATCTGCTTTCAGTATTGATCACCTTTATGAGACTTCATTCCTTGGGACACATTCAAGGGCATCCGCTATCATTGGAGATTATCAGCTGTTTTATTTTAGATCAAAGATAATACTTTAAAAAACAACGTATCGTATCAATTCATGTCTGTATAAAAGGAGTTTGCCATTTGAGCTTGCTTCGGTGTTGTGTTGTATTTACTAATACATACTAAAATCGTTATTTACTAATATACAATCTGTGTCTAATTTAGGAATAACTTTCCAAGTGCGATCCACACGAAGACACTTACAAGATTAAAACTCTTCCACGATTTTTCAAACCTGCAGCCATTTTCTAACTTTTGCTCTTTTTTTTGTTTACATCGAGATCGGTTTGCCGCATTCTTTTTCTTCTTTTTAACATCCTGAGAAAGCTTCGATGCTGTTTTTCCTAACACTACGGATCAAATAAGTTATTTGCCTTTTTCTTTCATACAGTAAAACAGCTTTTTTTTGTTATTTCTTGACGTTCATTTTTTCTTCGCCAACAGTCCAAAATTAACGTGCACACTATCTGATTCTTTGTTATCAATTCCAACTTGGCGCTAATAAAGAACCTACGCACACAATTTGATCATAATAATAATAATGATTTATCACGTTAATAATGAAACGCATAGCAAAAGAATATATATAAATTATTTCAACAAAATAATTGCGAAAAAACTGCGTCGAAAAGTTTTCAACCAAAAATAAACCACTCTCGACCGAGTTCCGTTGGAAGTCTGGAGATAATTTTTTCGTCAGAATTTTATGGGTGGCTCACTATTTGATATCCACATACGTACGTACGTACATACATACATACATACATACATACATACATACATACATACATACATACATACATACATACATACATACATACATACATACATACATACATACATACATACGTACGTACGTACATACATACGTACATACGTACATACGGACATACATGCACACACACATACATACATAAATACATACATACATAGATACATACATACATACATACATACATACATACATACATACATACATACATACATACATACATACATACATACATACATACATACATACATACATACATACATACATACATACATACATACATACATACATACATACATACATACATACATACATACATACACACACGAGCATAAGAAATTTATGCATAGAGGAATACAAGAATTGAGTTCATTAAAGTATTGTTTTTACTTAATCGTTTTACAGGTGGTGACTATGCGAACACATGATAAAGAGAAGCCTTCAAATCTCGTGAGAAGGTGAGAAATGAGAACTCAACTAGTTGGTAACCTCGTAACTGAATAAACAGTAATTCTAAGTACTTTTTAGGGGCATTTCTCACAGCAGAGACTTTCAGCATAACGTTTAAGTTGTTTTTTTTGCACTTTCCGTCCCAATAAATTTATAAACAAACGTATTTGAGAATAATTCTCATAAATTCTTCATACTCATAGAAATTCCACTTTCCAACATATAGCGTGATCAGCTATACAATATACTATATATAACAACTGCTCTTCACAGAATTTTTCTACAGCTCCCAATGTCATCCAATCTTGTTGAAACACATATAAAAAACATAATCCTCGCTTTTCATTTGCTCATTGGGCACATAAACGGAACACGGTGTAATTTATAGATTCAAGTTACAAATTACTCATCAAAGAATACATTCAAATTGTTTTAGCTATTCATTAAAACAATATAGAAATTGAAATTCAAGTTTTTTCTTTTAATTTCTGCTCAAGTTGTTATTTTTTTCTCATATGTCCTTAAAGGTGTCACGCAATGTTAAAACTAAATCTCGTTTCAGATCTCGTTCCTTGTCGGAGATAGACCAGATACTGACCTCGTACGTGGCCGACTTCAACTGTATTTACAGTCTAGTCCCACTGAAGTTATTGCAATCTGATGATTCGTCTGCCAATGCATCAATGGACAGCAGTTATATCACGACCGCAGATTTACAAACTCAAAGTGAAAACTCAACGTACAAGAAAATTTCTTGCCAAGCAAGACAAACCAACTTTTCCCCAGGATATACTGGTTCCAGTAACTCTGCGACAAGTACAATCGACTCGAAATGGTCCAGTGCGAATAGGCCTAAAACCCTCTTGGGATTGAAAACATTTGAATCGGGATATCCCACATGGACGCCCAACATGACCCTCACGTCCGGTATGACATCAACCACCAACACCTTGGAATCTTTCGAAAATACGCCTTTACAAGCAGCCGATGCTATTTCGTTGGAGAGATATTATAATTCAAGTTATGACCAGAATCACATCTCCAAACTCCAGACAGATAACATTCATCGGAGACTTGTAGATCTTCAGAATCAACAGCATGAACAAGAGAGATCGTCGTCGTCACTAACCGAGGGAGCACAGAGGCGGTTATTTAAAAAGCACGTTCTACCTGACCATTCGCTTACTTTGCCTCGCTCAGCCAAGTTTAGAGAGAATAATATCAACGAAGAGAATGCTTTAGAGAGACTTGCGCGAACTTTCGACAAAAATGCTCCAAGTAATTTTAGCATCACAAACAGTATAAATCTTTTTCAAGGCATGTCACATTTGAGCGCTTCTGACGACACAAAGTACCGTTCGACCAGTCTTTCGCCAAGGACAGCCAGAAGACGGTTTTTATTTTCGAAAGAAGAAGATGAAGACAAAATTAAAATATTACTCTCTGTTATTAATAACCATTCGCTAACCGAAAACGAAATGCCACACACGCTAGATAATGCTTCAAATTTCAGCTCAGAAACTTCTACTGTTCAGCCGATTAGGCCGAGAAGCCAATCGGCCAAAGATGAAAATTGTACTGGAAAGTTAAAGGAGACAGGTAAAAATTTAATTGAGTTAATTCCTTGCTCAACCAGTCAGCCATCGCTCGCTACCTCTACAGCGCCACTATTAACTGCTTCAGCTAAATGCGATTTAACAAAAGCTAGGCCATGTCGCTCGCTTGTCGTCACTCCGACTAATTCACCTCGCTCGATCACCTCGTCGAAATTTTTTAGCCGATTGACAGACCCTTTCAAACGTCTTAAAAAATCCAGCAGCAACAAAGCATCGCCACAGTCGACGAAGAAATCAGCTACTATTCATCGCTCCCAATCACCGCCTGCATGGTTCTTCATGGGTGTGAAATCAAAACATCGATCAGGACAAAATACAGACAACGAAAGCGGCTCTCTACCCTCTTTGGTTCATCTTTCCTGTCGTTCGTCGCCTAGAACTCCGAAAAACAAAATTTCCGCCGTGGATTTGATTAAATCTCATCGGGGACCGAACTTTTTATGAATTTTATTCACAAGATCGTATACAGTATACATACGTATATATTTAATTGTTGTTTTCGTTGTAGCGTAAAAACAAAAACGTTACAATGAGTTATACTGGTACGCAGGACCTTATTTTATATATATATATATATATATATATATATATATATATATATATATATATATATATATATATATATATATATATATATATATATATATATATATATATATATATATATATATATATATATATATATATATATATATATATATATATATATATATATATATATATATATATATATATATATATCAATAACTTTTGTGTTACTGTTAAATGTCTTTAACTAATTTAAAATTTATTTTTGAGCTTTTTAGATAAGTTCGCAAATATATCTCTCTTTGTGGTGAAATGGAAAAAAATCAAAAATGTTCATTTTCAAAACTTGTTATCATACACAAACAGTTTTTATCCCGTAGCAGGCCACCGCCTCTACCCCCCCCCCCCCCCTTACAAGGGTCGAGGAAATAGTCATGCTGTCTGTAAAACCATATAAATCACCATTTACCATGCACGTAACTTTCTTAAGACTTTTTTCATTACAAATTGGCTGGCGAACTTCAGAATGGATGGAAACAACTTGAAATACATCTATCTTCAACAAATCACCCACGTAATAATTTTAGCTCATTTTTGGAGATGGAAGAAGTGTTTTTTGACTGTCAATTTTGACTGTCAACTTTTATTCAAGTTACAATCTCTGTTTGTGTGTCTTTCTCTGTACACACAAATCTTGCAAGTAAAATTTAACCAGCTTTTTGACTAGCTAGGAAGCTGAAATTTTTAGCATAGCTTTATATTGGATGACAATACATGATTCAATCAAAAAGAAATTAATTTGAACATCTTTCGTATTTCTAAATCGAGTGTACCTTAACACACAAGATCAAGATCAAGACCAAGACTTTGAAAAACGAACTCGAGTGCACTCGAGTTCAAGACCAAAGTCTCGAGGACAACAAGTCTGCTTAATACCCATAAGAAAGCTTTATTTTTCCATATGACATTTTTAGATAAACTTCTATTATATTGCATAATAAAGTAAATGTTGATTTAAAAAAGTTAGAAAGTTAGGTCTAAAGGCATGGAGATAGCAAAAGAATCGTAAAAATAAATGTCTACACATGATCTAATCCTTAAATATCAACACATTATTCAATAATTAACATCCTTTCTGGGAAAATGTTAAAAATGTTTATTTTTTTCATTTACTTGTTTATTTAATCAAAAAATGTTCTGAGTCATTTTTCCAACTTTATGTCAGACACGGTTTTTGTTAATGATTCGATCTCGTCATCTTCTTCTTCCGGAGCAATGTTGCAATGTTTGCACTTATTTCTATGAGGATAACCAAACGATGGTCTTCCTTCCCCTTAAGGAGGAACATTATAATTCATTTGTGCTTCAAATTTATTTAGATTAACTTCATCAGTAAAAAAAACTTCTACCAAACTTCCTTTAGATTTCTTTGAACAGAGAACTTCAAAAAGTACACCGTTCTGCTTCAAGAATGAGTTGTCACGTATATCCAGTTCCACCAAATGTTCCCTACAGAAATTGTCACCTTCTGAATCTTTGGTGGTCAAAACCAGAGTAACTCTGTGGTGTTTTTTAGATGAACAACTAAAATCTGCAAAGTACAGCCTACTTGAATCCGTAATCATGAACTCTATTGGCACTTTTGCACGCACTTTTCCATACACAGAGAATGGAAGAGGAGCAGCATTCAAATTGCTGTAATCAACGCTAGCCAGAAAACACAGCCCTTTTAAATTGTGGTTCATTGGGTTTTTTGGATGTCCACTGACTGTTTTAATACTAGTTTGCATGATGTTTTGGTTTTTTTCTACCCTGTCAAAGTATTCCTTAGAATGGTTTCTATATAACCAGAGACATTTTGTCATACCATTACCTTTGACGTATTTTTCAGCCTTTTCTTTCAGTTTTTGAATATCTTTTATTGTGTAATCTGCAATTACATGTTTTAATATTTTAAATAAATTAATAAAACTATTTTTGTTATAAGCTAGAATAATTTGATATTTTCATTGACAATACACCTACAACGTTTTGATTTTGCAATGTTTGCAAATACTTTTTACCAAAGCTTTTATTAACTCGTCGTCTCTGTTTCTCTGTCTGTCTGTTTCTCTGTCTGTCTGTTTCTCTGTCTGTCTGTCTGTTTCTCTGTCTGTTTCAAATCTTGCAATCAATTTTTGAGTCACTTCGTGATGATAGATTTTTTTCAAATTTTGCATACATGCTCAAAATAGAAGACAATGCAATATTCAATTATTAGTTTTACAATAAGTCAATTAATTTAGTTAATTTTCTTGAGGGTTTTATCGAGGGGTTTCTTGAGGGTTTTCTTGAGGGTTTTCTTGACCACAAAACGCTAACCGACTGGCAGACTATTTTACCAAGTTAACACGAACCACACTCACTGACCGCGATTCTCAAGCGTGTACGAAATTTTCATGAAAATAGTTGAGATATTTAAATTCGATGCTTTTTGATGATATTTTTATTTGTGTTTTAATTACATATAAGAGCATTGGTTTTAAAAATTCGTTTTTAATTTGCTTGTTTATATTTAAAATTTGTGTGGTTTAAAAAATAACACTTCAAATCAAAATCAAGATTCATATTTATAGAGTCTCCATTTTTTTAATTTTTTATATTCAAGTAATAAATAAAGATGAAATGCTAAGTTGACTCACAACTGGAAGACGCCATATTTTGTTTCTTAAATATTTTTGTTGGCTTATAGAAATCACTTTAAGAATGAAAAATTTATAATATTTGACAGCTTAGTAGTACACAATATCACAATAAACAATGAACGATATACTTTCTGAATAAGCGGCAGCTGTCGTGAAAAACTCTGAAAATTATGCTTTCAGAATTGACACGCCCAGCCGCCTACTGACATTGCAATTATCAGCTGGGGGAAATTTTTTAAATAGGAGGAGTTAACAGCAGATAGAAGTTGGTACATATGTCTAGTGTTTAGTCATTAGTGCGTAGGGCTACTATAGTTGAGCTTTTTGAATCAGGGACGTAAATTCAGCATCTCCCAGGGGAGGGGCAAAATTTTCCCACTATTATATTGGTTACTGGCAAGGTAACCCTATGTTGCCCGGGGTTTTTTTATTAGTTTTTTTTGCCAATGAAACGTAAAATAAATAACAGATTTTTTTTAATTTTTCCAATTCTTTTTATCAACGAGGATTATCTCCATTCTTTATATAGTTTAGATTGCTCCAGCGGTTTGGATGTCATAAGGGATTATCACCACATACACATTACCTTTTATATCTATACAAGAGTTTGATCGGCAGCAAGCACCTATCTTTTTTAAAATCTAGGCTACATAATTATAAAATAATCAAATAGCATCCACGTTGTCTCAATCATCAACAGATGAGCTTCCACACACATACATGTCTATTGTTTTCACAATAATTTTCACAATAACCATCAGGTAAGCTTCAAACTCCATACTGCACACAAACATATGTTTATCTTCACATTATTAAGAATTTTAGATATGTAGGTACAAGAGTGGGACGATTTAATTGCATAGACGTTGCAACCGGGGGAGACAGGGTGACATGTCCCCTCCACTATTGTTGAATTGGGGGACAACAATGTAATTGTCCCTCCCACTTTTACAATGTCATGGGTTTTTTCACTTTAGGCCATAAAATTCGCGACCCCAGTTGAGCAGTTTTTTAATATAATCTTGTGATGATGTAGTATAACAAGATGTGCTCATGGAGAATGAGACCAGTAACTTCAAACTTCATGCTATAACTTAAGCTTCGATCTGAATATTTCGACGCCTTAGTTGAATGGCTGCGTCGATCCAAACCTCTCACGCATCCAGAAATTCAAAATGAGATGTTACCTCTCATGGCTGATCATTTGCAGCGTAATCTCTTGGATGAAATAAATTGTCGAAATATGGCTACTACGCCTTAGTTGGTGATGATACAACTGATACCACCGGGACGGATCAGCTGTCCATCTGCACCAGGTTTGTAAATGACAATTTAATACTTGAAGAAATATTTCTAGTGCTTTACGCCGCTCCATCTTCTTCTATTGCAATGACAGTTGGTCTTATAAGGATTATTTACCGCTTTTCAATCTAATTTTGCTGGGACTCCAAGAACAGTGCTATGAAAGAGCCGCTAATATGTAGGAAACCTTTTCAGGAGTGCAGGCTCGTTTTCTTGAAAAGGAACCGCGGGCGACTTTCGATCACTACAGCAACCACTGCGTAAATCTGGTCACGCAAGAATGCTGTAAGAAAATTCCTCTTCTTCGTGACACTCTACAATAGTCTACAATAAACCCACGCACGAGTGTGCTGTTTTCTTCAAAGAATCCCGAGTGCAAAAAACAATTTTGAGCAACGTGCTGGCAGAACTCAATGAGAATGAGGAGATAGAAAATTCAACTGAGTTTGGATCAAGAGTTTTTTTCCCGCTAAGAACTATTTGCCCCACAAGATGGACTACAGAAGATGATAGATAATTACCATGCCACAATCGTTGCTCTGCATGAAGTTGCTGAGACAGTGCATAGAGAAAACTCAACGAAAGCCAGAGGATTCCATGATCAACTTGAAAAGAGGGGATATATCTTGGAATGCTGCAAAAACACAAACAGTGGCTGGAACACAAATTGCTTAAAAAAAAATTACGAAGAGATTCTTGACTTTACGTAATAACGATGGGTTCCATTGGCTTTGGGTGCGTACTCAGGAAAAATATGCTGAATACCAACTCAAGCAGCCTTTAGCTCCACGTTCAAGAAAGCCGCCCAAGAAGCTTTAGCACACTGACACGCCGGCAGAGCCTCATGAATTCACTCCTGAGAAACATATACAAAATTACTTCAAAACCATCGACTTGGTGGTCTCTGAATTAGAGCACCGCTTTGATCAAAGTGGATGAAGTAGAATGGCGATATTGGAAAAACTACTTCTAAACTCACTAGCTTCAGAAGAAGTCGAGAGCTCACTTGGCCGCCCTGATTATGAAGCGTGTTCTAAAGTGTAGGCTATACAGAATTGGCATACGTCGTCTAGAATTACAACTGTGCATGGTAAGAGAAATAGAAGCTCTTCACAGCTGCGGGAGCTTACATAGCGTTGCTTTTTTTTTTAATTTGTGAAGCCACTAAAACAAACTTGAGGACTTTTGGGAAATACGATCGTCTTCTAAAGATTCTATTGGTCATATTAACCTCAAAGGACACCTCAGGGCAAAGTTATTCTACTTTGCGTCGCCTAAAAACATGGCTGAAAACGACGATGACGCAAAATCGTTTGAATGCATGTGCACCAGGAGACGATTGACGCAGTCTATTTGAGCTTACTTTGCCGCCAGTTTGTTTGTCTGAATATCGGCATGACATTTTTGGCAACTTTTACTATAGTATATTTATGTGCAAATGTGATTCAAATAAAATTATAGTTGATGAGTGATTGTTGTAGAAATGCACATTTCATTAATACAAGCAAGATACAAACTTTATTATTTGAGATTATAAAATAGGAAAAATTCGTTCTAGAAATTTGTCCCCCTCACTTTTTAAAACGATGCGACGCTCCTGTTTAATTGTATTGCAGGGCCATATACATAATTAGTAAAAACTGAGATCTAAATGGGGTGGTTAGAATTTTGTGTGTGCTAGATTTAAAGGATTTGACGTATATATTTTTGACAAAATTTAGTAATTCCATAATAGAGCTGCTGTAAAATTTCTTTTAGCAGACTTCTATGGTTAGTTTATTGGCATTCTTTAGAATCAAGTACTGATATTGTCTTTACAGTACATTGTTTCAATAAATTTGTTTATTCGAACTTAAATCTTTAAAAAATAATAATGCAATTATTAAAGCTCCTACAAAAAATTTAAAGTCTTAACCAAAAGATAACGTTCTTCTTTCCAAAAACTAAAAGACATTTTTTGCTTTTTTATGCTGGTATGAAATTGTCAGTAAATCATCGATTCGTTGTTTTTCACGTCTGTTTTTAAGGTTGTGTTTGAACTCGCTTCATGCACCTGAAAATTTTTTCGTTTTCAACTGAAGTCACCAGCAAAATCAAAACAAAGTCAATCACTCTGAGCTATAAGAAGATTAATAAAACCGTTTAGAAGATGGCTCACGAGTGTCTTTGAATATTGTGATTAGTTAACAAAGTTTAACCTATTTCTAACGATTATAAAAAATGACTTTGCTGTAGACAGTTGTGAGGGAATCAACATTACATTGATAACTTTAGTAGGGTAAAGAACCACAAGTTTGCAGATTGTATTTTGGATACAGAATTTAATACTCTGCAGTTATTGGTAAATTTAGCATCGAGCACAGATATGAAGTTTTCCACATACGCAAAAGTTGTTCCAAAACGCATTGAAATATCACTAAATTAAGTAAAGCTAAAATTACAAAGTTATATCGCCAACTCTATATAAAAAAATATAATTCCAAAAATCAGGGAGGGCAAATTACCCCCTGCCCTCTCTCCAAATAACGTCCCTGCTTTACATGCAGCCGTGCTGGCTGTTACGCACCATATAAATAGACAGTTTATACTGATTGACTCTGTTAATTGTTGTGGTATATTGATGAAACTTGTACATACTGATTTGTTTTTGAACTATCTATCTAAAAATGCTTCTTTTATTAAGATGCCACAAATTTGAATTTTTCATCTAAAAATACAGCAACTTAAAATTTATCATGCCACTGCGTGTATTTGCCAAGCAAGTGAATTGTAAATAAAGACACAATGACCGATTTAGTTTTTATCATATAACTGCGTTAACAATTGTGGTATTTGCGCTGGTGGCAGAGCGGTAGAGCGCTCGCCTGTCGATCATTAGGTCGGCAGTTCAAGCCTCACCGGCGTCACCAACGTAACTCCCTTAAGCAAGGAGTTCACTCGCATTGCTAAAGGGGTAGGCGCCTATAAATGGCTGCCTCTGCAAAGAACCCTTCAGTGGCTTTGAAGTCCTTTAGGATTTACGCCACTCTAAATATTGTCAAACATTATTTATCTAAAACTAGTACAGATCGTTTTGTTTTTCCCAATGCTTTTATCTACTCGTCGTCTCTGTTTGTTTCTTTGTCTGTTTCAAATCTTGCAATCAATTTTTGAGTCACTTCCTCATGATAGATTTTTTTCAAATTTTGCATACATGCTCAAAATAGAAGACAATGCAATATTCAATTATTAGTTTTACAATAAGTCAATTAATTTAGTTAATTTTAATTAATTTCATTTTTATATGGGAAGAAATATAATAATTTATATTCGTGACTAGCAGAATTTAGCATTGGGTTTTAAAAATTCGTTTTTAATTTACTTGTTTAATTATCTATTCAAATATATTAAAAAAAAGAAAATGCCACAACTTTGAATTTTCTATGTAATGCAGGCAATGTTGGCTACCGTTGCTAACTTCAACGACGTCAGTAAGTCACTAACTCAAGGCCAACAAAAATTAGAAGCCACAGAACCCCAAACGAGTAAAAAACCCCGTCTACATACATTTATACCATACATTTATACAAGGAAGACCAAAAATCGTAACTGTTATTCACCCATAACTTTTTTATTTATTGCAATATTAAATGCATTTTGACACAATAATATATTTTAAAAATACCTTTCTAACGACCTTTGAAAGGAACAATTTTTTTGTTAGCACATTGGGTTCATTAGAGATCTAGCAGTGCTGCAAATAACTTTGGTATCATATTTCAATTAGGTGATATTAATTATTGCATTTATATGTTTCTAAATTAATCACTGGGTTGTGATGTTATTTTTACAAAAATTAAAAAATATTTCAATAAACTTATTCATTTAAAAACAATTGCTACAGTTTCATAAACAGCAAAGCATCAAAAGGCAAACAAATCCATTGAATTGTCAACTGCGCCACTTATAACTTCTGAATCCAACCCAAACAGCACACAAGATAAGCGCACAGAAGCTCTCCACACCGCTTCTTTAATAAATGGATCATCGTATGAAAATGATAACTCAGTCTCATCATTATTGCCTTCATAAACATCTTCCGTGACTTCATGAACAACTTCCACGCCGGCTTCATCTTTCAGTCTGGTATCATCTTTAATATGATCATAATAGCTGATCGACTTCAGGTTATTCTCAACAAGGATGCTATAAAGTTGGAAGGCTTTTGCTAAAGCTCTTCGTGCTAAGACCTTTTTTAGTAGAAGTGTTTCAAATGATGTCAACTGACATTGCAAAGAAAGTGACATCTTTCCCAATGACTTTTCTTCTTCATCTATTAATTTATTTTAATAGGGTAATCAAAACTTTAAATACTAATAGCAAATATCAACTTAGTAAATAATAACAACATTCATTAAAATAAAAGAAACAATTTAAATAAAATATTCTTTTTATTTTATTCAAAAAATCAGACAACTTTAAATCATTAAGCACGAGACGAATACACCTTTAAGCATACAAACCAGCACGGAGATCAACGAAGGAGGCAGTTTTAGATTCGGTTATTCCACATCCGGGTACGACACGACCGTCCGAATGATTCAGCGAGTATTTTAATTTCTCGGCGCAATGCCAAAACTCTTCTTCTTTCACGTTGACCCATTCACTTGTTGCATGACTCATTATGATAGTCTGTATTAAAAATATATATATATATACATCAAATAAAAATTCCTGTCTTGATGATGCAAATATTCCTCTGAATACAGATATCATATAGAAAAATTTAAATAAATTATACCTGATGTGTGTAAGGCTGATCTTGTACCTGAATCCGGATAAGAGTTTCCTCATCTAAATCTTCTTTTGATAAATTTATACCTTTCGAGATGCATTGCTTTGAAGAAGTTCAATAATTAGAATAAAACTTAATTCAATCATTGTAAGCAAATTCATATGTAAAAACTAGAAAAAAAACAGTCATGAGAGACATTCAAAACCTTAAGCCAAAGCCCAAAACCCTAACCCAGTAAAAGAACTTGAGTTATTTAATTATTTGTTTTTAAGCAACTTTCTCTCTCTTTCTTAGTAAACAATTTTTTATCTAATTATTCTAAGATCTGGAAAATTTATATGCCAGATTCACTCATTCTCAGGTCAGCAACTCTTTTGCAAAAAGCGATTATTTTCATCATCGGCTAAGAGCTGCTTAGCCTGAGGTTTAAAATTATACACGTATAAACATAAATTTCACTGAAAAGAATTTAATGATTTGAAATATAGAAACAATTCAAAACAAAATGAATTTAGTGATTATATTAACTCATTAAAAAAAATTAATCATCATAGGAAAATTATTGAACACATATAGAATACTTGGGTAACTCATGTTTAAATTCAAAATGACAAATATAAGTAAAAACTTGTACCACCTACCTCATCCAAACAATCTGTTATATAGTCTAAAGTGGTTGATTCTACAGCTTCTGCAAGTGATCTTATAACTTTTAAAGGTACAAGAGTCAAGCAGGTTATAGTTTTTTTGATTGCACATTGTTCAAGAAAAATTGGACTGGCAGTACCGCTCACTAGTATCGTGTTGATGTTGTACTACAAATACATAATTTTGTACAGTTTATTAGTTGAACATCAAACTAAACAGGGAAAACAAAAAACAATTTATTAGAGATGGCATAAATGTTTGCAACTGTTTTCTAGGTTATTTCTAGTGCACATAACATGAACACTGAGACACATTTTAACATTTAAAATACAGAAAAATAAATAAACAAACAAATTAATTCACATGATAAAATTATTAATAAAAACAAATAATAATTAATACTTCAAAAATATTTTTTTTAAATTGGCACCGACTTTTTCAAGAACATCTAATACTTCTGAAAGCCATAAATTATCACAGACATCAAGCCCAGATGAAAATTTAGATCGAATTAATTTGCAGTTGGACATCATTTTGTGTCCCAGGTGTTGGTAATTTGCTGTTACGTCTCCATCTATAAGCTTAACCGTAATAATAACAATAGGATAATATCATAGAATATGATGATTATAATATTTAAAACAATCCTTAGTCAGTATCGAGGAGCTTGATGTAGCTGCTCTTCATCAAAAATATATCTCTTTAGACTTGTCAATTATTTATCGCTGGCTTTTATGGACTTTTTATATTTTTGATTGTGACAATAAACAAGTTCTATACGTAATATAACAAAAATAAAGGTGCAAAACAAAAGATAATTTTGTTGAAAAACATTAAATTCTGCTTTACTCACTAAAACAAATTGAAAACTAAAAATTGCATAACAATTAATATAAGATTTTCTCAATAACACACAATTCTGTTTTCATATAAGATTTCAAAAACTCCAAGTTGTGGTAAAAATTAAGATTTATCTTTATTTAAAGGTTTATTTAAAGATACAAAACTACAAAAAAGATTTTTAAAAGACAGCAATGAAATGGTTTTCTTACAATTGTTCTTCTTTGAGATTGATCACAATTAGTATAAAAAAAACTTTCACCAGTTTTAAATAGATGTCCCATAAATAATTTAAGTCTAAACTTGGTAGATTGGAAATTTGGAAATATTGTGATGCGGCTCGGATAAAACCTGAAAGTCACGAGCATCAGCTAGACAGACTCAAAATAAAAATGGATTTTAAAAAAATTGAACTTTCAACTAAAATAATAATACACAATAATTCAAATATTGAAACAATTAACATCTAATTCTGTTCTGCTCACCTCAATTCTTGAACAGACATAGCTTCCATATTCTGAAGCAAGCATATTTTAAACAAAAGGTTTTTTAGTTCCTGGTCATGTCCGCTATTCAATCCGTAGCAAATGTTTTTCAACTTATGAATTATTTCATGGCTACCTCCGTTCTCAATATAAAAATTTTCTATATTTATTTTACTTTCAGAAAAAACAAAAGGTATTGGAAAAATTTCAGCTGATTGTTTATACAGTCGACTGAAAGAAGCTGTCTGAGTAAGTTTTTTGTGAGTGCATAATTTTTTTAAAGTAACGTTCATATAATTAATAGCTTCTTCCAGACAGTCTTGAATGGCAGAACATATGAGTTTATAGCTGTAACCCTAGAAAATACAAATATCAACCTTTTCAATAAAAAATAACAAGAAAAAGTTGTAAAGTTCCCACCATATCATTGTTAAGAAAAGTCATTTCTTTCAAAAGATTGAACGTAATATGTATTAGGGATTTGCATCCTGATTTGTAGATGGTATGATGATTTCCAACAATTTCAGCTACCAAATTTATTACTGAGCTCTGTCAGAAATACACAGGCGTTTAAACATGTATTGTTTGTTTAAATACAATATTGAAATATGAAGGTTTTGGTCAACTGTCAACTAACGTCATAGTTCCACTGTTCAAGAAGTTCAACCAGACAGCTGGTTAATATCACATCTTTACTGTCTTCACTTGCAATACATTTAACACTTAAAAGTAAAAAAAAACTTTAAAAATCTAATAAAAGCTCAAATTTGATATGATTTATTACCTTCTATTATTTCCAACCCATGAAGCATTACAGCGTGCTGGAAAATAATTTCTTATTAAGAAATACTGTTTAAAAGCTAAAGTACAACTTACAACTTACAATTACCTATTTTTTCTAATTCTCTAAGAACACATAATTCACCAACACTGGACATTCTTCACTTCATGCAAACGATGAATAGAAAAGAAAAGGTCTTTAAGTTTACACCACCAGCACTACCTTAGTAACTGGGCTGCCAAATCGATTATTGTCCAACTATTTGCTTCAAATTATATAAACGTTTCTCAAAATAACATTTTACTTTGCATTGTTGGTGTATTTAATGATTTTCATTACAATATAATAAAAACTCAATATGTTTACAATTTAAAATTTAATAATTCAACATTGACTTTCACAATATTTAAAAATTTATAAACAATAATATTCGAAATATAATTCTAACTATTATTATTTTAGCCATCTTCCTTGCGCAATTATTGTTGCTTCCGGTCCCAAGCTAATAATACACTTTTTTTTACCTACAATATAACTTTTATTTTACGTTCTCCTTGGGGTAACTTGTTAACACTGGTCTGTATATAAGGTGATTATTAAAGGTGTTTTTAATGAGTTAGGGGTCCTATAAAATAGCTGTTCTCTCTGCCATTGACGGGCCATTGTTATTTATTTGATTGTTCTCGAATCTCAAACATCGCAGCAATAATTTGTATTTTTTCTACATTCCAGATACATCCCGATTTTTTCTTATTTTGATAGAAAAACGTTTGACAACTTTTACAATAAATAAGTGTATAATACTGGACGACAACGCAAAACTGGGTGGTGTTTCTCGACGCGTGGGAGGAAGGTAAGCTCACCAATCAAAGTGATCGGTTTTTCAAAATTTTTTTCAGTTTTTTTTGTTTATATATGTCGATAAAGAACTTTAAGCTTTATAAATTAAAATTCCGAGCTCCTGGCCATGTCCTATTAATGTTTTTCATTTAATTTGTGACATGTTTACTGTTTAGCTGCTGATTCATTTCGTTTTGGGTTATATTTTTTATAGGTCTATTTTCATGTGTGCTATTAAAAAATTAATTATTAACTTCACAGATGGTTGGTAAAATAATTTGATAACAAAATAGTGGTCCTCTGCTATTTTTTAGTTAACTGTTCTATTCTTTATCCAGCTCAAGATCAAATTAAATAAATTACAAAACCTTTACTTCAGGATCAATAAAGTTATAAAAGTCATTGCTTACAGCTGTTTGTGGTTAAAATATTAAGTTAATTTCTTATGTCTTTCATTTAGCTTTATCTGCGCATAAGTGATATTTAATGATTATCTATCTATCTGGTTGAACTTTTTCCTCCAGGTTTGGCATAGAATAGAAATTTGAAAGTTGGTACACAGCATAATTTTGATGTAGCCTGTAATATAACTTTGTTTCTTTAATAAAGTCCAGTTAGATAAACAGTATCATCTCAAAAAGTTATATTTATATATTTTTAAATAAATTATATATAGTTATAATATCATTTTTCAGTTTTGTTAAAAACTTAATAAATTATATAACAATGATAAATAAAACCCACATAATGAGAAAACACAGTGCGTTTTTTCACAATTGAAAATAATCGATCGCAGGGACGAGAGACCACCCCAGAGCTTGACAACATCATCTTCCTCGCAATTGAATTCGTCGTCGCCGTCATCAACACAAGACAACTCACCGGAAAGGACAACAGCTGCTCTTAATAATGCAAACAATATCAACAATAACAACAACAATACAAAGAAATGGGTTCCATTGAGTATTCACAACAACCCACATCCGCACCAACAACACCATTACGGGTTCCTTTCTACTTCAGAGCACCATGACAATATTTTCAGAAAAGTCAGAGGGTCTGTAATAGTAGTCTGCTTATTTTGTATTTTTTTGGTATATAGAATTTGTTTAATATTATTTTTAAAATATTTACAAATTAAAGAATATTAATTTGGATTATTTAATTAATTAAATAAATTTACCCTTATGGTTAAATGTTCCTATTTTAATATCAAAATGTGTTATTTTAACTAAATATTTCCTTAAAAATGATGGTTTTCAGGGTTTAATTTATTATCTATTTTAGCCTTATGGTGTCTAGGGCTTTTTTCAGTGATTACATAAGTTTTTTATGTTGTTAAAGTAAGGACATTAGGAATAGACAAGACGGGTTCTGCAATTAAAAATCTAGTCATCTAATTAGTGATCGGTGATTAGCCGTCTGGCTTAAAAGCTGTTTTATAAAATATTAATACTAGAATACAGAAGAATGAATCATTTCTATTTATTGCATAAAAATAATATTAATACTAGAATAATGGACAATGTGCCATTTCTATTTATTGCAGGATACTCAACAAATTAACTCCAGAGAAATTTGACAAGTTAAGTCTTGAACTTTTGAATGTTGGCATAGACTCGCAAACGGTTTTAAAAGGCATTATATTCTTGGTGAGTTTAATGATTTGTATCACTTAATACTTTTATTCTGGTAATTATAGCAAACAGTTTTTTTTTTACATTTGATGGGAACGTTTACATGAGAACTTAAAGAATTGGTCGTTTTTAATTCGTTTTATTTTTCCAGATAATTCAAAAAGCCCTCAACGAGCCAAAGTACAGCTCTTTGTACGCACGTCTCTGTCAGAGACTTTGCGATGATGCACCAAATTTTGAACAATCAAATTCCAACATTTCTGTAAGTTTCCATTTCATTTGTTTTTTTTGTCAGCAGCTATTTTAAAATTATTGATAAGTTGCCATTGATTGTTGTAACTGCCGGCCAATGATGATAACATGAATATGCAATCAGTGACAAGTTTTAAATTTGTCCGATAAAATGTTTTGTTGAGATGATGATAATGAAAGTTGAAAAACCTGTTTGTGGTCTTTTGCAGACATTTAGAAAGCTTCTGCTAAACAAGTGTCAAGATGAATTTGAAAACAGATCCAAGGCTACTGAAGGTAGCATTTATAATTAAAATAGTAATTCTAACTATATGACTAATAATAGAAATGTTATATTACAAGATATTAATATGTATTATTTATAATTAAAATGATAATTCTAACTGTATAGCTAATAATAGAAATGTTATATTACAAGATATTAATATGTATTATTTATAATTAAAATAATAATTCTAACTGTATAGCTAATAATAGAAATGTTATATTACAAGATATTAATATATTTAATTGGTTGTTTTGTCTTACTTATATTGTTTTAACTCGGCAGCCTTTGAAAAGGATGGACACCTCACTCCTGAAGAAATGGAACAGCATGCGATTGCAAAAGCAAAAATGCTTGGAAATATTAAGTTTATTGGTCAGTTTTATTATAAACTCTTCATATTAGTATACATTAAATAAATATTATTAAACAAATAATTTTCAAGTATTTTATCTTTGTCATTGTTTCATTTGAATGGAGGAAGAATTTATAAAATGAGTGCGTTGAGGAATGGTTTTAATTAGTTGAAAGCTTTGAATGAATCATGATGTCTTCAAAAGTAATTTTGCATTTTTTACAAACATCTGTTGATTCTGAAATCTTGTATATTTTTTGTTTTTTGGGTAGACTGTGTTTGTAGCTATGTGTTTTCTTATGACCAGTTGGTAGGCTTGATTGTCATAATGGAAATCAGAGCTTTAAGATGAAATGGTAGTAATAGGATTGTATTATGTAAGTTGGTGTGTAATAGTGTAACATGGATACATTTTCAATTTTTAGTCTGTTAGACTAAATGGTTTAAAAGTTAATGGTTGAGCAATGGTTTAAAAATGAAAGATGCTACTCTAGTGCAGATTGTTGAAGTTAATTTGAGAAACAACATTTAATTTTGATTCAGTCATGATTTGAAAAAATAAACTATTAAATTTATAGAAAAGTATTTAATTTTTTTTAAACTCAAAGTAGATTTTGCGTGCTCTTCATATTACAGTGTATACCATTGTATATTATTTTAAAGTACAGAATATATTGTGGCTTCACGTGCAGCATTTCATAATCGTTCTCTTGCATTAATTTATATTTAATTTATTAATTTATATAAATATAAAATCCATAAGTGAAGTATTTACTATTAAATTAAGATAAAAGAAACAGCAAGCTTAAAATTTAACATTCAATTTCGGCTACTTTTCCATCTCTCAAACTTTTTAATAAATAAATTACTTAGAAAGTTTCAGTGTTGAAGTTGTAATCCAACAATCTTCAGAGGACTTCAATACAATTATCTCTGATCTTTCAAATGCAGAGACAACATAAACAACTATTTAATACAAACCTATTAGGGTTACAAGCACATCAATCAATGTGTAGATATTTGCCGAGCGCCTCTTATAAAGTTGGATGTTTCTGGTTTTTTACATGCCCAGTTACCATGGAAAACAATATTATTTGCGGATTACCATCAATATAGAAAAGCAGCAGTTAGACCATGAATTAATTTTTTAATAATTTTTTATTGCAAAGTTGTTCGTATTCCTAATAACAGATAAGCTGTAATAACAGGCTAAATATAAGAAACAACAGAATGCAAAAAAATTATTTTTTCAGGTGAGCTTGGCAAGCTGGAGATGGTACACGAGGGGATCATACACGAATGCATCCGACAACTGGTGGCCCGCAAGAAGCGCATCGACCCGTGTCCCAATTCATCGTCGAGCGCAGAAGATCTCGAGTGCTTGTGCCAGATCCTGCGAACGGTCGGAAAGAGATTGGACCACGACAAGGCGCAGGCTTGGATGGATCAGTATTTCGAAAGAATTCACACCATTCAGTCGTCTCATGCACTTCCTCCACGAATCAGGTTCACAGGAGTTTTTTTTATATAATCTTATTTATTTGGCTTATATATGAGCAAGTGATAAAGTGATTGAAGAAATAACTTTTAAGATTTCATTTTTTTAAAATATGAGCCATCCTGCCATATATCTGCATTGCCTATACAAAATAAAATAAAATAGATAACAGATTGTAAGTGAAAATTCTTTCACGACAAGTTCTATTTTGCTTGCAACATCGGGAAAGCTTTCTGCTTGCGGGTTATGTGTGGTATTTTATAACATATAAAATATAACTGATTTTTTGCACTAAAACATAAATAACGAGTCACAATTCTTGCACTATAACATTGTAATTTACTAATGTATTGGAGAACTGCTTAATAATGACAAAGTTGTAATGACTATTTTGTAAAACGTTAGCAGCTGATGAATCTATTTGTAATCTACTTCAAGGTTTATGCTTCAAGACCTTATCGAATTGCGTGCCAACAAGTGGCTTCCTAGAAAAGCTGTTCTTGCGGAGGGAGCTCCTCGGACCATTCAACAGGTTGGCTTGTTTTGTTCTTTCTGATTCTTTGAGATTTTTGGTTTTTTTTATTTTAATATTTTATTTCTGAGTTTCTTCTGTCGATCTCAGATTTGTGAGAATCGGCTAACTTACACTAAGGATGGTTGTATTTTACTTCAAACATATTAGAGTGCATCCATTTTAAATCCAGGTGAGAGAAGAAAGTGGTGTATTTCATCCAAACAAATCGATGACTCATCCAAACTTGAGTCCTACTTACTTGCTCAGTGACCCATTCTTCTCGATGGCACCTCATCAGGGCAAAAACAACAACGGCGACCCCTTCGGGTTCGGTTCGACCGGCTGGTTCGGCGGCGGCGGCTTCAACCACCTCGGCAGCAGGGGCGGCAGAGGTGGTGGTATGCATAATAAAAATGCCAGAGGTGGTAGCAGAGGCGGGAATCAAGCGAATTCCGACGGCATGTTCGGTCACTCTGGCTATCAAAACAACAACAGCTATAATCAAAGAGGCGGCTACCATCACCAGCCGATGCAGAAATCATACGACGACAATCCCAGACATCATCAGTCGTCTTCTTACGGCAATTCCGTCGACAGCAACGGGACGGACGACCAGCATTATAACAATCAGGGTTTCGCGAGAGGATTTCGTAACAAAGAAGAATTCCTTGCATCCAGAAGCGGTGAGGAGAGGGGCGGCGGATTCGGAAAGAGCGGCGAATCGAGACGAGGTGGTTCTGGTGGATCCGTGATCGGTAACAGTGCTGCCGGACAGAGTGAGGAATCAGTTGTTTTTTAATATGATATTTTATTGATAATATTTTTCTATTAAATTTGCATTTCAACATCAAATTTTATGATTGATTGTCGTTCACAGTAGAGTACTGCACGGGTCGGGCCGTGAATTTTGGGGGTTTTCAAACGGGCCGGGCCCAAATTAGATGGGCCAGGCCGCCATGAATCAGCCCGTGTTGTAGTCTAATGCACAACTTGCTTTTCATAGAGAGGATTCTTGTCACGGTTATTTGAATAAGTTTAATTTCTTAACATCAACCTTGTGAACAGGTGCGAACAACCGAGAACTTCCGCCTCGCTTCAGGAAGCAGCAGCAACAAACCAAAGATTCAGATAAAGGAGAAGACTTTCAAAGAATGGCTCCGTCTCCCGAAGAACGCCCCACGAAGCACGGCCACCAGTTTCATCCACCGTCGATGGCAGTCAGACCTAATCAAATGCAGAGCGGGTTTTATCCACCGTCACTCCAGATGCCACCTAATTTTCAGCATCCGCCGATGATGCACCATCCGAATGGGCAGCCTATGATGCCCCCACAGTCACAGATGGCAGGAGGGGGTACGTATCCCTCGGCCGGATTCGGGCGTCCGATGCCGCCTTTCATCAGGCCGCCTGCTCTAAACAATGCTCAGAGCGATGCAGAGATCAGTCTCCGACCCACCAATACGTTTGCCATGCCTAAATTTCTTCCAGAAAACAGAGGGGTGAGTTTCTGCATTCTTCTGTGTTGATTTCTGTTGTTGAATGCTGAATATAATAATAATGAACGATTGATTATGTCATTTTAAAAAATAAGCTGAATTATTAACATTTCTTTTTGCACTCTAATGTTGTTAAATAAATAAATCCAGCCACTCAACAATCAACAACTACCAACCATGTTTCCGAAGCAAAGCTTGGACTTGAAAGTCACAGACAATACTCTCAAAGCCAAAACCAAGCACACCTCCAAGCAGCAGGAAGCAAAACAATCTTGGGTGGGTTTCTCACTTAACAGCATTTTTTCCTTCTATTGTGAAAAAATTATAAGTAAAGTAAAGTTTTAATGTGCAACCAACATGTATTGACTTATGTTGTGTCACAAATGCATCATGAAACCAAAATGTTTTGACATTGAGCATACAAATTTGAGTGTCAACTGCGTTACGAATGTCGCCTTGCAGTTCCAGTCAGCCACTGCAGTACGTTTAAAATGAGGGGGCCACTGAAACAATGTTTGGTCTTCACTTATGTTGGCAGATTTATTAAACATGTTATATGTCTCTGTGCTTTCAGGCTGAAGTGAAGTCTCTGATAGATGCTGAGAAAATGGAAGAAGCTGTGATCGCAATACAAGGACAGCTTAAAAATGCAAAGTAATAATTTATAACTCTTGTATGATCTCTAGATTTCAGTTATTAAGCGTGAATTACTAAGTGGCATTAATGTGAAGAGTCGTGTTTATTCATACCTGTAAAATAATTACTTAACAACAGATACATCTCGGACTTGTTGACGAATTTAATGCTGCAAGCTTTAGAGCAGTCAGGTTAGATATATATTATTTTTTTTTAAAAAGACTTGTGGATTGATTTAGTCCTTGAATGCTAGTTTTTTTGTCGTTATGTTTGGTTCGTGTTTTCAAAACTTTGATTTTTATTTGCTTCTGAATGATTCTGCTTGTGTGCCTGCCTGCCTGCCTGCATCATCGTTATTTATATATGCGTGTGTTATTTATTGATTTAAATTTTACAGATGCAGATAGAGACAAAGTAGGGTTATTGATCAGAGCTCTAAAGTTAAAAGATCTGTTGAACTCAGATCAATTTATGAAGGTTTGCAGGGATTTTTTTGACTTTTTTTATTTTTCCACTTCTTTTAAAACTATTTTGTTTTTCAAATATTTGCTCTAAACTTTCAGTCTTTCAAAGTTCTCCTCGACCGTCTGATCATACTGGAGCAAGACCTCCCGTGTGCCAAATCCCACCTGGCCAAGCTGGCTGCGCAGGCCGTGTCGTGCGATGCGGTCAGCCTGGTTGATCTTGCTGCCCCGATGACATCGGGCAGTCACTATCCTCTCTTTCTCTTGTGCTTGCAACAGCTGGTTAAGCTGGAAAGCGCAGAGTGGCTGGCTGGAAGATTTGATGCCAGCAAGATTAATTTGAGAACCATGCTTCCAGTCGGTTAGAATTGTTTATATCAAATTATTGCAACACGTCATGTGTTAGTTACAATATCAGACCAAAAGAGAAGTGATTCAGTATCTTTATGGTTTTTTAAGTGCTATTAGACATGTATTTCAAAGACCAGATTCTTTTATGAGTTTTCTTTTTTTTGAATTTAATTTGTTGTTTGATTTTCCGGTCCTGTAGAAATGGAAAAAGGAGATAAACTCATGGAAGTTCTTGAAGAAAGAGAACTGAGTTTTCTGTTGCCTCTGCAGAGAGTCCAGGGAGACCTGTGGAAGCAGTTGACCAGTGATCCAGAGCAAACAGCCATCTCTTATTTCAAATGGATAAAAGATAACGTTGATCCGAAACTCCACTCTGATCTTTCATTTGTTTCCATGCTCGTTACGACGTTAGTTTTTTTTTTTAATTAAATATTATTTATTTAATTTTAGTTAATAAATTATATTCGTTGAGTGATAAATGCCCACCTGGTCTCGTGACCTTGCTGTAGGTCAAGCTCTTTCAAGTTGACTTGATCGACTGCTTTCTGTTAGGTTAGATGAGTGAGCGTGAATAAGGTTCAGCTCATCCAAACTGGGACAGTATGTGTGGTGGGATGGTTGAGTTCTTTGCAGTTCCCGGTTCTGCCGAGATGATCAATGGTAATGCTCTATAAATAGATGCAGTCTATTATTAGAATGTCTGTCATTATACTTCAAAAACTTTAATTTTTTGTTTTTTCATCTTCGACTTCGTAATAAAAGTGTTTTTGTTTTTTGCCAGTCGTACATTCTAAGTTCATTTTTATTTTCAGAATCGTCAAGTATGTGACATCGCAGACCACCCTGAAGGAAGGTGTTGACATTTCCGTCGCACCCGATAAACAAGCGATTCAGAAAGAAAGACAGCTTCTTGAGAAATACAAGGTTTAAATGTTACTTCGTATTCTTTTAAAAGTAACTAGGTTGTGTAATTATTAACTGAAATGCATTAGTCGCCTAATAACAAAAGTTTTGAAGAAAAGGGACTACATAAAAATAAATATATTAAAAATAAATAAATATAAAAAATATAAATATAATGTAATTCAATATTATGTCTATGTTATTGACAGTTTCACAATATAAGTACACATAGGTGTTGATAAAAATGGAACCGCTGTCTTGCAGGGAATAAGTTTTACAATACAATTACCTACTACCAATACATAGGTAATTGGTAGTAGGTAATTATATTGAAAATACATCCCTTATACTATAAGGTATGTATTTTCTACATAGTAGTAGGTAATTCTAGAGTCTACATTTACATGGTGCCCCACAATATAAGTAATAATATAACGATAATCTCTGTTTTACAGGGTGTCCTACGATATAAATACACTGTGATCTTTTTTTTTACAGGGGTCCTACAATATAAGTACATTGTAATATCTGTTTTATACTATATACTATAAGTACATTGTAATCTCTATTTTACAGTCAGTCCTACATTATAAGTACATTGTAAACTCTTTTTTAACAGGGGATCCTACAATATAAGTACATTGTAATCTCTGTTTTACAGGGTGTCTTGCAAAAGTTTCTCCAAGACAAGATTGAACTTCATGTCAGTGCCATTTATGCTCTTCAAGTATTTTCACATTCTCAAAATAGTCCCAAAGGTTAGGAGTTCAATTACATCAATCAATTCACTATTGTGTAACTGTAACATAAAAACAAGTTCATGTGTGGTTTTAATTTATTTGATATTCCAAGGTATTATTTTGCTCCTCTGCACTCTATCTTGTTGTACTATTGAAATTTGTCATAATTAATTTACTATCTATATATATAAAAATGAATGTTTGTATGTTAATGGCCTTTATGCATTGCTACACCATTCATCCGATCGTAATGAAATTTTCACACAACCTTGAGAGTCAAGGGGAATCAAATATAAAAAAAAAATTTGAAATCCGTCACAAAATGAGCGGAGCGGGTGAGCGAGCGGGAACTATATATATATGTATGTGTATGTGCATGTATGTGTGTCTGTGTGTGTTTATGTATGTACTAGCGGAGATACCCGGCGTTGCCCGGGTTTTTTAGAGGTTTTTCTAATGTTTGTCTCTTTCTCTCCCGTTTCCTTTCCCACCTGCTTTCCCACTCCTGTTCGCTTTCCCGTT
The DNA here is from genome assembly GCA_963978895.1 of Erpobdella octoculata. NCBI lineage: Eukaryota > Metazoa > Annelida > Clitellata > Hirudinida > Erpobdellidae > Erpobdella > Erpobdella octoculata. The sequence goes on along the minus strand of OZ022243.1, from coordinate 5,926,933 downwards.
TTCGGTCGTTTTCCCGCTGCCAGTCGCTTTCCCGCTCCCGGTCGTTTTCCCGTTTCCGGTCGCTGTCCCGTTCCCGCTCACGTTTGCTCTCCCATTCCCGCTCACGCTTGCTTTTCCGTTCCCGCTCGCTGTCCGTTCCGGGTCGCTTTCCCGTTTCTATAATAGACAAACTAACCCACAAACATTCATATATATATATATATATATAGTCTTAGCAAATCTATTTTACGTTTTATAGGCTAACAGAAGTTTTAAAAGAATGGAAAAGAGAAAATGAGCGGGAACGGGAACGGGAGAGCAACCGTGACCGGGAATGGGAGAGCAAGCATGACCAGGAACGGGAGAGCAAGCGGGAACGGGAAAGCGACCGGGAACGGGAAAGCGACTGGAATCGGGAGAGCAAGCTTGGAAGGAAACGCGAGCAAGAGAGAAAATCGATAACAAAACTTCTGAGCGGGAAAGCGACCGGGAGCTGGAAAACGACCGAGAGCGGAAAAGCGACCGGGAACGCGACGAAAACGGGAAAGTGGAGAAGGAAACGGGAGCGAGAGAGACAAACATTAGAAAAACCTCTAAAAACCCCGGGCAACGCCGGGTAACCCCGCTAGTATTATATAAAATTAGAGGTGGACCGATTACCGATTTGCAACGGTATCGGCCCTTTTGCCGTCAATCGGTCGGTATCCATAGATTATCGACGGACTTGTGCTATTTCTATTCAGAAACAGTGCATTCAATAAATACGTGTTGACAAATTAATTATTGTACACATTTGTAACGAAACAAACTAATAAATGAAAGTAAATGCAAATTTTATGTTGAATGACTTTAAGTTTAAGGAGTAATCATCTAAGATCATTAACGTTAGAATGCTGCCATGTTAGTGCGTAGAAGCAAGCCAGTATGATCTCAGCGAGGTTCGATTGACACATTATAGGTGATTAGTTTGGGTTGGGATGGAGTTTAATCAAGACATTTTTGTGACAAAGAAATGTGCTTGGAGCTGTCTGTAGAGATTGGACAAATATGTGGTTAACCTGTGATAATGTGATTGGATAAAAAATTCTGTCTCAATGTCACTTTCTAGGTTTTGGTAAATGATGATTAGTTTTAATGTGCATTTCAATAAGTTTAATTTAATTGCAGTTTTAACTAGTTAAGTGCCAGGAAGTGCAAAATGTAGCAGAAACGACGTGATAATATTTGTCATTTGACAGTGTGGTAAACATATTAATGAACAAACAAGCTTTAAAAGTCAATAGTAGGTAATCGGCCGATATTTTGTGGCCAGACGGATAATCTGCCAATGCATTATCAGTGCACCTCTATTAATTTCATTTTCGTGCTATGCTTGTATCTTATCACGCGTAAATTTATTTTTATTGCATAACATAATATTGAAATGTTTGTATCCGATTACACATTGAATTAATTTTATCACAACATTATATTGAAATGTTTCTATTCGATTCAGGTCTTCTTCTAAGACTTTTCAGCAACTTTTACGATTTTGAAATTATTTACGAGGAAGCTTTTCTCAGATGGAAGGAAGAAGTCAATGACCTTCAACCTGGGAAAGGTCAAGCCCTTTTTCAAGTTAGTAAACAACTTAACTTTTATTCAGCAGTTTATAGAATGAATTAATTACCCAATATTTCATATTTTTGCGCATGTAACGATCAATCACTCTGATATGCCTGGGAAAGTCATAAAAAAAGACGTGGCTTTTTAAATTAAGAATTTTTGAATGTGTAAAATGTATTTTCAATAATAAATTAAATACATTTTACCAATCCAATTGTGTTTATTTATAAAGCCACATCTTTTTTTTAAAGAATTTTCCAGGCCCTCTTGGATGTGCGTTATATGCGTAAATACGTTATGTGTGTGCTAGCATCCATTTGTATAAATACTTGGAATTACACAACCCGCAATAATAACACTTACCAGTTTATATCGACTAACGTTACCATAATATAATTTAGGTCAACCAATGGTTGGTTTGGCTTGAGCAAGCTGATGATGATTCCGAAGAAGAAGACTAACAAAGACGATCAATACAGTGCTGCAACTAAAAAAGATCAAACATTGAATTTATTAATATCAGCAAGATTATTATAGTTATTATTATTGTTATTATTCTCTCTCATCATGATGTGACACACAAGCTTTTGTTTCAATTCTTTGATGTTTCTTTTCTGAGTGACTTCTATTTTAGTTTCTCTCTCATCATCGAGTCAAATTGATGACCGGTTTTCCTCGCGGCCACTCACGAGCGAACGAAAAACTCGAAAAACATTTTTTTGTACTTGACCTTTCAGGTGGGGTGCAACTGTGCGTTCCTGGCACCGGCTCGTACCGCAGCCCGTCACCACCCCTCCCTCAAGCCATTTGTGTGAAGCGATAGTCATAATTCATTTTTATTTACATATCTTAGGAAGCTGACCACGATTCATATATATATATATATAGACAAATATTTTTCACCAGGACTGAGCCCTTTTGGCTTGACTTTATAATGTTCCCAGAAAGCAAAAAAAAATTGTAAAATTCTTAGGAATATGTTTTGTGTATTAATGCTTGCTCATTGCATGGAATAGTTTTTGAATTGGCGTATTTTTAAATCTTGTTTTTGAGCTTTTAGCTTCTCGGAAGCATTTTTTGCTTTTGAGTTTGGTATTTTTTTCTAGAGGTATGAATTAACGATGGATAAACATGGTTTTTACTCAATCTCCCATTCGCCAGAATTTCATCAAAGATTGTTTGTATTTAATCGATAAAGATTCACCGAACATGATTTTGTTACGCCATTAGAAAGATCTTGTCGTGTGTCATCGAAATGTTTTTCTTTGTAGCATTTATTTACGCTGACATTTTTCAGGAACGTATTTCATCAGTTCGCATCACCGAGTAATATACATAGATCGATGACGAGTTTTCTAGGAATTTTCAACGACATCGAAATGTCGTAGCGAATTGCTTGGCTCATTACTTTCATTATTACTACTACTACCATGTTATCGTTATCATCATCATCATCACTATAAGATCGTCAGTGTTGTTGTAGATGTATTTTTTTCTCTTTGATATGTTTTCTTGTAATTCATTTCCCAGCAGCGGTTACAGCTCCGAGAACATCCCGCGGAGAATTTGATCACGACCAGTCTTTTATCGGAATTGAGATCAGCTGACGACCCTCTGTGGTGGGTTGGAACGAGTTTTCGTTACGATGACAACAAACGATCTTTAAGACTATTTGGCTGCGCTCAATCATCTATTTTGCATTGTGTTGTTTATTTGTAACTTTAGAAATATTGAAGTTGGAATTTAAGGCGAAGATATCCGTGAATAATTTGAAGATCAATGACGAAATTTTACATCAGTTGAACTTTTGATTATGCTTGTCTTGTCTTGATGGCTTGGATGCTCAGCTAATCAATTTGTTCGCACTATGCTCAGGCTTATGCATGATAATTACAATTAAATCTAGGAGACTTACCGAGCAAGGCCGGGTAACCCGCTAGTATGTATATATATATATATATATAAATGACTTTATGTCTGTAGTATGTCCGGCATTCAGGGGTGCAGCCGGCCTCCCCCCCATCCGAAACCTTGCCAATGTTGATCTTGAAGTGACGCGCGTGACGGTGTTTTCGAGACATTTGAGTTAATTATTTTGCAAATTAAATATTTAATAAGTTATCAAAAATGATAGGCTGAGAGTTGTCCATGGTTCTATTTTTGAAGACCCGACTCACCAGAAAATATGACCGACCCGACCTATTTTTCTTTTGTGACCCGACCCACTTTGGCTAGGACCCAATTGGCAGAGTGGCCACATACCGCAGTTGATGTTCTGCAACATTGTCAATATTCCATCTACCCACAGATAAATAATACGCTGCTGAAACTCTTCACCACTTGTCTCAATCGCGACATTAACGAAGAAGCCGTAATCGACATTTTTTTGCAGAAAAAACGGCTGAATTTCATATTGTAATATACTGTTCTAAATAAAATGTCTTGTGGTTTGTTATTGCTAATTTTTGCTGTAACTGTCGTGAAGCTTTGACTTTTGTGAATTGTAAATTTCTCTGTAAAACTCCTTACTAATCCGTTTTTGTAAAAAAATTAAATGTTTCAAAAAATGAGCGGAAGAGCGAGTGTGAGTGGGAACGGAAAAGCGAAAGAGCGAGCGGGAAAGGGAAAGCAACCAGAAACGGGAGAGGAAGCAGGAGCGAGAAAACAAGCGGGGAAGGTAACGGGAGAAAGAGAGAAAACCCCCGGAAACCACATTAGTTTCTAAATAATGATATCTAGAAGGTTGTCTGCAAAATACGTGTTTAGTCGTGGAACGTCAAATTGAGGTTGACGTTTATTGTGGAAAAGAAACGATGTCTTAAATAGGTTTAATCAATTTAGCTCAAGCTAATTAATTTTTAGAGAGCTATAGTGAAGTTGTGCCGTCCTTAAAATAAGTGTTAGCAACAATAATTATTTATAATAATTTAAAGCTGAATTTGCTTATGTAGGCGTTATACCGCGTAGGATTTTTAGCCATATGTACTAATCTTTATATAATGGATTTGTTTTGTGCTACAGATGCTGATTTATTCGGGTCAAGTACCTAGGACTATTTAACGTTTTTTCAAAGCTGATTTTTTTATCAGAACTGGTTTAGATAGTCTGGTTTTAATAAATTTACGATTTATTAACAGTCTTGGGTTATATAATTTTTCATTATGCTTTTCTCTCTACAACTACGTACATAGATGTTTGATTATTATTGTAAATGTAGAAGTGTAATGGTGTATCCAGCACGAGTAACACGGGTGCCCAAGCTAAGCCAGGCTAAGCGTTTTCGTTATCACTGTACTAGTGGTGTCACACGTTTTTATTTCGTCGGATACAAACAATAATTCCAGTGGTATAATCATTTTTCGGTTCTGATGTCACAAGATTTTAATGATTTGATTAATATTTCGGTTTTGCTGTTCGTGAAGTAGATTTTTAAAAAATTTTCAACAGTGGACGCCACTCTTAAGAAGTTCTGTAGTTCATTTATAATTTAAGTTTCAGGTACATGGTTTATTTTAAAGTTTCTCACTTTTGGTTATCGTTTTTAATTATTCATAATATGCACTGACTAAAATGAAGATTATTATAGCAATTTCCTATAAATCCTTTATCCTGTTTTTTGGTCAATTTAGAATCTTATAAAGACAGACTGACAAAACAACTAATCAAACTCATTTAACATGTCGAGCAACAAAACAACACACAGTACTTCTTATTCTATTCGATTCAACGTCGCTTCGATGAGGGACAGTTCCGATGAGGATGACGACGACAAGGACGACAAAGAAGAAGAAAGCTTCATCGATCCTCTCCTGGCTGTTAAATCGGAAAAGTTCGGTTCATCCTCGGGTCAATTTTTAAAGAAGGTTAGAAAGAAAAAATTGGACGTGGTGAAATTGGAGTCAAATCCAGGGGAAAGGTTTTCCGCTGAATGCGAAACGAAAGCCGACGTTCTGTCTACGTCGGCTCTCGACTCGAAAATCACAGAGACTTCTAAGGCAAAGACCTCTAAAGCAAGAACATCTTTGATCAGGCCGATATCTGCTCTTCGAAAGAAACACTCGCCTTCCATGATGAGTCACCCACAGTCTGCCCCTTCTTCTGAACTTTCATCTCCGACAACTTTCAGCAAAAGATCTCACATCTCCCAACTCGCCGTCGCCGAGACGCCTTCCGCAACGGCTGCAGCGAAAGACAATGGAATCGTCGTCAAGGAAACCGAGAAGGAATCTAAAAGTGTAATCTCTTCTGCCAGCGATGTTGCATTGAACAGCAATGCGAACAATTGCAACAACAAAGAAGATGTTTTTTCCATTTTTTCCGGCCTCAAAGATAAATTGGCCAGAGTTTCTGCTGAGTCGAGGGAGATACTGGACAGAAAGGTTTTTAAAACCAGTTCGGTAGATGTGCCGAAAATTTCTTCTATGCTTGCCGGTAGCCCAGTTGAAGGTGAATTCTTAGCCGAAGAAGCAAAAGAGGAAACTTTGAATGAAGCTTATCTCCATTCAAAAGTTTCTGAAGATAAAACATCTTCCAGTGTAGTTAGGCAGCCATCTAGCGATAGTATCATCGGCATTGAACTCCTTGAGACCGAAATGGTAGAATTTTCTCCGAGGAACGGATCAGAGGCGGAGATCCACCCTGACGGATTTGACATAAGTCGTCTGATGAGGGTGGTGCAGGGTGATTCGTCGAAGAAACTCGTCTCGAGACACAGCGTCGACGATGAAATGAAATCGACGCCGGAAGAAGCCTTCACGAGAACCGACGACAGCACTTCTTCTCTCGACGTTGTCATGACGCCGTCTGACATCTTGTCACACGAAGCGGCGGTCGATGCTTTCCGCTGCAGTGCCAGTAACATACTCGATCAAGGCACCAAGAGACTGCCCGAAGGCGTCCCGCCCAAAACGGTTAAAAAATCTTCCACGAGCACATCTCCAGTTCAGAAATCATCGAATCCGTTCTTAGGAGAAAAGAAGGAAGGTCTGACGAAATCGTCTTCGATCTCCATGACGTTGTCTTCTCTTCTCTCGAGACAAAAGTCATCTTCGAAACTTCCGACGAGCTCTGCCTCGGAAGTCATCGTCATGACAACCAAGATCGCCGAGGCGAAAGAAAAAGCCGCAGACAAAGTTACCGCGGCGTCGGACGGGCTGGATTCTGAAACTGCGTCCACCCAATCAGACGATGCCAACCAGAATCAATCGGCAGCCGTGGAATTCAGTGAGAAACTGTCAGAGGAATTCATCGTCGAAAACTCCGAAGGTTTCTTGGGCAAGCGATTCAGGATCTTCAGGAAAAAGTTTTTTTCGAAGTTTTTTCTGGTTTTCATTCTTCTGTTGGCCTGGCTGTTCGTTCCACTCCCTCCGTACATGGCGGGCATGACGGCCGGAATCCTGTGGACGCTGGTGATCGCACAGGCGGTTCAGTTCTTCAATCGGTTTTTCCCGACGTCTTCGACCGAAGAGAGCGGTCGATCGCTCTTCCACGACAAGTCGGGATTGGAAGAGGTTGCATTCTTCAGTTGTGATGTTGATGAAGCCCTCGATATCAGGGAATCAAAGAACAGCGATGGCTCATTTAAAGTAAAAACGTTTTTCTTTTCTTTTTTTTAATATTCATATAGTTTTAATAATTTGGAGATATCAATATTGGATTATCTTACTTTAATTAATACAATTAATAATTAACTGTAGCATTTTTTTAAAATATTTATGATATCACTTGTTTAGACGTAATCTTTTGTATAGATAATGTGAGTTGAGAGCTATAAGATATCGAGGTTGTTGTAACTCAAGATTAATCCTACCTGAATTTTTACTTTTAATTTTCTATAAGCTTCTGTTGTTTGTTGTGGCTTTATTGAAAATACATTTATTTCTATATATGTGAAAGCTTTCAGACCTATTTTTGAGATTTTGACTAATCAATAAAACGACATGCTACACAGAGCAACGAATATGATTAATTGTTTTTTTATTCGATTTAATAATTAAATATCAATAACCCCCGAGCAGTGGCTACTATTAATGAGAAATTTCGATCGTATGAAAGATGCAGTGTAGCCGATTTCTCGACTTGTTTATTGAGCGTATCATCTGTAGTTTTACGATTTACTATACGAATAATGTTTGTTTTCTAAATCATTTTTATCTGTTTTTATTATAAAAAATTGTCATTTTCCTATGCATAGAAGTGTTCTTACAAATATCTAAACGAAGTAGTCTCAACGATGTTATTTATTATTGCCTGGCTAAAAGCACGTACACAATCAGCGAAATTATCTGGCTCGCAACAAAAGGTGCAGCAGCTGTTTGATCTCTCTCGTCTTAATTCTTCCCCGACGCATTTCTCGGCTGTGTGTTCTTATTAGTCACTGACTTACCTGAATCTTATAGGGTACATTACAATACTTACATTACACTGACTTACCTGAATCTTACAGGTAACATTACAATACTATACTTACATTACACTGACTTACCTGAATCTTACAGGTAACATTACAATACTATACTTACATTACACTGACTTACCTGAATCTTACAGGGTACATTACAATACTTACATTACACTGATTTACCTGAATCTTACAGGTGCCGTACATTACAATACTTACTATCAGAGATGTTGCGAGTACTTATGGTCCGAGTACAAGTACGAGTACGAGTACCATGGTGTCGAGTACGAGTACGAGTACCATGGTATTAAGTTATCGAGTACGAGTACTGAGGTCTCGAGTACAAGTACGAGTACGAGTACAAGAAATTTTTAGCGAGTACTTTTCGAGTACAACAAAATAATAGTTTATTCTACATCAAAAAACTATTACATTTAAGAAAAATTAGCGACGATAGTTTATATTCCGACATCTTAGCCCTATGGGGTCTTAAAATTATTCCGCCGTGGCTGAACACACGTTCTACTGGTGAACTTGAAGCTGGAATACTTAAGGCACAAAGTGCTGGGTGATACAGTTTGTCAAGGTCACTGGAATGTTTCTGCCAAAACGTTAGTGCATCATCCACATCACCAGTGATCCTCATCTCAAGATATCTGGTCAACTGTGCATCGACATCAAGGCAGGTGTCATCTAACGCCGATGAATACTTGTGAAACAACTTTGACTTTTTGGCTGGTGGGGATGACCCAGATGGCGGCACCAACGTAACAGCAGGTGACTGAGTAATGATGCCAAAGAGAGAATTAGTTGATTCAACAAAGAATTTAACCAGTTCTGAAAAAACACAACCAAATTTAAAAAATGCAAAATTGTGACTGCAAAGTGCAAATATAAACGAATGTGATATGGAATTATTTAGAAATCTCTTTTAACAACAGTGGGTACAAGAAATTCAAATTCTAAATTATGGAAACTTTGATGACTGTTAATAAGTGATTAGAAGAATAATGATACTTAAGCAGAAATAACAAAGAAAACTATTATTAAAAATTGGTACCTAGATATAAAATATATGTTATACTAGAGTTCAGCAAGTATAAACGAAATATTATCCCAAACAACTGTTTAGTAAACAAGCAAACTTTTTTTAAAGAAGGTGTCGGATATGCGAGTACGAGTACGAGTACTTAGTGGAATAACGAGTACGAGTACTGAGTGGAATAACGAGTACGAGTACAAGTACGAGTACCAAGGTTCCGAGTACAAGTACGAGTACTTGAAAACGGTACTCGAGTTGTACTCGTGTACGAGTACGAGTACCAAGTACTACATCTCTGCTTACTATACACTGACTTACCTGAATCTTACAGGCGCCCTACATTACAATAATATACACTGACTTACCTGAATCTTACAGGGTACATTACAATACTATACACTGACTTACCTGAATCTTACAGGTGCAGTACATTACAATACTATACACTGACTTACCTGAATCTTACAGGGTACATTACAATACTTACATTACACTGATTTACCTGAATCTTACAGGTGCCGTACATTACAATACTTACTATACACTGACTTACCTGAATCTTACAGGGTACATTACAATACTTACATTACACTGACTTACCTGAATCTTACCAGGTACATTACAATACTATACAACTATCATTCAGCAACACGCCCAATCAAAACTTGAATCTTGCTCGAAGTCTGTTAGTTTTTACAGATTGCCGAGGCCCTCTTTTACAAACAATTATTTCTTAACTTGTTCACCTGTGATATATACGGTTTTTTTGTTTAAATACCTGCTTTAATAAAGACTTACATTTTGTTTAGAAAATAGTACTATTTATTTATTTTTTTATGAATATAGGGCTGGTTGAACGAGCTGGGAACCGGTTCGACCAATAGCAAGAAACCACTCTACGATCCTAACGACTACCACATCAACTCCACCCACTCGGTGTACGCCACGCTCGAGGGCACGAACCTGCGTCTGCAGACTCCGAGACTGAGCATGCCGAAGAGGGCCCTGTGGAGCGATGATTCACCAACCAGTGTTACGTTTGTGAGACAAAGGCATTACGACTTGCTGGGAAGTAAAGTTAGTGTGAAGCTTCTATGGATATTATTCTTATTGATTGAAATAAGAACTATATCTGTGCTTGGTCGCAATTATTAACAATAATTTAACTTTTCTATAACAATTACGGTTAAAATTTCAGGCATGATTATTAATAATAATATTATTATTATTAAATTGTAATTAAAAGTTTTAATTTATTGACTTATCTCCATTTGTCGGTCACAGACATAAATCTATTACCGTATTTTATCAAATCAAATTTATTTAACGCTAATGTCGTAAACGAATCTGATGCATATAACGTGCATCTAGGCCTGGAGAGGAGTTAAAAAAAGATGTGGCCTTATAAATAAACACACTTTTATTGGTAACATGTTTTATATATATATTATCAAAAATACATTCGACATATTTAAATGTTTTCTAAAATTTAAATTCATTAAATATATTTATTTGTTAATTAAATATATTTATTAAATAAATTTAATTAAATTAATCAATAGAGCAACATTCTTTTTTATGACCTATCCAGGCATGTCAGAGTGTGCGTTTTATGTGTAAAAATACGGTAAATTTAATGTTTTTCTAAAGGTTTCATTGCTTCCTGTAAACCTCGTGCCAAAAAGATTGTGGAGCAAGAAATATCCTATTTACATAGAAATCACCAAGATATCTTCTTCAGCTCCTGCTTCTTCTCTGAGGTCGAGAGCCAGCGTTTTAAAGAAACAATTGCAGACATCTAATGCAGAAATTAATGAGGTTATTTGTGTGTGTGTGTATGTCTGTGTGTGTGTGTTTATGTAATGTGCAGGCTTGCGGAGCCGCTAATTTTTGTGGGAGCCAGAGCCGAAAATATCTGGCGGCTCTGGCTCTCAAAATTTTTTTATATGGGCAGAATTTTGTTCAAGATGAAAAGCTTTGAAATTCTAAAATTATTTGAATGTTTATCTCCCTCAAATTTGAAATGTTTTAATATTTTACAAATGTCACAACAGCAACAGCCTTCAATCAAATGATAGCGCGCGCGCACATCACCACAAGGAATCTTTAATGAATTGTTTTCGTTTCGTTTTAAATTTTGTTTACCTGCCAAACTCTGTTTTTGGTTACATTGTTATTTTTGGACTTTTTTTTAATTTTATTCAAAATTTTTAAAATTGCATTAAAAAATAATACAATTATGTTCCAAATACACACTTGAGATGAAAGTTGTAATAAAAAAAATGCGCTTCAAGATTTGCTTTCGTTTGATGAGTGTTTATAAAATAATTACAATTTTTTAAATTGCATATTATTTTGTTAACTTTGTAGTAAAAACATTTTAACTCCGTGAAATAATTTTATCAAGCATTTAAAATTAAATTTTTGCTGCGCCAAAAAACAAAACGTACCCTTTCGTATACATTTAAAATCGACTAAAAACAAAATGTTTTTGTTTGTACTTTTTCATGCTTCATCGCATGCTTTTTTAAGCTCTGAATTATGTGGAGTTTTCTAACTTTAATTCGACTAAAAACAAAATGTTTTTGTTTGTACTTTTTCATGCTTCATCGCATGCTTTTTTAAGCTCTGAATTATGTGGAGTTTTCTAACTTTAATTATTATTTATGGTTTAAGTCTTAAAATAAGAAGTTATTTTATTTATATAGATAATAATGTTTGAAAGATTAGTAAGAACCTCTTCTATCCTAGCAAAGTATTTATTTTATGATAATCTGATTATTTTTTTATTTTAACCAACCTGATAGCAATGAAAATTATAAATATCAGAAAAGGATTTGTTTGTAAAAAATATCCTAGCTGGATTACCCAGCGTTGCCCGTGTTTTTATTTAGATTTTCTCTTGTTGTTTTACTTTCTTTATCTCTCGGTGTTTTTTCTTTCCTGTCTCTCTCTTTTTTTCTCACTTCTTCTTATTCTCTCTTTTGCTCCTTGTCTCTTTTTCCCCCTCATTCTATTGTCTTTTTTTTAATGAGGGTTTTGGCCTTCCCGTCTTGGGTGGCTGCAACCCACAATGCCCCACTGGGGTTTTTGCCCCTAAAACATAAAACAAGTAGCTGATTTTTGAAAATTGCTTAAAACATTTTTAAACTTTGTTATGCAAGTTAAACTTCAATTTCGTTACATAGATTATTATTATTACTGTCTTCTCAAACAAATATGCAAAAAACTTCATTGAATGTTTTTTGACGGTCAATACGATTTTATCATGTCAATCAAAAATTACTTAATCGATAATCTTTTATATTCACGTTTGTTTATAACTTGCATCACTCATATCAGATGGTAAATTGAATCCTTTATGTTAATTTATTGCTTAAATTATGTTAATTCATTGTTAAGTCAAGAAAAGAGTTTCTTTCTCCAGTTTAATATTAACAACTAAAAAGATATTTCGTAGCACGCATATTATTTTGTATATAATTTTGCTATAGAACGCATGAACACTACACCTGACTAATACATTGAAACGAGAAATTATACTGATAAGCAGGCAGGTATGAGTTTTTAAATTCAGGTTACTTCTTGAATACGTACAGGCTGACGATACTACTTCTGCACAGCAATTACTGCCCAGCACTTCATCAACCTCTTCAGTTCAAAATCAATCTGTCGTCGTTATTAAAAAAGTGCTTTACCTGTTCACGAGAACAAGTAGAGAGAAGGAAGAATGGTTCAGAAGACTGAGAGCATCCTCGCTCGGTCAACCGTGGCCGACTCGCTTCAGCGATATCGTCCAAAATCTTTCTGCCGAAGCAAACTCGAAGAAGAAGACACACAAGAGAGCTGCTTCTCAACCCAGCAAAAAGTTAGTGATTGACATCTGTGAAAGTATTTTACAATTAAATTTGATTTTTAAGAATTTTTCGTTCTCATAAATGAAATAAGATTTTGATGGAAATTATTTATGATCGCGTCATTGCAGATCGATAGTTGAAAACGAGGAATGCATCGACGTGGCACCATCCACTGCGACCACCAACGTAACGGTAACGTCATCGGATCAGACGTCGTCCGCCACGACCGACTATTCGACTCTGTCTCCGGAGCAAAACTTGCTGTATTACGCCCAATACATGAGCAGGGTCATAGGTCACAGGGGCACGAAGACGACCCCGAGGGACCCGCCGGCGTCCGCGAGGTCAGCCAGGAAGTCATCTCCGTCAATAGAAAGGAACGCTCCGAGCAACGTCAAAAGGAATTCTCTCGGAGTCGAAGTGGAAGCGGCTCAACTGGCGGATTCAAAATCCGCCGGTCAGAAAAATAAGGACGGCGGCGGGAAAGCCGAGAAGAGAGACGAGAACGATGCGGTCGGGAAGATGGCGGATGATTTGGTTTTGGAGGAGGGATGCTATCCTCAGCTGCTGTGGCTGAACACTTTGATTTCCAGGTGTTTTATGGACTTTTTGAGAGAGAGGTTCTGGGTAGAGAAGATGAGGGAGAAGATTCAGAAGAAGTTGAGTAAGATCCACGTAAGTTATAATGTACATGGTATTTGACGTTACAACAAGTAGTGAATTACAGATGTGTAATGCTTCAATTCATCTATCGGTGTGTCAATCAATCAATCAATTGATCTATCTTTTAATGAACAGATTCCATTCATAATGGACCAGCTGTCAGTCACAGGAATTGATCTAGGCTCAAATGTACCCTTCATATGCAAGGCCTCAAAACCCTACCTGGATGACCGGGGGTTCTGGGTGGATTTAGGGGTATCCTATTCTGGAGGGTTCTGCATAACTATGGAAACAAAGTGCAATTTGATGAAACTGAAACACTCCACGACTGCCAAGAACTCGGACAACCAAGGAGTCGCAGGTGGCGTGGAGAACTCGAACGGGGCGGGGCAGTCGGCTGCCCATCTGGAAGAGAAAAGGTTTGTTTGTGGTGCTGCTCGGGCAGTCGAAGCAGTTATTGATGTTGATGTTGATACGACGTTTAGTTGTTTTATATTTGTGTTTTGTGATTTCACAGTCGCTGCTGTCGACCATCGTTCTGTTGGCAAAATAGTTTTGTTTTTATCTTTGAACATTTTTATGCGGCGTATTCAAATAACGTTACTGATTATTTTTATAATTCAAAATTTTGATTTTGATTACTTATTATAAAACATTTTTGTTCACAATGTTTCTAATATTCATCATCCTAAAAGCACTTGAGACTTTAGTAATTTTTTTATTTAATTCTGGCAAGTTTTTTTTTGTTTCAAATCTAATGTTCTCTCTTTCTCTTTGTTTTTCTGCTGCTTGTTGATTAATAGAGTTCATTTTAATGCTCAGTTTAAAAAATTAGTATCAGTTCATAAGTAATTTGTTAATCTAAATTTAAATTTAATCAGTTCAAAAGCAATTTGAAAAAAACTCGATGTAAGATGAATTAAAGAGTTGTAAAAGTTTAGAATGGTGGTTTGTGAATTTGACTGCAAACAATGTGAGATTAATATATTTGAGTTTATGTGAATTATGAATTTCAATAAAAAAAATATTTAACCTCTTCTGGCTTTTCATCTCAGAATTGCCGCATTGTGTTCTGATGAGGAGGATAGTGCAGAATCGAGTACCGATGAAGAAAGCAAGTTGTTAGAGGAAGGTGATTTGGAAGATGGTGAAGACAAGTGAGAGAATGTTTATTGTGTTTTATTAAATTATTATATCTCATTAGTTATATGTAATTTGAATGTTGTACAAGATTTTCTAGATTGATTGAATTATTTTTTTTGATTAATCCTTTATGTACCATTGGCGGATCCAGGGGGGGGGCGGTAGGGGCGATTCCCCCCTCCACTTTGGGATAAAATTACATTTTAAGTTATTAATAACTAACAGTAAAGCAAACAATTAAATAAAAAATGTGATTTTCTGAGATTTCAAGAGTTTATTTTGTAGAAAACATTCAATTTAAATCATGGGTGCAACTAGGGGAGGCGCAAGCCCCCCAGGCCAAATCAGAGAGTCCTGCAATTTTTCCAAATGCGAGGAGTTTTTTTTGGGTAGGGGGGGTGAGGGGTGCTACATTTATTCATAAACTTATTTTTTTTACAATTGCTTCAACTGGTTTGAGACTGATTTTGACTATCTTCAGTTTGTAGTCCTTATTTTCTATCAATAATAAATTCTTAAAGATACCAAAAAAAGACTAGAGATAGTTGCAGATGGTCAAAAAAAATGTTCGCCTGCGTCGGGCTTTCTTCTCTTTTTAAAAGGGGAGGGGGTGCTACATTTATTCATAAACTTATTTTTTTTACAATTGCTTTAGCGGGTTTTAGACTGAGTTTGACTATTTTCAGTTTGCAGTCTTTCTTTTCTTTCATTAATAATATTTTAAAGATACTAAATAAAGACTGCAGACTTTTTTGCCTGCGGCGGGTTTTTTTGTCACTTTTTCACACTTGAGTCCTCCCCCAGCATTTTCTGCTGGTTGCGCCCCTGATTTAAATCAAAGATAAAAATTATATATATATATATATATATATATATATATATATATATATATATATATATATATATATATATATAATTATATTTATATACATACACACATACATATATATATATATATATACATAAAAATTTGTCCCCCCCACTCAAACTTCCTGGATCCGCTAGTGTTATGGACGAGCTATTTCAGCTGAATGTACGTATCATCAGTGTATATTTGCAAGCAATGTTTAGATGTGTTGTTGGTGTATATTTGCAAGCCATCTTTAGATGTGTTTTCGTATTATCCGCTATTGTAGATTAAATTCTTTGAATGATATACAAGAGAACACTTCTGGTCATATTTCCATTCAAAATTTTCTATTAATGTTTAAATAATTTTCCAGAAAATCAGCCCAGCCAATCGGGAAGCGCCTGCTCCGCCTGGTAGACAAGATATCGCAGTCTCGCTACTTCCAGCAGGCAACTGATTACAAGTACATAAGACGAGCCATCGAAGAGGTTTCGAACACGAGACTGGAGTTGAATGTCGAAGTGAAATCTCTGGTTGGAACTCTGGCCATTAATGTACCACCACCTCCCACTGATAGACTCTGGTTCGTTGTTTTAAAATTACGATTTAACTTCTATTTATTATCCAGGTTTAATGGGAGGTCAAGATTGTTCGGGTGATGATAAATCGAATTAATTAATCATTTATGTTCTTTCTTAGTTTAATCATAGACTTGGAGCTGATTGAATGTGATCCTGATGTTGCTATAATCTATAAATGACGCACGATTGAAAGTTTATGTAGTGGGTACTGCAGAGGCCGGGTAGGCAGTGGGTCGAGATTTTTGTGCCAAGTATTGGGAATTTAGGCCTCTAAAAAAGGGTCGAACCATGCCTGAAAATTTGGCTTATGAAACGGGCCATGCCAAGTTGCATGTGGGCCGAGTCGCGAAAAATCGGCCCGTCCAATACTCTAATATGTACATAGAATTTAATTTCTGTCGCACGAAAGAATTCAAAATAAAATGCCAAAAATCGGTTCGTTTCCGTAGGTACGGTTTCAGAGGCAACCCGCAGTTTGAGTTGGTGGCACGTCCGAGAGTTGGGATCAGAGAGGTCAGTTTGAGCCCCGTCACAGAATGGATAGAAAAGAAACTCGCCATTGAATTCCAGGTAAGTGTACTCTGAAGTTTTTCGTGTAGACTTTAGAGTCACTGATTTGCATTGAGTGTGATTCTATTATATTATAAGAGTGAGTGTATTGCATCTTATAATAATGTCAGGTATAGATTAGTAGCCAGCATCGCTTAGTAGAGTGAGGCGAGATTTTTGCATTGATTATGAAATACTAAGTATTTCTGTAGTCATTTATTTTTTATTATCTGTTTGAAAAGGAACTTCTTTAATAGCTCAAGTGATGTCTTGAAGGTAATAATATCTTGGCTTACATTTAATCCAAATTTTTTTCCACCAGAGAGTGTTTGTGATGCCCAACATGGACGATGTGGTCATTCCTTTGATGTTGGATCATCTGAAGATATGGTAACGAAGAAGATAGTGACGCTCATGACAATGATGACAAGATTGTCAACGTAACATTACAGATGACAACAGAACTTGAAGATGATCATTTCGATGAAGTGATGATAGATTTGCGAAGAATGAAATTGACTTAATTTCCATTGAATTGTTCCGACGTATTATAAATCGTAAAAACAGTGATGACTCCGACAAGACCACAATGATGGTTACAAAAATATGAATAGTTTATAAATATCAACTGCTCTTCGGTGGAGTAAGTTGATGTTCTTTTAAAAGTTCTCCAATTATTTTTTTCTTCTACTCTATTCGTAACTCTTCTAAGTTTCGTGCTCATATAATCGAGAATTGGATGAACATGCTTACCTGTGTACGTTGATGTTTTATTCCATGTTTCGATAACTGGAACCGTTTACCTTTCCATCGTCAAGACTCTTTGCGGCATGATTTTTTGCTGAGCACACTCAGACACACACATGCATATTCAATAAAAAACACATTTTCATAAGCCCTGTTTTGTTTTTTAGTTACAGAATTATTCGATTACTATGGTGTTTGGGTTATTATTTTTTTAATTGTACATAAAAAGCAGACATATTTTAAGTAAGAAATTATTATAGATATATAATATGTATTTATATTGCGATTTTCAAAAATAAGCATGCCATCGTCAACTTGTCGCCGTAGTTATGTTTTAATGCCAAAATACCGTCTTGTGACACTGTGAATGTCGTTTCAAATACTTTCCGGTCGTTATTTTTATAAACGAGAAAACAAATGTTGCATCGTGGTAGTTCGCTTAGTAGTATACGTGGTTGCTTGTGTTGGAATTTTCCATGCAACGTATTTGATGATGTGTTCTGGAGTGGTCATGTAAATGGACAGTATTTATCCTTTTTTTTGCTTATTCCATTTGTGTATATTTGCTTCCTACGATTCAGTCTGCCATGGTTTTCATTTGATTCCGTAGTCCTGGTATTTATTCAAGTAAACATCTAGTCTCTCATGATCCTTCTATGGCCATTAACTCTCTCTCTCTCTTTTTCTGTGTGTGTGTGTATCCATCCATCCATCTCTTAAAGTGATTCTTCATATCCTTTGATTCATACATAGAAATATAACAACGATATCTGGACAATAATAATACTACTAACATATATATAAAACATTCCAAGCTCTGCATTTTCGTTTTTTATGTTTCCTTTTTGTCGAGTGTCTTATTTTTGGTCATCTGATTTTTGTACACGTGACTGATCCTGGATGAAGAGAATGAAATGAAGGAGAGTGTTTTTGGGGGAGGCAATTCTGCCACCTTCTCTGACCACTTAAGTGTGCTTTATTTGGAATACTTTACCCTGTCTACTTATAATTATTCAGTTTTTCGTAAAATAATTTAATTATATATATATATATATATATATATATATATATATATATATATATATATATATATATATAGATAATTTATGTATATGTATGTATGTATGCATGCATGAATGTGTATGTGTATGTATGTATGTTTAATTGTAAATTGGATATACGCTCTGACACAGTTACCATGTCAACATATTCGTGACGTGATGAGTCTTCAACTCTGCTGTTATATTTTTGATGGTTATTGTTCACTTTTCGTTCGTGGTTTCTTTCGTGTCCTTGCTTCGTTCAGTAAAACACGACAATTGGTGCCACATATGTATCGCAACATAAAAGATGGTCGATGATATATTATTCAATTGTGGACTGCTTATGTTTTAGTCGGTGTCACAGAACATCCAATATTTTTTAAATTTTCAAGGGTGCTTGAAAGCTTCAGTAAATGAAAAACTACTTTTTCAGATGCCAAAGGTTGTCAAGAACTGTCTTGAATTATATACCACGTGATTCCCGATCTCCTCACGTAAAAAGTCTCGATGACAGTAAGTTTAATTTTTGTAGTGAAATACAACGGGAACAAGTTTAAACATGAAGTTTCTTAACGCTATTCCCTAATTGAATTTTTTACTGCCCTTTTTCTCCATTAACATAGGTAATGCTATTTATGGACAGAGACCATTAATCTGGCGCATATATGGTACTCGGGGGAACGGGTATTCCCCTCCCCCCAGAGTAGGACTATTCCCCGACCACGAGGTAGGACAAGGCAGGGGGGAAATGTTCTACATTCGGTACTCGCGCCAGAAAAGATTGATTTCATAGAGATAGTATTGTTTCAGAGAAACCTGACCAAAACTGTTACAAGTTATTTGTTAACATTTAAGATTCATTTTAATCAAATTAATAAACATTTTTGTCGATACCAGGATTTTCTTTTCTTTTGTATGTTAGGGGTTCTAAAAATATCTGTTCATCGGTCAGACAATCTACAAAGCACACATTTGATGATGTTTAGTTTCCATTATAAGGTTGTGACTTGTGCTCCAAGTGCTACTAACAAGAGAGAAGAAAACTTGATGTCAACCGCTTTTAATTTCCGCAAAAATTTTTTTAATGAAGTTAGTGTTTCTTATTACGTCATAATAATTTCGTTACTTAGAAGATTACAAGCACAAATAAACACAACTCCTTTTTACAATTAATTTAATTGGGGATATAAAACGGTAACGCACTGAGTGGGATGAACTCCCTGTTTGTCGTTTTAAAATAAACCTCAAGTTTTGGTGTCACGTAAATACCTATCGGTTGTATACTAACCCTCAATATCTGCCAGAAAGCACTTGTTTGTGCTCTTTATCTCACACTATATATAGCTACCTCTCAATTTTGTTTGTCTACAGTTATAAAAATCTGTGTAGATGTTTTCATTACCCGGAAGCAATCCACCGCAAAAATACCGATTTGAGTCACCGACACCTGTGAACTGTGACCTTACGACGGCAACTCTGACAGATGACATCGCAGCACCAGACGAACTTACAGCTGCAGTCTTCTGTAATGGTTTCCTCTTTTGTCTTGAATCCTCTTCCGCAGCACAAGATCGAGCATCCGCCGAGTCTGTCGCTACCCGGATCGCACTGTCTGCCGGACGTTCCCTGGATGCCCAGGCGTTTATTCCGGTTGCAGTAGTTGTGAGACTTTTGTGAATAGACTAGAAGTCGTTTGTCGACTGTTTTTGGACTATCGAGTACTTCTTGAATTAGTTGGTTTGCTTTTCTTTTGAGCGGACGACTTACTGTGGTTATCGACGGATGGTCATTCGGTTCAACTGTTATCGATTCGTGAGAATATTTGGCCAAGACACTCTTTCGTTGCTTTTTCTTTGTCACTAAAACGAGAGTTTTGATTTCGTTGGTATGGTGACGGTTAGAAGCTGTAACCAGTACTGCTTTGTCGTAGGCTATTCGGAGACGTTCGGCTACTTGTGAGAAATGAGACAACTTGCGCCAACACGTCTTGAAGATGCAGGAACCAGAAAGGCCGTGACATTTGCACACTTTCCTCATGTGTTGAACGCTGGCCTGCAAGTAAAATGTAAACAAATAATAAAAATTACTAGATTAAAAAAAAAATTGAACAAAAAATTAAGCATTTAGGGAGATTTAGTGTTTTTTAATGTTCAAAGTTATTGTCAGAGACCAGCTAGAATGAAAAA
This sequence comes from Erpobdella octoculata, assembly GCA_963978895.1. NCBI lineage: Eukaryota > Metazoa > Annelida > Clitellata > Hirudinida > Erpobdellidae > Erpobdella > Erpobdella octoculata. The sequence goes on along the minus strand of OZ022243.1, from coordinate 5,906,288 downwards.
TCGATCTCAGGTTTTGTACAACGGCAAACTAAAAGAAAGAATCTATAATAACACAAAATTTCCAAGCGCGATTTTGCATACATAAAAACAAAAGGGTTAAACAAATAAAATGTAGTTATCCTAAAAAAATTGTCTAAAAAGCTTAAAATGTTAAACTTTCCGAAAGCATTAGGCTTTGAATTCAATTGGCTCAAAGGATGTTAAAGATGATTTTTACAGTTTAACGTCAGTTTTATAACTTTTTTAACGTCGGTTATATATTTTTTTTAACTATAAAATCTACCATTTATACTGCTGAAAAAGCTCGAAATTAAAGCTTAGTAACATTATCCTTAAACTGAATGCGTAACTGAGTAAAGTTGTAGCATATAGTGGCAAGGCGGTTCTGTAGACCACCGCGTATTCGTCTATTTGAAGTAATTGGCAATGGGATCAAGATAACATTTCTCCGAAACCCTTCAGTAGCGCCAAGAATACCTTGTGCATATTTTAGAATCACTGTTTTATCTGCGACATTCACGTGAAACCGTGATCGTGGGTATGCGGAACCTTGTAACCCCCAGTCGCAAAACTGGCATATAGGTGATATAGGTATAACTATTTTACCGACTCAACAAAAAATGACGCTACATATACTTATCTTAGTATCTTTCCAAATATTTTATGCAACAATAAGCTTAAAAAATGAACTACTCAAAGTGACTAGTGTTTAATAAACATGGCCAAATTTGACTATTTTACATGCTGAATTGGGAGGACTGTGGAAGATATGGGGTCGCATTTTTCATATATTGCCCCCGGGGACCAGATACCCTCGTTACGCCATTGACGTTTTCGTCATCATTAATCACCGCGGACGTCCCAGGACAATTGAAAGTTAATAAAAGCATGTGAAATAGTAAAATTTGGCCATGTTTATTAAACACTAGTCACTTTGAGCGACATCGTATTGTAAAAATATTACCCTGGTGAATAGTAAACAAAAATGTTTTTAGTTACTATGACGCTGAACATTTTTGTTGTCATTATCATATGCTTCTTTAATTTATTGTTTAATAATTGTTTTTTTAATTTTATTTTTTAAAACTAAACTATACAATTTTTTGCAGTAGCTGTGAATTTTATAATGATCTCCAGAGCTTCAAAACGTCCGTGGACATCCCATGGACATCCGGACAAGTGAAAGTTAATAAAAGCATATCTTATCTTAGAATTTTTAAAGGGGCGAAATACGCTGCTTTAGCCATCTATGTACCTGTGTAACGGTTTATAGGTTTAAAAAGTTAAAAAAAGTACATATCTTAGAATTTTTCAGGGGGGGGGGGGCAAAATACGCTACCTTATCCAGCTAAAAGTTAACAGATTTGTAAAGTTCAAAAAAGTACATCTTAGAATTTTTCAGGGGGTGCAAAATCCGCTGCTTTATTCAGCTATGAACTTGTATAACGGTTAACAGGTTTATAAAGTGTGTAAAAATAAAACTTTTCCTTGCAGGCAAAGTGGTTAGCATTGCAAAAGTAAAAATGTTTGTACCTGCCCGCTTGTAAAAATTATTTGCTTCCATAGCGCTATAGTTCAAACGAAACTACTAAGGACAATAACATGATCAAGAAATGCTGAAACTTATTAATTAAGTAGAACTTACGAGTCTTCCTGCTTCGTAGTTGTGCCGTTGCAAGATGCTTTTGAAATCACGACCGGAACCTTCTTCTACTGCATTAACAAATTCTTTCGATGTCTTGTAGGCGTACTTGATATCATCCGCGCAGCCGTCCCACACCCAGTTGTTGGACGAGACCAGCGGAGGTGGTTTTCTGTTGGTGTTGATGCCGTTGTTTTTGCTCGAAGTTTTGGAATGACGATGAGAAAAAGAAGAAAACACTGTGTTCAGCTCAGATAAGTAGCTTTGCTGTTGCTGCAGGTAGTAGTTGTGGCTGATGTCGTCGCCGCAGCTGCACTGAAGAAGGAGACCTTTAGAGCAGGCGTCGGCAATTGCATGCAGTGATCCTGCACTGATGATGGAGCGTAGGTAAGCTGCTTCTTTTGTGTCTGTTTACGTTTATGAATGTTTATGCAAAATAATTAAAAAAAACTATTAAATAAAATGATTATTTTTATTGATTTTGCATAAAACATTCTCAACATATGTGGTTTTGACACCAGCTTCAAAACCTGGATGTTTATATTGACGGTTGAAAAGCTTTGTCATCAGAACTGGAAACTCAAAAGTCACAACTGGAAAATTATGTAGCTTGACTTGACGTAATAGACTCATATTTTCGTCTTTTATTCAGTTCATTGTTCTGGCTAATCGCAAAAAAAACCTTTGGCAACAGATGTTTAAGTGTTTAGAAGTTTATAGTCATCGGACTTAAAACCTTAAATGACTTTTCGTCGTCAAACTAGCTGCCTCACAAAGACTGAATGTCACAACAGAGCTGATTACCAACCTATTCTCTGAAACTCGCTTACATTGTACCGAGGAACACAAAATTTTAATAAATTTCAAGCAACATCCAAACATGCTCTGATTGGAAGTCCTGTTGAACCAGCACGCGTGTACTTATTTCTATACCAATGCAAGGAATATTCAAATTTTCTTTCATAAAAGATATATGCAACTCAAAACAAATCTGAGTGGTTACAGCTGGTGTTTCTCTTGTGTTACGCGTACGATGTCAAGAAACGTTTGGAATTTATTTTATTATTGCTTGACCTCATATATATATATATATATATATATATATATATATATATATATATATATATATATATATATATATATATGTATATATATATATATATATATATATATATATATATATATATATATATATATATATATATATATATATATATATATATATATATATATATATATATATATATATATATATATATATATATATATATAAGTTCATCAAATCTCAGCTAGAGTATTGCATCTCGGCCCGGCCCAGCCCATTTCAAAAGCCAAATTTTCAGACACGGGTCGTTTTTATATTTAAAAAATCCCTACACTTGGCAAAAAAATGTTGGCCCGGCTCGTTCGGCCCTGCTTGATTTGAAACTCGGTGTGGCCCGGTCCGTTTGCAAGCCCTAAAATCAAGGCCCGGTTCGCCGGTACGGCCGGTGCAGTAATCTAATTTTGGCCATCCCAGTGCAGAAAAAAGCTGACCTGACTTGAGAAGTTTCACCATAGCCACTCTATCATTGGTACAATTCCACGGCCGATCTTTCATGACCCACTGGCACTCTTCCAATGCGTGTCTCACCCCGACCATGATCTCTTCTACGATTGGTTGCTCTTCGGAACACATTGTTTTTATCCTATCTCCATATTTCCTTGACCTTCTACACACGGTCGATACATCGGCCACTAACTGCCCACCGGTTGACCTTGGAAAAAATCAAACATTTTGAATTTGTATATGTCTCATCGTGGTAGTATAATGTGTACATGGTTAGATTTATTGAATTTATTGAATAAATATAGATCAAGTAAACATATATATTCTTGAATAAACAATGTGCAATACTTGTTAGTTTAATTTTTCATTTATTCAACTAGCAGCATTTGTTTTGTGTATGAAAAACAAAAGAAGTATTTACATAAATTTAATTTCCAAATAATCATTTGGTATTTTAAAAACTAGCGTATGTTCATAATCTTCATTCTGCCGATTTTTTTTTTATAAAATCGACATTCGTTTACATTTAGTTTACAAGATATAATCTCTTGAGATAGAAAGAAGTATAATGAATCTTTGATGACAGAAAAGCTTCAAATAAAGCAAACAAATGTGGCTTTGATGTCAAGATGACCGCAAGCTTTTGTTCTTTTCATATAAAAAAACAGAACATTATTTTGTCTACATAACTATATGTTTCTTTGTTATATTTAATTTAGTTAAAGTTTTTTTTCAAGACCGCTAATGTGCCTTTCCCGATTTCTTCGCATTCGCACGCATTCGCGAGAATGAAATGAGTGGAAACAAGACAGACTCATATATGATCAATTAAAGGAGCATAAAAAAGACACAAAAATTTTTTTACAGCTGATACTTGAATCGGTTGAAATCGCAAAGGTTGGGGCGAACAAAAAAAAAAACAAAAAACAAACAAAAAAGTTATGGAAGTCGAAAAAAATAACATGAAATAAATTATTTTTTTTAAATTGCAGTGTTTTTCTAAATAAAACAGAAATATTGATTTTATAATCTTTTACGATTACCCTGAACAAAAGATACAAATATAAAACAACATCCGAAAATGCACAAAAATCTAAAGAAATAGAAAAACTGCATGTTGTTATTTCATCGTTTTGTCATTCTTTGGAAGTAGAAAAGAGTTGAAAATATTTCCTTGGTACTTGATGATACTTTCTTGAGATTACATGGCCTGTGTAGTTTGTTCTTTCCCTCTCTCTCTTTTTCTTGCTCTCTTTCTTCCATCTTCAAGCGGTTCTCTTTGTAAGCGTCACTTTGTCAGAACTCTTTTACTCTGCCTAGGTATCTCTGCTTGCGGATGTACGTGTGAGTGTAAGTTTGTATGTATGTGTGTGCGTGTGTATGTGAGTGTGTAGGTGTTGGGAAAAAAGAGAAACAGACAGAAAGAGAGAGAGAGAGAGAGAGAGAGAGAGAGAGAGAGAAAGAGCAGAAATATTTTGGATTATCTTTTCATTTCTCATGTTTCTATTGTTTATTTAAAAACTAACCAGCCTAGATGATTCAATGCATAATTCTGTCGTGCAGTTTTTCCTTACTTGAAATATTAATAAACAAAAAACATATATTTATAATTGTGGATGGAAAGAATTGTCAGAAATGAAAACATTAATATATATATATATATATATATATATATATATATATATATATATATATATATATATATATATATATATATATATATATTGGTGGTGTATTGAAATGATGGCAAGTTTGATTACCTACATACATGCCACATTTCATATTTAGTGAGCTTATTGAGGGGTAAGACAGATTTATAATCATTTGCTATTGACCGGTTAACCGTTAATATAAGCTAAAATTATAATATTAAAGAAAATAAAAACTCTTAAATTTAATTGATTAAATGTTAATCTTTTATTTTTTTAATATTTTAAAAATTGTCTCCGACAACGTTTACTAAAATTAGTCTAATAGCGTGGTGATGAATGTTTCTAATATAATTTTCTAAGCATATTTACTCCACTTATTCAATACAGGAACCGTTCACCAATTGATACCTCATCTTCCACGATTGCATTTCAGATCAGTGATATCAGTCCATCGTAATATCGTTATTCTCAAAGCGGTAACAGATCTCAAAGGTGGTTTAAACAGAAATAACGTTAGGGGAATATCTAAAAAAATCGAAAATTACCCATATTAGGGTCATTAACATCACATTGTCGATGATAACGATCTTTTAAGCTAAGTAGTACCTATTTATATAGCTATATTTTTTAACTTTTTTACATTCATCCGCCGAAAATATCTGTTGTTTTAAAGCATTAGGTTTATTTTGAAAATATCATTAGCTAATCAAAATCTAACGCTGAAAACATTGTAATAGTTGTATTTTAATTGCAGTTTTTGAGTTTTCAAGCCAGAGTTACAACATATACAATATTTCAAGTTTTACATTTTAAAAGTTATAAAATAGACTTTTAGTTGGTTAAAGTAATTGTAAATGCAATTGTAGCTTGCGTATGTAATTGTAAATGTGATCCTAGCTGTAATTGTAAATGTGATTCTTGCTGTAATTGTAAATGTGATTCTTGCTGTGATTTAAAATGCGATCATATCTGTTATTATAAATGTGATCCTAGCTGTAATTGTAAACGTGATCATAGCTGTAGCGGGACAAGTTGACGAGCGGGGCAAGTTGACTTTTAGCTTATTTGCAAATATTTAAAAAAAACTGTGATAACAGTTTTGTAATCACTAATGGAAATAATAAATAAAGCTGTTTGTGACGGTAATAAATCGTTCTTTTACCGAAATCTAAATAAAACTAATTAACGGAAACTAATTGTTTTTATCTACATCTGGTTTTTAATCAATTTAAATGCTTATTGAAAAGTTATATATATATATATATATATATATATATATATATATATATATATATATATATATATATATATATATATATATATATATATATATATATATATATATATATATATATATATATATATATATATATATATATATATATATATATATATATATATATATATATATATATATATATATATATATATATATATATATATATATATATAACTAATGGGGTTACTGGCGTTGCCCGGGGCTTTTACAGGTTTTTTATCGTTTTTCTCTCTCGTTCCCATTTTCTTCCCTGCTTCCTCTCCCGCTCCCGGTCACTTTCCCGTTCCCGTTCGCTCTCCCGTTCCTGGTCGCTTTCTCTTTCCCGGTCACTTTTCCGTTCTGTCGCTTTTCCATTCCCGTTCCCGCTCATTTTCCCGTTCCCTTATTATTAATTTTTAATTTTAATAAAATAATAAAATTTATTATTAACTCTATTAAAATAGGATTTGTGGTTATTAAATTTTTTTATTATAATTTTTGTAGGCTCTTAAACTCTCACAAAAATACCAGAAAAACATTTTGGTGCTCTCTTTCAAAAGGTTTTTTGCGTTGTGATTCTTTATAATATCGGAGTTTTGACGAGCTTGTAATTTTTTTGAAAAATTTCTTAATATTTACAATATTAAAACAATTATTTTTTTATTAAAAAATTATTTTACAGTTAAAAAATGTATATAACGCTTTACTAATATATAAAAGTGATTGTATGTATGTTTGTAAGTATCGGCATCAAATTTAAACACCAAAACTGATTTTATTGAAATTCAGCACACTTGAGGAACATGGTCAGGGGGTGGTTTGTGTCCATTTTGCTAAAACATTTGGCGTTGTATGACCAGCCCACGCCACTTCCCTTAAAAAAAAAACAAGCAACGCCATGTAACCCAGTTAGAGTAATATATTACAAAATCATATTAGTGTTTTATAAATTAAATAAATATTACGCTGGTATAACTTTGTTGTTACATGATGACAGGCCGCCCCCTTGTATTCAGGAGCTGTCAGTCAAATCAAAAGTTTTGGCTATTATATTACAGGCATTGCATGGATAATTTTCAGTAATTATTAAACACTTAAAAGACGACCGTTTGTTTTGTTTTAAATTAAATTGCAGTTAATTGAGAATTCAATTTTATTTGAAGATACAAAATAATAAATTAACTTTTGATAAATCATGCTCAATTATTCAATTTTTTTCAATATGAAATCTGAAATGTAAACAGAAAATGTATTTTTTTAAATATTTTACCATTTTGCTTATAATAAGCACCATCACCACTATTTCCACCGCTTCCAATCATTCCACCAGCTCCACCAGCTCCACCAATTCCACTACTTCCACCGATTTTACCAATTCCACCACAACCACAATTCTTCCAACGCCACTTACCACCACAAGCAAGAAACGTGCAGTGGAAAAAATCCAACGACGACGCAAATCCATAAGAGGACAACTTTGGTATCGAACTTCATGTTTGTTGGAATCTTTCTATGATTTTCAGCACAGAATTAAAGACATGCAGTTTTTTTGAAAAAAAATTATGCAAGGAATTCATTTTATAAATTTACAGCAAACATGTCTGCTCTCATCTTAAGATTAAAACAACGTTTCATTTACATCATTTACTAGTTTGCTAAATTTGTTAATTTAAGCTATATATCCTTGTAGGTTTCTTAGATAAAACTTTTATAGAAGTTCAACAGTTAGTACTTTTCCAGCTTAGCGCTTCATTTATTTAACAGAATCCCTATTTAAGTTAATTTTGTTGTCCATCCCACAATGGGAGGTTCTTAATGGGAATGTTGCAATTGGAAGATGCTACATATGCGTATGTATGTATGTATGTATGTATGTATGTGTGTATGTATGTATGTATGTATGTATGTATGTATGTATGTATGTATGTATGTATGTATGTATGTATGTATGTATGTATGTATGTATGTATGTATGTATGTATGTATGTATGTATGTATGTATGTATGTATGTATGTATGTATGTATGTATGTATGTATGTATGTATGTATGTATGTATGTATGTATGTATGTATGTATGTATGTATGTATGTATGTATGTATGTATGTATGTATGTATGTATGTATGTATGTATGTATGTATGTATGTATGTATGTATGTATGTATGTATGTATGTATGTATGTATGTATGTATGTATGTATGTATGTATGTATGTATGTATGTATGTATGTATGCATGGATATGTATATGTGTGCATGTGCGCGTAGAGAAGTTTATTGAGTTTATGTATTGATATATAAACATAAAATTGGTATGTTGATCTCAATATACAAGCTGGAAAGTAACGGAATTTCATTACTTGATTTCGTCTTAGACAGAGATTACATGAAATCTTTAAAATTAAGATTTAGAGTTGAATATGTCATTAAAAGTTTGTTTTTTAGTTTATTTTTGCAATTTTAATATTTTGGAGTTTAAATTATGGTTATTTAAATAATAACAAATAATAAACGATATTATCAATGATTAAAAAATCCATTTCTAGAGTCTCTATATATTTATATTTGTTTTTATAATTTGCTGAAACTAAATTAAAGAATTATTGTTTCGAATTTATTTTCAGGGTTAAAATCGGAAATCTTCCTAAATTGAAATTGACGGTAAAATTAAGGCCATGCATTTCACATTGGCAGAAGAAGGAAAACAAGAAATGTTAAAATGACAGCAAAGAAAGAACACAAACAGTCACTTTTTCTATCTTCTGTCGCTAAAAGCTTTTTTTTTTAAGACTGCATAAAAATATTTTATATAAACTCAAAAACACAGACGCCAAGTTTCTCAAAATAAAAATTTGAAAAAAGTAAAAATTCACGTTGCGTAGATTTTCGCGCTTAATACGAATATCATGGAAACCATCTGAACTCGATCATATTGTAGATGCAGACGGTTACACGCCGGCACACTCAAGATTACTTGTATCTTCATCGACTGATGCTTGGTTTATTCCTATCGAATTCATTTTTCTCTCTTGATAAGAGCGGGTTCTTTACGCGGTGCTAACTTCATTCCCCCCTCTTACCGAAGTTTTACCGACTGCCGTAACTTTCTGAATTACAAAAGTTGTGCTACAAAGATATGATCTATCATCTATGGTCTGGTCAGTCGTTTACATTCAAAAAAAGTAATTTTAATTTGCGGATAACCTATTAATAATATGTTCATCTATCACGTGGTTATTCGGATATTAATTTACATGTAATAAGAACTCGTTAGTATCGATACTTTGCTCGCATCTTTGTTTTTAGCGAAAAGCGTGTGTGGCGGCTTTAAACTTTCCGCACGTATATTTCAATCGATCGATCAGACAAACCTGTATATAAATGCAGAACATCATCAAATTGCAACATAATAAATTAGAAAGCAGAAAACTGCAAGCATTATTCCCCAACAAGCACAAGAAAACGAACGTTCAACAAAACTTAAATAACTAAAGAGAAGAAACAATTACTATACTAAAAGAATTCAAAATGACCTCATTAAAGCTTCACAACCAATTACTCCAAAACAATCATAAACAAGTGAAACGTAATAAAAATTGAAAAAATGTTTCTTTAAAAACAACGCTTATATATAAATTTACTAAAAATTTAAAATAATATATAAGTGTACTAAATTAAATGTTTCGAACCAAAATTTTTTTGCTTTGTTCGGAAGATAAAAACGTTGGGCGTTAGTAAAATATATAGGTCACTGATTATAGTTGTTGAGCCCAACGCTTTCATCTTTCGAACGAAGCAAAAAAAAGTTTGGTTTGAAAAATTTTATTTAGTACACTAAAATATTATTTTTAAGTTTTTAGTACATTTATATATTAATTTTTATGATCGATTCCTTCTTTATATTTATTCAATAATACTGATCATGGAACAGTTGTTTCCTACAAACAAATCTCAGTTTTGCTTCTTCGTCCTCTTGGAGTTTTTCCACTTGTTACAAATGGTCAAGCATGTGTAGGATTCAATTACCAGGAATCTAATGGATTGCGTCAATTGTTTGACGAACCATGTCTTGGAAAAAATTTGACTAAAGTTATAAACGATAAACTTGCAATATACTATTAGGTGAACGCCTTTTGTTATACTATTTTATATAATAGAAATTAGCATTTTATATTTTTATATTTATGTAAGGATATCTTGATATATGTTGTATCAAGATATCCTTCGTCAGTCCTAAGAAACTAAAACGTTTTTACCTGAACTTATTATGCAAGATGTTATCCGATTACATTAAACATTTTGCTGGATTTATTTTTCCAAAGAAAACATCGCAAGATAATGAAGCTGTCTTACGAAGGTATGGTACGATATGTCGCAATTTTAATTTGCTAGAACCAATTTTGATCTAAAGCATTGAACATTTTTTGACATTGTTGAGCAAGTAGAGTAATTACATTGTCTAATTTCCATACTTAATAATTTATAACAATTGAGATGCTGAACTTCATATAATAATTGTAGAGAAGGAAAATGTTTTTTAATTTAATATCCGACAGTTCCATAAAAACAAAAAAAACCGTCATTTTTGACGGGCTATTTATTTATAGTATATATATATACATGTTTATAAAAGCAAAAATTTTAGAAAGGTAATATAAAGCATTGATAAGTGCCCTCCTCTAAATGAGCAAAATGGCCATAGATTCCTTTGCCGAACATTTTTCATTTTGTATAAAACTAGAATGCGAATTTGTTTGAACCGTGTTAAAGCTGAAAATAATACGTGAACTAACAATTATGTATTTACTTGGCGAGCTTCTGATTCTAACAAAACTTGTTTTTTGTGTGACAGCGAGTGAATTTGTAACGAGATATTTTACAAAATGTCATCCACACGATGAAAGCAAGAGAACGTTGAGTTGCAGTTCTCCACCAAATAACTCTGCATTATTGACATCAAAACTCCAATGTGCCAGTTACTGTTTGCTTGCAAACATTGGAAAACATTTAAATTTCACTGACCAGTTTCCTTCTTTATATTCATTCAATAGTACTGATCATGGAACAGTTGTTTCCTACAAACAATTCTCAGTTTTGCTTCTTCGTCCTCTTGGAGTTTTTCCACTTGTTACAAATGGTCAGGCATGTGTAGGATTCAATTACCAGGAATCTAATGGATTGTGTCAATTGTTTGACAAACCTTGTGTTGGAAAAAATTTGACTAAAGTTATAAACAATAAACTTTCAATATACTACGCGGTGAACGTATTTTGTTATACTATTTTATATAATAAAAATTAGCATTTTATATTTTTATATTATATACTAATAGGCAATAATAATATAAATATGTAAACACATATCATTTGTTTGGTCAATATAAAAATTTGTTTTTAAATAAAAAGGTTGTTCCAGACTGGAAAAAAGTGTGCTATTTAGAAGGTTGGTGAAATAAAAAATATAAAGCTCATGATTTTAGAAACGTGCACACATTTATTTACATATTTAGATATACATTTAGCTTTAAGCTTACTTTATTGCAATATTTACATAAAAATGTTTGGTTTTTTACGTGAATTCATTTTTTTAGCAAATATTACAACAGCTAAAGAAGACGCTCTCTAATGTTTCTTTCTAAGATTCAAAACTGTTTTATCATGTTACATGTTTTTCTTATTAGCATATGAAGACTGCAATGAAATACCAGGAACTGGTCCTGAAGACAGTGGAGTGTATTGGATAAAAATGGATAACTTGACAATTCCTGTTTATTGTGAAGTCTCATCTGATGGAACTAAATATATGGTTAAATTAACATGCTTAGTTTTTATTGTAGAAAACTAAATTTCATATTATTTTATGAAATTTAATACAAAGTTTAACATAAGTCCATTTTTGGTGACCCAACCCACCCCACCTGAAAAGTTAAATTTTCTGACCCAACCCAACCATACGCACAGTTAAATATTTTTTTAATAAAGTGATTTTTTTTCTTTTTTTTTAACCCAACCCACGCATGAATCAACAAAAATTGGACCCAAACCAGCCCAATCTAATCCATGGGTCAACCAAGCCCATGTCCACCTCTGATGTAACATAACATTTAAAAATATTTAATTGTAACTTAGGTCATTCAGCGAAGATTGGATGGGTCAATTGATTTTTTTAGAGAATGGGTGGATTATGAAAATGGATTTGGAAATATTAAAGGAGAATATTGGCTCGGTGAGACCACAAATTATTTAATGGTATTATTATTGTTACAAATACATAATTAAAAACAACAAAATAACTTCAAAAACATTAGTTTTGAAAAAACTTTCGATTTGCGCAACTCCTTAAAATTATTGAGCCATGAAGTCATTGTTTATGGTTCATAGTATTTTTAACAAGTGAACCGTTAGAACTTCGTTTTTTTAAATTGATGGTTTGTTTTATTACATAGAATTTTTAATTTAAAAAACAATTAGAAATTTTAATGTATTTTATTCTATAATTTACTAAAATTTTGTCCAATCGATCTGAAAATTTAACAGAATTTAAAGTTCACCACGACAAATAGACACACGCCAAATTTCAACTTGATTGGGTAACAGAATTTTTTAAAGTGCTAAAGCAATCAAACACGGTGAAGTTAATATAAAGGATTATTAAAAAATGCATGTAATTTTACATTTTGTTTCAACTTGACAACCATGGAAAGTTATAGTTCGCTAGTCAGAAATCATATGTGGTGTGCTGGTTACATGCTTGAATAAGCACGTTTACGATTTATCTTATTTGAAGATATGCTTAAAAATCAATTTCCGTTGAACTAAAACTTTATAAAATTAAATTTAAAACTTAATTTTAAATGAAAAAAAGTTTTAAGATAATTTTTGATGCAAAATTTTGAGCAGTTTCATTGTCGTAGTCAACGTCACGGACTCGACACAATATATTACATACTTTTATTAACTTTCACCTGTCCGGATGTACATGGGATGTCCGCGGACATTTTGAAGCTCGGAAGATTATTATAAAACTAACCAGCCTCAAAAAATTTATAGTTTAATTGAACAAAATTGAAATTTTAAAAAATTGAGAAGCAAAATTGTTAAAAAATAAATTAACAACAAAATTTTTTATTGTCATAGTAACTATAAACATCTTATGATTACTATTCAGCGGGGTGATATTATTAGAATATGATGTCGCTATGGAATTTTATAACTGTCTTAAAAGCATGTTTTTAATTTTTTAAATTAATTTTTTTTTGTTTCAAATTGTTTTGAGCAGTGTAACTGCCCTACACAGTTTTCCTGCAGCATGACGTCGAACGATTATAATTATAGAATTTATTTTATGGCTTGTCCCCACTGAAGTCTAGCGACTTATCCAGGATTGGCCGATGTGGGATGGATGTTGTTGGGTAATTTCTGGTTTTCGCATGTCGGTGTATGTGGACAAAAAAGAAAATCCAAACCTATGCAGACATCAGAAGAAATAGTGCGGAATTATCACTAAATGATTTTTTACCTTGCATTTTGTGACAAAGATATGCATATTAGAGTACTGTACAGAATGCACGGGCCAATTTTTGTCGGTGGCACGGCCCATTGACAACTCGGCCCGTCCCTTTTTACATACTTTTACTTAATTTGACTTCTCTGTCGGTCTGTCTGTCGTCAAATTTTGCAATCGATTTTAAACTAACTTCCCGATCAGCTAGAGACTTTAAAATTTAAACATACCTCCGAACTAATTAATAATGCATTCTATCAAATTTTCGGATCGATTGGATAAAATTTAATTAAATAATTATTTGTGATATTTTCGCCAAACTATTTATTGTCTATGCTAATATGTTTGTTGTTTATGTAGTAAAAAAAATATAAAAGTGTGTTTTTAAAAAACTTTGTTTTTGCTTCACTTGTTATATGCTAAAATTTCATATCCGGCTTGGTCGGCCCGGCCCATTTTTAAGGCACACAAATTTTGACCTGACCCGACTTGACTTTAAGCCCGGTATGGCCCGGCTGTACTTATGTTTGTATATATGTATGTAACACTTGCTATTAAAACCGATTAGGGGTAGGGACAGCAACACGTCTATACTATGCATGGTAACGATCAACCCATCCGTCGTCTGTTGTTTACGACATTAATCATGGTTTAAAACTTAAAATGAAAACGTGGAACGTTTATTTGATTTAATTTGTGTCAATTATAAAATTTTATAAAATGAGCGCACGACAGTTTTAGTTTTGTTTTAAAGAAATGTTTTGTTTCCGAGGCACATTGTGGCATTTAATATTGGACATTGCAGTAGTTCTGTTTTTTTAGCATTTCCTTTGTCAGACCTATCTTGCAGAAAAGAAACGAAGAAGAAAATGTATTCTTAATTATTCAACAAAATGACTTCAATATATCTTTTTTTTAAATTGTCGGACTCGCCGCTTCACTTCTGAGTTTTTTTTTCAAAGATTAGCCTTGTCAGAAGGTTTTTATTGTTTGCTGCAGCCAAATTGTAATTGTCCACATTATCTAAAACATCAACAACCACTGAGTTTCTGTCATCGCTACTAAAATGTAATTAGTAAACAATTATGAGTTATTTTAAAATAAAAGACGACAACTTAAATAAAAGAATCCGCAAAAAAGAAAACATTTTAAATACCAAAAAATATAATTTTAAGTGTTTGCCCGTATATATATATATATACTAGCAGTGCCCGTAGCGGCTTCGCTCGCATAAAATTAGAGAGTTTGAACCGTGCATCCATAGTAGAGATCATTTTTTTAGGTCTCGGCTCGGCCCGTCGACAAATTAGCCCTGCCCGTTTTAAAAACCCAAACTCCTGGCCCGGCACAGCCCGTCTGAATTAGGCCCGGCCCATTTTTACAGGCCTAGAAGTTCTATATACTTGATGAAAAACTTCGGCCCGTCCCACCTTGACCTCAGGTTTGGCCCGTCCAAACTGAAGACCCTAAAATCACTAAAATATCTATATACTTGGTGAAAAACCTCGGCCCGTCCCACTTTGATTTGAGGTTTGGCCTGGCCGTGTGAAGACTCTAAAATAACGGTTTGGCCCGGTCGATGATAAACTGCTACTTTTAACGGCACAAAACTTCAAAATACTAATTTTTACATTTGTAGCACTTACAGTTTGTGAGTATCAGTTATTTTGAAATCAAATAACCCTTATTTCCACCCCACATTTGAGGTCCTGGAAACCAAATTTTCAAAAAATGCTAAAACACGTATTTCATTATTTTTGGGGTAGAAACTAAATACTAATTTTTACTTCTGTAGCATTAACAGTTTTTGAGTAGCAGCTACTTTAAAAACCAAATAACCCAAAAACTGATGAAACACGTATATCTTTTTTTTGAGTAGATACTAAGTATTAATTTTTACATCTGTGGCAATTACAGTTGTTGAGTAGCAGTTACTTTAAAAACCAAATAACCCTATTTTCCACCCCACATTTGAAGTCCTGGAAACCAAATTTTCAAAAAATTGTGAAACCTGTATATCATTATTTTTAGAGTAGAAACTAAATACTAATTTTTACTTTTGTAGCATTAACAGTTTTTGAGTAGAAGCTACTATAAAAACCAAATAACCCAATTTTCCAACCCACATTTGAGGTCCGGGAAACCAAATTTGTAAAAAATTGTGAAACACTTATATCTTTATTTTTAAAAAAGAAACTAAATAATAATTTTTACATCTGTGGTATTTACTGTTTTTGAGTAGTAGTTACTATAAAAGACAATTAGCCCTATTTTCCACCCCACATTTGAAGTCCTGGAAACCAAATTTTCAAAAAATGCTAAAACACGTATTTCATTCTTTTGGAGTAGAAACTAAATACTGATTTTTACTCCTGTAGCATTAACAGTTTTTGAGTAGAAGCTACTTTAAAAACCAAATAACCCAATTTTCCAACCCACATTTGAGGTCCGGGAAACCGAATTTTCAAAAAATGGTGAAACACGTATCTTTTTATTTTTCAAAAAGAATCTATATACCAAATTTCAAAATCTCCTCATTTTTGGTTTTCGAGATATACATTGTTTTAGAAAAATGTTTGTTTTCCAGTTTTTTCCCCTCAGGAGCAAAATTTTCAAAAATCCTTTCTTAGCGGATGTTCACGCTATAAAAGTAATATAAGTTCCAAATTTCACGTTCCTAGGATGAAGCGTTTGAGCTCGGCGTTGATTATCAGTCAGTCAGTCAGTCAGTCAGTCAGTCAGTCAGTCAGTCAGTCAGTCAGGACATGTTCTTTTATATATATAGATATATGTAGTAATAAGTGAATAAAATTATAATACATTGGTCATTAATCAGAAAAACCCAAGCAGCTATTTTAGACTCCTCATCACATTTATGCGGGTGTTGATGATGTCGGTAAGATTTAAACCGGTGACCTATAGTACCAACACTTTTTAACCCTAACGAAGTAAGCCCTAAACTTAACAATTTCATTAAATAAACTTTCAACGCAGGCAACTATCTGTTGTACCGTTTAACCAATCAGAGAAGTTACAAATTGAGAGTTGAAATGCTTCCATATGGAGGAAGTAATGCATATGCTGAATATCTAACTTTTGTTGTTGGGCCACCTAGCTCGAATTATACTTTAACTGTTTCTGGATTTTCTGGAACTGCAGGTTATATAAAATTTCACTTTTTTGAAGATATACACTTAGACATATTAAACATTTTAATAAATTTAGCTAGAAAGCTAAATATTAATGTCGATGATGACGAACAAAGCTAGTGACTGTTTAGAATGAGTTTGGAGTCAGACTCAGAAGAAATGTTCAATAAATCAACAAATTCAGTAATTGAAGTAGGAAGAGAGTTCCAGAGAAAAAGACCAAAGTAGGAAAAAGATCGTGTAGAAAAGAATGCTTAACAGAAAAGATACGAAAGTGGCTAAGAGAAGAACCTGGATTACAGACCGGCTACGTATTTTATTAAACAAGCACAGATAAACTAATTGTCTTTTAATGTGCTTTTCAATCCGGTGTTCTCTGAATCTTACCATAGCAACACTTATCAAAATTAATCATTTTTGTTCATTTTCTCATTATTTTTTTTTAATTCGGTACATTTAATAATAGAGCAGTCAGAAATAGGAAAAAACAACCCTGCCGGTACCCGCAGACAACTCTATCTTTCTGGAGTGATATTTCTTAGAAAAAAATTGTTTGATAAAATAATGTTTGGAAGATATTGTTTGAAAAATAATACCCGGTAGGATATCAGATTAAATATACTTACCTTATATCTTTACTCTCACTAAAATCGGTACATGAGCTCCACAAAACCTACTGGGCTATTTTTCTCAAAAATCAACCAACGGTATCTATTTGTTTATTTAGTTATATAATACTAAATATATTTACTCCCATCACTGACTCACTCTGGAACGCTCGTATGCATAAATCTTTGTATATGTACTGCCAAAGCAAGTACGCAACTTTTTTTTCTTATAATAGTTTATAGTCCTTTACAGCAGGTGTATTAAAACTCAAATAAAAGTATGTAGGAAAACCCAAAATACTTCCTGTTGTGGATCATGATTTCATCTTTTTCATTTTCCCTTCTTTTTTATCCAGGCATGGTACTGGATTGCAAAAGCGAGACAGAATTTAGAGAACTGTTTTGTTGATAACAGTTTAGTATAGTTACCACACCAGGTGTTTTAAAACTGAAATAGCTGAATGAACAAAGCACCTTAGTACTTCCTATTGTCGATTATAATTTTTCCCTTTTAATTGTTTTCCCTTTTTTTATCAAGGCATGGGACCGGCTCGCAATTAGCGAGGCTAAGTTTATACAACTGTTTATTTCTAATTTGCTTATATATGTCATTGAAGATCTAATGTGTAACGTGCTGTTTTTTTTATAAAAATAATTTCAACAATATATCGTATACTTTGCTTACTAAGGTTTACATCACAATCAATAGATGGCAGTAAAAAAAAACTATTTTATATTGTTGCAATATTTGTTCGTTGAGGATTCTTCAAAATTTCTGTATGTTTACTTGAATAATAAATTACTAACTTGACAACAGTCAGCCTTAAATCTTGAACTTATTTCTTTATGGAATTTACAAAATTAAAAAAATCGTTTAAAACGGCCCTTATTATTGATGAAATTCTTTAGTTAAAATTTATATTCTTGATAATAACTGTTTCGTTTAAACTTCTATTTACTTGACTTAAATTACTAGTCATAAAAATGCAACATTATAATGCGAAATTTTTAAGAAGTTCAATGCATTTACCATTGTTTAGGAGATTCTCTCGCTCTCCACAACGGAAGGGAATTTTCTACCAAAGATTCTGATCATGACACCGCCCCATACTTTAATTGTGCAATGGGTTACCATGGAGCTTGGTGGTTCTATGACTGTCATATCAGTAATCTCAATGGATTTTATTATCATAACGAAAGTATCGGCATTTTTGATGGCGTGAACTGGGCCACCTGTAGAAGCCAACACGAATCAATGAAAAACGCCAAGATGCTCATTACAAGAAATTAATTTCTATAACATTGATGTGAAACTGACAAACTTCTTGTTGATCTATATATATAAAAGAACATGTCCTGACTGACTGACTGACTGACTGACTGACTGACTGACTGACTGACTGATAATCAACGCCGAGCTCAAACGCCTCATCCTAGGAACGTGAAATTTGGAACTTATATTACTTTTATAGCGTAAACATCCGCTAAGAAAGGATTTTTGAAAATTTTGCTCCTGAGGGGAAAAAACTGGAAAACAAACTTTTTTCTAAAACAATGTATGTCTCGAAAACCAAAAATGAGAAGATTTTGAAATTTGGTATATAGATTCTTTTTAAAAATAAAAAGATACGTGTTTCACCATTTTTTGAAAATTCGGTTTCCCGGACCTCAAATGTGGGTTGGAAAATTGGGTTATTTGGTTTTTAAAGTAGTTTCTACTCAAAAACTGTTAATGCTACAGGAGTAAAAATTAGTATTTAGTTTCTACTCCAAAAATAATAAAATACGTGTTTTAGCATTTTTTGAAAATTTGGTTTCCAGGACTTCAAATGTGGGGTGGAAAATAGGGCTAATTGTCTTTTATAGTAACTGCTACTCAAAAACAGTAAATACCACAGATGTAAAAATTATTATTTAGTTTCTTTTTTAAAAATAAAGATATACGTGTTTCACCATTTTTTACAAATTTGGTTTCCCGGACCTCAAATGTGGGTTGGAAAATTGGGTTATTTATTTGGTTTTTAAAGTAGCTTCTACTCAAAAACTGTTAATGCTACAAAAGTAAAAATTAGTATTTAGTTTCTACTCTAAAAATAATGATATACAGGTTTCACAATTTTTTGAAAATTTGGTTTCCAGGACTTCAAATGTGGGGTGGAAAATAGGGTTATTTGGTTTTTAAAGTAACTGCTACTCAACAACTGTAATTGCCACAGATGTAAAAATTAATACTTAGTATCTACTCAAAAAAAAAGATATACGTGTTTCATCATTTTTTGGGTTATTTGGTTTTTAAAGTAGCTGCTACTCAAAAACTGTTAATGCTACAGAAGTAAAAATTAGTATTTAGTTTCGACTCCAAAAATAATGAAATACGTGTTTTAGCATTTTTTGAAAATTTGGTTTCCAGGACCTCAAATGTGTGGTGGAAATAAGGGTTATTTGATTTCCATATAACTGCTACTCACAAACTGTAAGTGCTACAAATGTAAAAATTAGTATTTTGAAGTTTTGTGCCGGTTAAAAGTAGCTAAGTCCAGTTTATCATCGGCCGGGCCAAGCCGTTATTTTAGAGTCTTCACACGGGCCAGGCCAAACCTTAAATCAAAGTGGGACGGGCCGAGGTTTTTCACCAAGTATATAGATATTTTAGTGATTTTAGGGTCTTCAGTTTGGCCGGGCCAAACCTGAGGTCAAGGTGGGACGGGCCGAAGTTTTTCATCAAGTATATAGAACTTCTAGGCCTGTAAAAATGTGCCGGGCCTAATTCGGACAGGCTGTGCCGGGCCAGGAGTTTGGGTTTTTAAAACGGGCTGGGCTAATTTGTCGACGGGCCGAGCCGAGACCTAAAAAAATGATCTCTACTATGGATGCACGGTTCAAACTCTCTAATTTCATGCGAGCGAAGCCGCTACGGGCACTGCTAGTATTCTCATATTTTATTACAAACTAGCGGGATTGCCGGCGTTTACCGTAGTTTTTATAGATTTTTTTATCGTTGTTTCTCTCGCTTTTTATCGCTCTTGTATTTTCTCCTGCTTTCTCTTTCAAATTGAATGTTATTGTTGAGCGTAATGGATGGTCAACCTAATAAATTAAATGAATAAAAAGTTTCCGTTCACTAAACCTCTGTGTAATGAAATAAAATTAGTTAAAACAAAAATATTCAATCACACGTAGGCACTCTAATGTAATGCCTTATAGTGAACAATGTTTTTAATTTGTCCATCCGTAAACAGAACAAATAGCGCCGACGGTTTGCAGACTCTCGAGCAAGCTACATACAACTGCCCATGGGAAAAACGCGGGAATTCAATGTTTATTCTACACACTTCTTACGATTGACCTTGGGATTAATTAATCGTCATTGCGAATGCCAGACGCACCGGAAACTGGACACGTTTAAATTCTAAAAGAAAATCAGTTGGTATTCTTGGAATAAGCACATCTCGCCTTTGAACTTTCCTATAATTATAGTAGCCTCAATCAAATTTTTATAATTTTCTTAACAGCGAGTCGTGTTCCGTTGCACAATTTTGGTTAATATATAATTTTTAGCATGATAATCACCGATCCAACCTTGAGCTGTAAATTGTGTGGCAGTAATCTTGGCAAATCCAGTAAATTTAAAAATTCAGTTGGATAGTTAACGACCTCATTTGGGTCAGTAATGATATCAATCGGCTTGAATGAGTGAATTTGTCCATTAAATCACTCCGAATTGTTATATTTAAATCATCTACATCCTAATTTTGGCTTGTTTGCTCAACCAATCATGTTTTTTTTAATTTCTCACCAATGTTCGGGAACAATTTAAAAATTAAGTCTTCTTTTGACATTGTGAATTGACAAAAATTTGGTGGAAAGGAAATGAGGCCAGTTGAAGTGTTAACAGGATTGGCCAGGTAATAACAGATTTGAGATTTCTTTCCATTTGTAATAAATAAATCTGGCCGACTGTATCAGCACACATAAGTCATAGCATCTTGTGCATATTCGTGCATGTGTCTCGGCTTCCTACATATGTTGCCGGTAAAATGGTAAGTCTGCCAAAATAAATTATTTCCATTTCCATCTGTATTCATAGCATCGCGTAAATGAATAAATGAATGTATTCTTCAGACCGTAATTTTTTCTGATTTAGACCTATATATATGTCAAACGTTCCGTTTGAATGTTGGCATACATAACCACTGCAAACTGATGAAGCAATCGACGACATTTCAAAATGTAGTTGTCTTCGTTCAGACAAATCCTGAAACGACATGCATAAAAATTCATCGAGCTGACTTTTTTGTTTGTTTCTTGATCTATACAAGAATTATCTACTTTGATTAAGGATAGAAATGTTTTCCTGCTGGTTTTTTGTCAGCTCGGATTACTATTTTATGATCGTTAGATAGCATAATTTCTAGGGCCGTTTTAAACAATTGGATCAACTGATTGTGATCATGCAAGAGTTGTTGCAGTTACACGATGATATATCTCTTAACTGCTCAATTGATGGTACAGCTTTGATTTACTTCAGCTTCAAGATTCCCAAGAAAATAAATTTGGAGAAATTTGTTATCACAACCAACTGATAGCAACAATGCTCCTGCACAATGGTATATCTGTCATTGAATCTGTAATAATAAAATTCATTTATGAACCTCCATAGATTTTTCTAATCATAGTTATATGTTAAAAAATTAAAAACTACTTAAAAAGTCGGATTGAAACCCCTTTTCTCTATTATATTAGCAC